>OW796093.1:10888379-11488379 GCA_941860345.1 Chrysodeixis includens | reverse complement strand
TTGCAAATTCCCAGAAATGTTTCATAGAAATTCCCACACTTGTTAATTCAACTTTTTCATCATCATCATCTTTCTGCCCTTATCCCATTTTACGTGCGGTCGGCACAACACGTTTTTTTCTTCCATTCTTATCTATCAGACGTCACGCAATCAATCAATTAATTAATTTAATCTTATCAAATCTATTCGATTGTGATATTCATTAAAAAAAAATGCAGAGCTCGAATATTATGCATGAAATAAATAATTGTTATTTTATATCTGTAACATGATATAAAAGAATGAAATATAGAAGGCTGTTCATATTATTGTACTCAGTTTTAAGTCTTACATTAAAGCTATTTCAGAGAAATTAAAAATCAAAACAAGTATAAAACAGGGTTCATCAAATTTTTGTTCAGATTTATAATATTAACGCTAAATTTTTTGTTTTGCAGACCCAACTCCGCCTGGTGATCCAAGGAAACAACTACTCGGAACAGATCAACAAATTCCTTAGCCAAACCATCACCGATGTTCTCGATGAATTCAAGGTAAACACTAAATGTAACAAGTAAATTCAACTCATCTTTGCGCACGGCCATTTGTGTGAGTTACTCTTGTACATTGTACAAGATGCATCCACACATGTGCATTGGGTATAGTAATAATAAAAAACCAGCCTATACACGTCCCACTGCTGGGCACAGACTTCTTCCCTTATAGGGAAGGTTTGAGCTTTGATCACCACGCTAGCTTACTGCGGATTGGCGATTTCAGATACCAATATTTGGACAGGGCATAATGTTATATACATATTAGTCCCTTAAATAATAAAAGATTATAAGGTAGGTATAATAAAATATTGTTTGACATTTATCGTATCGATAATAATTGATAAGGATAAAGTGTTGTTAATTAAAATGTAGCAACGAGTGACATTGTACTTGATGGACAATAATAATTGTAAACAACTTATTAGAATAAGTGAGTAGAAATCTAGCCAACCCGTAATTGAGCAAGCGTAAAAATGAGTTCTCGTTTTCCCTGTGTGTTATCGCGCACAAACGATTATAGTAATCATATTTATATTATAAACGCGAAAGATTCTAAGTATGGATGAATGGATGTTTGTTACCCTTCCACGTTAAAACGGCTGGATGTTTTTTTATGACACTGGAGAAAGACCGGCTAGTTTTTGTCGATTGCATCAAAAGGGGGAATATTTTTGCACTTATAACCGACACTCGGGCGGGGGAAATCGCGGACAACAGCTAGTCTACTAAACCTAATAATTAATCTTAAATATAAAGTCTCAAAACTACGTAGTTTGTATAATAAGTGGGTATGTCCGAAATTTCAAATATCGAATAAGATTTCATTAATTTCTGCTCATTCTTGAGATCAAGGTCACAAATCTATTTATAGCCCGCGCTACAGTAAATATTTACATCTTGCGTGTTCCCGTTACATTCCAGACTTTTGTACGTCATTTTAATTTAATTCTTTTATCCTCAGGACGACATCAACGAACTCCTCGAGATCGTCGTAAGAGACATTATCAACGACAACTTGTAAACAGAAAACGGAAGATAAAAATAAAAATTTAATTAATAAATTATTTTCTAAATAAATAAATTATTTTTAAATAAATAAATTATTTTTAATTAATACACATATTTTTAATAACATAAACATATAAATCCTATTGTTAAAATAAAGAAAATAAAAATTGATAGTTTTTACATAAACATTTATTTCACCTGGCAACACTTACGCGTGTAATCGGGGAAAATCACGATCGTGACGAGTTTTCGTTATCTAGCAACACAACGCTTGTATTTGGTCATTTTTGTGACTGTATTGGCAGCATTGCATCGAGGTGATTGTTTAGAAAAGAGTATTTACGTACATAAAATAAAACAACATACATTTATAGTGTTTCCATGAACATTTATTTACACCTGGCAACACTCACGCGTCAGTCGGGGAAAAACATGATCGTGACGAGTTTTCGTTATCTAGCAACACAACGCTTGTATTCGGTCATTCTTTTGAGTGTATTGGCAGCATTGCATCGAGGTGATTGCTTAGAAAAGAGTATTTACGTACATAAAATAAAACAATATACATTTATAGTATTTACATGAACATTTATTTAAACCTGGCAACACTCACGCGTCAGTCGGGGAAAAACATGATCGTGACGAGTTTTCGCTATCTAGCAACACAACGCTTGTATTCGGTCATTCTTGTGAGTGTATTGGCAGCATTGCATCGAGGTGATTGTTTAGAAAAGAGTATTTACCATTATTTCAAGTTTAGAATACGAAACTGACCGCTCTAAAATACCGTGCACTGTGAACCAGGAAATTTGTTTTGAATCTTATTGTCAAGGTGTATAAGGTAAGAATTGCAATAAAAATTATTATTTTACGTAATTTTCATGAAATATGCGCAGATAAATATTATATGCCAAAAATACCTTGCATTGTAAACCAGGAAACTTGTTTTGAATCTTATTGTCAAGGTGTATAGGATAATT
Source organism: Chrysodeixis includens (assembly GCA_941860345.1). Taxonomy (NCBI): domain Eukaryota; kingdom Metazoa; phylum Arthropoda; class Insecta; order Lepidoptera; family Noctuidae; genus Chrysodeixis; species Chrysodeixis includens. Next base: position 11,485,855 of record OW796093.1, on the reverse strand, counting down.
GCAATAAAATTTATAATTTTACGTAATTTTAGTGAAATATTAAGTTACATGCATGAATTTTATATGCCAAAGATAATGAATTCATCGTCAAGATATAACGAGATATTAGTTTATCACGGCAGTAGGTTTTATTTATGCATACTCAATTGTCATATACCTACTATTATAGTTGTTTGTATTTCGCAATGTATAGTTTCACTATCATCATCATCATCAGCAGACCACTGCTGGACATAGGCCTCTCCAAGTGCACGCCACTGAGATCTGTTTTCGGCCACTCACAACCAGCTCCTACCAGCCGTCTTACACGAATACAATTACTATAGTACATTTAAATATTAAGGGATATAAGGAATACTTAGATAACACAAATATTAGTTCACATGCGTCGTCGCGCTGTTGTTGCCATTTTGGAGCGAAAAACAATTGTGTAAATCAGTATTCGTAACCAAAATCAAATAATGACAGGGATCTAGTTATTCTGGGTTTTCGCCAAATTTTCAAGTTATAAAGGCTAGTAAAGACACCTTTGGTTTTTTCCTAAGTTTTAGTACTTCACTTCGCTACATAACTATTATAACAAAACGTCAGTTCCCGTTGTCTGTCCATAAAGATCTATGAATAAATATATTATGCACAGATCCTTATAACTAGTAATTTCGATTCGGTTTTTTAATAGATTTTTCAAGAGAAAATACGGGAGTCGTTTTGTTAAGAAAATTTTGTTTTTCTTAAAAAACAACTCCCGTAAAGGTTTAGATGTATGAAACATAACGCGTGCGAAGCTGGGGCGCCGCTAGTCAATATCAGGAGCATTATAGTAATCTGTTTATCGGCCTGTTACTAAGTTGTGAACTACTCAACCATTTTAATTAATTTTGTAGTGACCATTATTTGACTCTAAATAAGGCTGCCTATTGTCGCAGTAACCAACACATTTTTATGTAACAAAGTTACACAAAGACGACTTTTTGGCGTTCTCAGAATGTCGTCTCGTGTACAATTTGATACTAAGATAACTGTTTATACATTTTTATAATAATAAAAGAATATTTGACGAAGGTTGCATTCCTATTCCATTATTTTTGGATTACCACAGGTTATTTAAGCGACTGCGTCAGAGGAAGTAATGTTTTTGCAGCTTTAACCGACGTTCCAGCTAGTATAGGCAATAGCTAGTTTTTTAATATAATAGTCTTAGAACAGTTTTGCCTCAAATAATGCTTGGGTATTCTTTTGTTATACCTTGTAAAATATAGCTTGATACCTGTGACATTACCGAACGTTTTATGAAGACAGCTACAACCCAAATTTTATTTTTAAAAGTTCAAATTTTTTAACACAAAAACGACGTTCGTGTATAAAAATAAAACGCATTTTTAAAAACAATCATGTAATTATAAAGATACCAGTAAAAATATGAGTAATTTAAATAATATTTAATATTTCTTAAATAACTTTTGGTTCTTAGCTTTCTTTATAAATGCACTTTGAAGAGCTCTAGGGACGTGCAAGTGACTGACAGATGATTATCGATAAAATAATACTATGAAAATTTCACTAGTATAAAATGTAGTTATTTAGTTTGGCTATAATGGTTTCACGTGCTGGAAACAAGCGGGCGCCATCGTTTTTGGGTCAGTACGAGTGCTGACGCGATGCAGACGCCTTGTATACGCTACCATTGTTTTGTTGATATTTGTGTTACTTTGTGTTACTATGGTGTTATTTGTGTTACTTTGTTTGGTGTTACCTTTTTTTTGTTTGCCAAAATGCCGCAAAGGCAAAAAAAGACTGTTTTAAATAGTGCGTCTCGCGAATTTGTGATCCGTTTGCGCGATTATTTTGAATTATTTTTGTTTTATTTCATGTAAATCAACTACAAATACATTTATTTTTAATTTACATCTTTACAATGACAATGACTACAATGTCACTTTTAATAAAACTCATGACGTCACAGACATCGATAAGCTACGAAACGCGCCTCCATCCCTAGTAATGTCATTCCGACAAACGTCGCAGGTATCAAGCTATATTTTACAAGGTATAGAGAAATGTTACCCCCGTCTACGAAATGTAACTTACACGTGCAATAAAATAAATAACGACGAAACAATTACTCGCTCAACTGATTGCCGTTCCATTGGATACCTATTTATATACCTACCCATACAAGATCCCGGGGTTACAAAAGGTCACAATACTCATAAGCATAATTTTCCTCGTGTCACCTAACAGATATAATATAAATCTCTAGTTACTAGTTTACATAAAAGGGGATTCCATAGAATAGTTCGTAGATGCAATATAGTACCTTTATGAGCAATACTAAGATATACTATGCAATATGCAGCCTGTATGAACTCATTTAGATTAGGTAGAGTTTAATGAATACTTGTGCAATACCGTTTTGATAGTACCTACAAATGCGCGTGTAATGTGTATGTGCTTCGACTTGCATAACAATTTAACTGAATGACATATGTGTTATGAAACATTACCCTAATATATCTGGATATTATTTTAATGTAACATTGGATCTTCTTCATATATACACATATTTATACTCTATACGTAACATACCTACGTAATATCCATAGACACTCGCGAGATGACGTCAGATAGGATCGTGTAGAAGAAGAAGACATGCTGCGCCGACCCCAAATAAAAATTGGGAGAAAGGCAGGGGAATGATGATTCATACTCCATACAAGTTGTGAATATGCCAGATACCGACTGAATGAGAAAAGTTTTCGAGAGAAAAGAGAGATGAGAGAAGACCAATCTCATTCAAGCTTCGATGATATTTCTTAAAACGATTTTTAATCTAAGCATATTGTTGCTTTTTTTCTTAAAAGAAAATACTACATTCCATCAAAAATATTATCGACAAGGAAAATGGAATTAAGCATTGTTGATCAAGCAAAACGTCGTGTATCAGCAGATGTGCTGTTAACCACTCGGCCATCTGTGCAGTAAAAGATTCGCCAGTGATCAAAGCTCTGTGACGATTTCTCCAAAGCCAAATAAATTACTATCAATTATTGTTTTTACAGGAAATTGCATTAGATAGATAAGCAGTAACACCTACTGTAATCACAATTATCTAGTAGTTAGATCTATAGATAGACAATCAATTATAAACATTAGAGATATGACTAGATCATTGATGATTGTAATTAATTACCAAAACAAAATATAAACACCTGGCTAAGCTTTTGTCTTGTAACCTGTTATTTAATTAAAGTGTGTCTAGGTTTGGCTGTACTATCAAATAAAACGGTTTGGACACCTGCGAAAGATTAAATAAAACAATTAATGATTTATTTGAATCAAAGCATTGATTAAAATCGATGTTCTTTGATAAGTATTAAACTAATACCAAATAAACCGTTAGCAAATACGATTACATAGTGTTTTTTAATTATTCAACAAATTAAATTTGAGATACGGAAATGCGAGATTGCGAATGGCCTAAATCAGATACTAGATTTTTTTAACTAAAATTTAAAACCGTAATGATAAATATTGTAATTCCCGTTGAATGAAACAAATTAAAATACACAAGCATGTTGGTCTAGTGGTTAGTGGCCCTAACTGCTATACCAGAGGTCGTGGGTTCGATCCCCACCCAGGACTAATGATAGTGTGATGAGCTCGATCATTTGTCCTGTAGAAGTATAGTCATAAGTATGTTTATCAGTAGTCTAATACTCATTATACAAGCTCTGCTTAGTTTGAGACTAGATGGCGCTGTGTGAAAGTTACGGAATAATCATTCATGTTCAATCATATTCTTTTTTTCACACGTTTTTACCAATAAAATTAATTGTTGGTATCCGGGGTATGTGTAGACACATTCTTTTATGGACAATATAGGTTTAAAAAATGTATTCACAAATAATAGTTTCATTCTTTTCAGCACTGAAAATGGGTGTAACAGTATCGTCACATATTAACGCATTTCTGGTTCAGTATTTAAGAACACTAAAGACGTCCGATGAACTTTATAGATTGAAGAACCATGAACAGGAATATCGTTTGGGTGATTCCCGGTGAGTTATAAAAATTATATTTTTAAAGGAATGGAAGTTTACAGGGTGACTTCGAAGTCGTGGGCAATATTTTAAACTAAGACACTCTTAATGACACTAATTGCGTTAGGGCTACTTTTACGCAAAAAAATTGAAATGTAGTCTTTGAAAATGCATGAATTGTGGATGCATGGATTTATTACGGTAGTATGTTACTTATTATTTAAGTATACATTACATTTTTAATAACTAGGTAACTACCTACATTATTATTTTTTTTTTAACGTAAAAATAGCCCTAACGCAATAAGTATCATTAATAGCGTCTTAGTTTAAAATATTGCCCACGACTTCGAAGTCACCCTGTATATTAAACTAGCGACCCACCCCAGCTTTGTACGGGTGCAATTCTGTGTTATAAATATAAATTTTCTATTATAAGTTTTCATTTTTTTTTTGGGTGTCTCTGTACCTGCGATTTGAATGTCTGTCAATCCTACTGCTATACAAGAAATAAATTACTTAGTGCGGAAGTAAAAAAAAGTAGGTTATCTATAACTTTAATAATTTCCTATCCCGCGATTCAAACATTATGAATAAAATATGAATATTTCAATTGTTTGACTATTGTCTTTGATAAGATGAACAGCTAAGTTCCTAATAATGAAAATTACATTTAACTAGAGGTAGTTTTATTTGTCGATTTTCGAAGAATAATATCTAGTTTTTGATTATAATTTCAGGGGACCAAAAATTGAAGTAATTGTCAATGAATTCTCAATCGTTTCGCCAGAAGAGTTCCAGTATGACGATCTGGCTGATCTTATGGAATCATCTGTGAATGTGAAAGCTCCGAAAATTGTTTTCACAATCGGTAAGTAATGAAACCGTGCAGTTCCCGGTGCGAATAGGGCTGACCCATATCCACCAATGGGTGTCGTAAGAGGCGACCGGCCGTAAAAATATACAGCCAAAACCTCAGCAGCATGGATAAGACATGCTGCGCCGACCCAAAATAATAATAATTGGGATAAGGGTAGGGGAGTGATGATGAGTCGGTAAGTAATGAATAAAGGGTTATTATTTGCACATTTGGTACTAAAGTCAGCAAATATGCGTTGATTGACAATCATATTTCATATAATATGACTGGCCTGTTGGTCTAGTAATTAGTGGTCCTTTTTTTGCAAGCAAAAATGTGTGAAATTGTGTGAAGTGAAATTGTTTCAGTTAGTGTTTCAGATTAAACCACCAACCAAAGTATACTATTAATTTTGTAATACGTAAAAAAGAATCCCATGTTTTTCAAAAAACATTGAATGAATTAAACATTTTCATTGTACTGATTTCAGGCGAAGCAGCAGTTTCAAGCGAAGAGCTAGGTTGTTATATTCGTGTATCAGGAAGGTTAGTTCATATTCTCTGATAATTAAATTCACGAGCCGATTTGACGGGCCTGTTGGTCTAGTGGTTAGTGACCCTGACTGCTAAGCCAGAGGTCGTGGGTTCGATTCCCACCCAGGATAGTTTGTGTGATGAGCACAATCATTAGTTCTGTGTTTGGGTGTGATTTATCTATAATATGTAAATATTTAGAAATATATAAGTATGGTTATCAGCAGTTGATTACCATAACACAAACTCTGCTTAGCTTGGGATCAGATGGCCGTGTGTGGATATTGTCCCAAGATACTTATTAAATTCACGAGCTATTTGCATATCACAGCCACATTCACGAATACTGGTGATTGCCTTAATGCTTACACTGAGCAACAAGTCGCTGTTATGTGTTATGCTGTACTTAGCACTGGAGTGTAAGCAAAAAATAATATAACGTAGGCCTTTTAATAATATAGCTCAATTTGTCATGAATATGACCGTCAATCTATAAAATTATTAGCAGTCGTATTCGACTTATGAACATTGGTAAATTAAATAAGGCTAAGTAATTTTTTTTTAGCTAATTATAAAAAAAAGTAATGTTACAGTTGCACCATATCGACATAAAGAAACTATGGCAACTATACTACAACATTGTACTTTACACAATGTTGTTTGACACCCGTATGGACCCGTTAGCATCTTCTACATAGATACTTACAAATGAAATGCAAAATAGTGCAATAACAATTTAAATAAAAAGTAATCATACCTTAAGATGATTACTTTTTATTTAAAGAACAAAACGAACAAAGAATAGATTGAAAGTTGGAATTGGTTGATGGAAGTTCAAACTTTTTCTTTGAAACCATAATTAGAATGAAAAACTTTTCCTTCTAGTTTTTCTATTCGAGGTTAGTAATCAGCTTCCACATTGATGATATCGGTTAACTATCTGATGTCACGAAAAACGCCAGGATATGAAGTAGTCATGTAAATTTTTTGACGGGCCTGTTGGTTCAGTGGTTAGCGAGCCTGACTGATATACCGGAGGTCGTGGTTTCAATTCTCACCCTGGACAAATGTTTGTGTGATGAGCACGATCATTTGTTCTGTGTTCGGGTGTAATTGATCTATAGTATGTATGTATTTAGAAATGTATAAGTATGTTTATCGGTTGTCTAGTACTCATAACACAAGCCACTAAGTATGCTTAACTTGAGATTAGATGGCGTTGTGTGAATGTTGAGAAATATTTATATTTATTTTTCCAAAAACTTATCAAAATAATTTTATTTTTCAGCATCACAATTTTCGACGTACAATTCAAAGCAGTACTCACTCCTTCATTAGAAAATGGATTCCGAATCTCTGAATGTGATTCAACAGTCCAAGTAAAGAGAATTAAGGTAATCTATTTACTTATTGTCTAGACACGACAAACTGTCGTGAGGGTCTACCTTCATACCTAAAGTAATATTATTGCAAGTGTGGAAGGGAGACAGCGTTCTACACATTGTAGAGCGGCATCTCTTTTCCGCGCCTGCGATGATGTTACTTAAGAGACCCCCCACACTAGCGTCTTTCGAGCGTCGTCGTCATGCCAGCGTCTACGCTCGGCGTTCAGCAGGCGGCGAGCGCTGGCGTCGCATCGCCGGGGCGTCGACGTCGCGTCGCCGCGGCGCCGACGTCGCGCGGACGCCGCGCTGGCACGACGACGACGCTCGAAAGACGCTAGTGTGGGGGGTCTCTTAAACTGTGGTAGACGCTCCGAACTTGTCCTTGGTCTAGTTTGTCCTTACTTTAGAGATTAATATTAAAAACTAAAACTATAAACTAAAATAATATGACTTAGGTACTATGAGTTTGTTGTAGGGTTTTAAGTGATTTAACAGTGCTGATTGTAGAATTACCCTTTCTTTTTCATTAAATGAATATCATAAGGTATTTCTATTATTACCATATTATTAAGTAGGTATTCTAAAATGTTAAATTAGAATCAACGAATAACATTTACCATTATTTTTTTCCTCATCAATAAACCTGTATTTATAAATAAGTCTCTGTAAAAAATAAGTCTTAAATTTTGTACGCCCCAAATTAGACATAGTAGAACATTCGGGCACTGGTGACCGATGCAGGAGGTATCAGTCACCGGTGACCGAACCAAGTTAATGAAAGTAATGATAACGTGACTTATTTCTACACTAATATTATAAAGAGGAAAACTTTGTTTGTTTGTAATGAATAGGCTCAAAAACTACTGGACCGATTTTAAAAGTTCTTTCACCATTCGAAAGCTACATTATCCACAAGTAACATAGACTATATTTTATTTTGGAAAAAAATAGGGTTCCGTAAGATATTTGGATTTTTCGTCATAAATAAAATGATAGTTTTCATATTATTTTTGTCAGCGAAACGAAGTTTGCAGGGACAGCTAGTTTAATATATTATTTTGTATTACTTTTCAGACTGAACTAAAATTATCAGTAAATGGGAGGGACTATTCGAGTACCGCAAACTTGTTAATCTCTGCTGTTAATCCAGAAGTAATTGATGCCGTATTGGTAAGTTTTTCTAAAACGTATTTATATACTTACCTACATACAGTAATGTCTAGGAATGTGTGAATGAAAGGGTATGTTTCTTCACGTGAGTTGAATGTCTGTGAAACCCCCCGCGATACAAGGATTAAATTTCATAGTGCGGGAGAAAAAAACAGAAATATACGACATTTGGGCCTGTGATCTAGATACATTTTTCTGAGCGTTAACACTGTCTCAATTGCCTTAATATACTGAATGCTTGCGTGTGTGTGAACACATAGGTGTGTGAAAGACTGACGTCCTGCTCTACGCCATGTAGTGCGCCATCTTGCTTCTACACCCGTAATAATAATACGAGTATTACTTTAAGCAATTGTTATATGCGCTCTGGACTAACAGTTCATATTAACGTTGAGTCAAAACAACGTTACTTTTAAAAAGAATGTCATTCCGAATTCTTATGTTATGTAACATTCGCTAGGCCATCTGGATACACTACGACAAAAACGATTTTAATTATTTTTCTCTATTTTTCAGAATGGCATTTTGAAGTTACAGAAAGAGAAGATTAGAGACTATCTAAACACTCTTTTAGGTGCGATGATCTAGTGAAGGTATCCTGAGCAACGGCCGATGATTAAATTTGTACCTACTCATAGGCCACGTAAGGGACGAGTCGAATAGAAAAGACGAATTTCGAAGACGCGTAAGCGTATTAAATTACCACAATATAATAATACATACAGTACTTTAGCCCTAACTTCGCAAGGGGGAAATACTGGTGTATTATACATATAAACTATCCTTTTGATTCACTTTATCCATTAAAAAAAGAACTTCAAAAATTGTTGCGTAGTTTTTAAGATTTAAGCGGACATTCAGACAGACATCGTCAGTGACTTTGTTTTATATTATTTAGAGATAATGACGATAGAGTCTTAACGAGCTTAACGCAATTTATGGCTACGCTACCGGATTGTGGCATGACCGTGGCATAACACTCGCGAGCGTGTCGCAGTGACGAACAGACGGTATGTTGTTGACGTTAATAAAATGCTGTAAGTTGTCAGCCCTATCGCTGTTACGTTTATACTGCGCGGCTGTAAAGTACTATATGTATTTATACTGTAGCATTATCTTTCATACAAAACGTATTAAGTCTTTTGTAGTTATTTCTTTACTTTCACGAAATTCGAAAAGTATTTTCGAGTTTGCGACAAATCCTTGTCTTTTCTGTTTTTCTCGCCCCTTAGAATATTTATTATGTTTAAGTTTATAGTAAATTCCTAATAGTACATATAAAATTGATTATTTTTTCCATCGTATGAAAATCTAATTTAATTCGAGGAACCTTGGAAGCCTTTGTGATTTAATAAAAGTAGATATAATTGATTAATTGGACTTTTTGATTACCCCGCATTTCTGAAATAAAGTTGTAATTTAATATTTGCGGCGATCAGCACTAAGCAGCTAGAAGCATAGAGAATAAAACGAAATTATTTTGTTAAAGATTTTAATAAAATAAAACATTTTTCAATTTTAATTGAGTTTTCATACTAAATCCCGAGTTATAGTACCTAAGCTTAAAAAGAGTGACTTGCTATTGAAATTATTTTTAAAGCAACTGCTTAACAATTGCCTTTAATAATGTTGGTTGTAGGTCTTGACTGTGAAGACTGTTAGGCACAGCGCACACCGCGGGCGGCGCGGGCGTAGCGGAGAGTATTTGAAGGCAATAATATGTCGCTTCAATTGCATCATGCAGCGGCGGTGTGCGCTGCGCCTTATGACTATTAAAAAAATGCTAGTGAGTAAATACTACACCGCGCCTATTACAACAAACAAATTGTATTAATATTATCTTGTTATGATAAGAAGTTAAACGTTTTATCTTTACAATTGTTATTCGATATTTGTCAAGCATTTGATGAAAGGAATGTTATTTTTATGAGCACAAGTGTTTGTTTTTTGATAACTGTATTGTTTGTAACTGACCGATTTTAAGGCCATTTGTTGCCGACAGGTATTACATAAGTTGCAAAATAACAATAAACCTTTTTGTATCGTAAATGCCGTCTTTCTTTTTTTTCCTCTGTCTTCAATGTTATTTTTTACCTGGGTATCCATGTTGGGTTCAGATATCTGTTTTTTAAAATAACCTTCTTCAAAAGGTCGACTTTTAGAGATGTGACTGGTACCATTGTAAACGGAGGTTGTGGGTTCGATTCCCACCCAAGACAAGTCTTTGTATGATGAGCACGAACATTTTTTCTGTGTAAGTTAACTTTATGTTTATATGGTATGTTCATCAGTTGTCTAGTATTCATAATACATGCTATTGAGGTACAACGATCTTTTGGCACGTAGATAAAATTAACATAAGGGCGCTAGTGTGCACATTCGCAACAAAAACCAACTCAACTGTCTGTCAAAGTGATGGTTTTTCATATTTGATCCATAGTTCCGACTTCAGCCACGTGACTAAAGATCTTCTTCGCTCTATACTTGAATGCTTAATTGGAGACTAGATGGTGTGTGAATGTTGAGGAATATCATTAGATATTATAAGAAATACTAGAATTCTAAATAGCATATTTTCCATGGAGACTTCAGCCTATTTGACTTTCACAATCTATGTTACTAGGCAACATAAGTCCCAACTAGTCATAGTCGGGACTGTTCCATTGTTGGGACTGTTGTATGCAGTTACGGATAGATCTACAAATACAGAAACAGTCTAACTTGGGCAAAGAGAGTTGGAAGAAGACGGAAGATATGTTTGTCCTGCAGTGGGACAGAGATAGCTAGAAAACAAAAGATACTTAAAACGATATCATATTAATCGTCGCACCATATATTACAGATTTCTATCTTCAACACATGTTGATGACGTTTAACAAGTAAAATTTTAGGAATGTAATTAAACATTACACTAATTAATACACGTGATAGCCTAGTGGTAAGACCATGAGATTGCCAAGTCAAAGGTCTCGAGTTCGATCCCCACGGCACGCACCGACCTTTTCGAATGTTGTGTGCGGTTTAGAAATAAATATCACAGCTTCCGTGTTTCGAAACGCACGTAAAAATGTGAGTCCTGTGCCTTATTTCTCTACGGTCGTGTCGTATTACCGTCACATCGGGTTATGAGAGTAAAAGGAACAGAGAGTGCACCTGTGTTTGCGCATATGCTTATGCACTAAAATTAATTTAATAATTAATACACGCAATTGACACCGCATTTTACATGCAAGCGGTCATGAATGTCACTCTTGCGTGATTTTTATATCTTTGTGTAAATCTTTAAGTCTTAGATAATTAATTCGGTTTGCAATACTAACATTATAATGCTTCTTATTCTCTGGTATTATAGTATTTTGATGTTCTTTATTGATTGATTTGTGACTATTTATTTGCTTTACAGCTGTGAGCCGCGGTTTTACCCAAGCTGTAGGTATTCTTTCCTACAGTAATTCCGCGAAAATATATTAATGCTAATTTCTCTTGTAGTTTAGGATATTCTTATTTTTTTTAGCCTAAGCAAACAGGCTACACAAAAATACATCTTGCAAAAATAAATGATTGCATGTTAATTATTTTTGCTACTATATCATACGTAATACTACCGTAGGAAGCATGTCTTGCGCAACATTCCATACATAGTTTTACTTAGTTGCGTTATTCAAATAAGTGACTGACAGGTCCAGAAATAGTATTCATATCGCTTCCACACGCAGACATGCGGGACTAGAGTTTTCTAAAGTGTTGTGATCAGTTCACAAGTATGAAATGTTAGAAAATAATAATGTGTCGAACAACAATGAAACAAGTTTGTAAAATGTCAGACTTTTATTTTAGGTCTAATACTACCTCATAAAGCAGTAGGTATTGCTGTACTTGTGGAAAAGAGACGACGCACTATATGGCGCTATAAGGCGTCTCTTTCCCACACTGATAAGAGCAGAGTTTAAGCGCCAATTGTAGGCTAAATATGCAATGCTATATGACATTAAAAGAAAAAAATGTCTGTGTGTTAATTTAAAGTGGTAAGTTGGATGCCTTTTTCTTGGGTGAAGCGCGGGATCCTTATGGACACTCACCTCCTCAGAAGAGGAAGTGGGTAGTGTCAGACACGTAGTAACGAAACCAGAACCGCCGTGCAACGTCTTCTGCGTTTAGCACTCGTAGGTGTGTGGCAATGGATAGCAATTCACCACACACTGATAAATAGGATGCCTGCTTTTCATGAAATAACATAATGACAAAAACTATGCTCTGTGTTATACCTAAATTAGTAGCAAAATACTTATAGAACGCACACCATTTTAAAAATGATCAAGTGAATTAATTTTAATTAATTCGTTTTAGAACAGCACAAATAATTTATTGAAGCACTAATAAAATAAATAGAACACAAAAACAATATTGTTTCATTTCTACATATTTAATTGTATTACTTTAAATCAAATACTGTTATCTATTATCATACATTTTTTTAGATAATTACAGTATTATCGTTTGTTAATAACGGATTATATATTTTATCTCTAGACAAGGCATTCTCATTAGCAGTTTTGTGTTGAAACGCCAGCAAAAGGTACGTTTTTGATAAAGTTATTACGTATTAGAAAATATACAATAGCATACTCTCTAAATAGTCTTAAATAAGGAGTTTTATCATGCAAACTATAGTTAGCCACTACGTGCAGCGTTACAAAATGTGGTAAAATGACCATTCAAAATTATGAATAGTCTTCAAACCTCTTAAAGTAATGTTACTGCAGTTGTCAAAGAAAAACGCCGCTCTAGTCTGTGGAGTACGCTGTCTAGTAGTATCTAACCTTCGCGACTGTTAAATTTCGCAATATTATTTTCAGTATTGGGGTAGTCCTTCTGATTTTCTACGTTATGTGTTGTAAGGTAGTCTTAGAAAATATGTTTAACGTTTAGCTCATTTTAATTTTGAGATATTGAGGTCCACATCCTATATCAAGTCGTTTTTTGTTGTAGGTATATGACTTTATGTCTCACAAATTTTGTCTGTTATCCCAGTACGTAGGATATAAGAGGGTCATGTGATAACGACAAAGGATCAAATGCCAAAAAATCAAACTAAAAAGAATTGCGTACCTACTGATTGATCATTTTTCTATTTGATTATCAGGCGATATAGATGTCATGAAATTAGAATGTAATGTTATCACTATTAAACATTATATTATTATCTAATCTTTTTACTTTGTTTTTAATTTCAGGCTAACAAGATGCAAACTCCACTAATATTTGTCACGATTCTTGGTTTGGCGCTTGCGTCGCCGATCCAACTCGAAGTCCAGTCCAGAATTGAAGAGGCATTATCAAACCAAGGTAAGACTTTTTTATAAAGCTAAGGTTAATACCAAGTAATAAAAGTATTTATTTCATGTATTGTATGCGCTGTAAGATTTAGGGGCAGGACGAATTGAAAAGACGGAAACGAAGACGCACAAAAATGTTTACGATATCGTTTGCATCTTGTTTATACCCTGACTTATCTGTTTATTATGTGTCGCGATGCCTCTTTACATTTTATGATTTTTTTTTATAAGGCGACGCGTTGGCGACGCTTTTGCGACGTGATTGCGACGTGTCTTCGTCATACAACTTTTCTGTTTAACCTCAATGGTCTTATTGAACTGACTTGGACTTACATTAATTCCAGATGCCCAGTTAAGGAACAGTGCGCTAGAGAACGTGCTGATCGGGTTGGTAGAAGAATTAAGAGGTACCATGGTAACTGGCAGCGACGATGTACCAGTTCTGGACCCCCTTGAGTTAGACCATTTGCTTATTGGAGACGATGTCTTGCCTATTCCTGGGTGAGTATAATATTTATACCTACTTAGTTGCTTGATATTTATGAATACTAGCATTTTCCCGCGGCTTCTCTCGAATGAAAGTCGTTATAGCTGCATGAATAGTAATCATTTTTTAGCTAGTTGGGTATTAAGTAATCTAGGGTGTACACACAAAGTTTCACCACAATTGGTTTAACTATTTGGGCGTGAAGATGTAACAAAGATGTTACTTTCGTTTTTGTAGAATTAGGTTGTAGGTCTACAATGCATGATCTAAAAGAAAGAATTCATTGAAAACCAAACTGTCCTAATCGCAGTTAAAAAAAGGTTTAGAATTTTAGATGGTTTCTAGCAAAATAATGTTTTCCAATTCGATAACGTAATTTGATTGTTTATATTTTTAAAATTGCGCAATAAATAATCGGACATCATTATAGTCCAACAAATCTAAGAAGTACCGTTTGACGTTTCATCATTTTCAAACCGAAACAACTTTGTTCATGCGTACAATACTCAGTTTCGACAACCTTTGTCATAAAACCATGAATTTAGAAAGATTTTATTATTGTACCTAAAAATTTTCAATTTTTAATATCCTAATTTAATTGAAAACTTTCAAACAAAGCAAAATAACACATATTTACATGGTAAATAATTTCTAATAGTTCTATTTTTGACCTCATTGCAAAGTCACGTAGTTAGGTCACTGCTTGTAGTGTTGTGACTCTTCAGATACACTTGTATGCGAAAAAATCGATTACATATATGAAAAATCGAATGTATTACTTTCAAATTATCAATTGACGACACGTTACTGCGCGACCGCATTATCTCATAAAAATCGGATATTATAGTAATCGATTTTTTTACTCCCAACCCTATTATCCTATTTGTCATAACTGTCAAACGGTACTTCTTAGATTTGTTGGACTATAAGATAAGGATAATCAACGAAATATTTAATCAAATATGACGCTGTTACTGTGAAATAAGAGTGTAAAAGCAAAAAAGTAATTCCTTCAAACGATCATTCTTTTGTTTTCTTTCACAGAGCAAAAGTGGAAGTGAATGATTTGACAGTCTCGAAGCTGAGCACTTTCGTCTTCGATACTCTGTCTGTAAACACAGTATCTTTGTTCCTTCAGAGATACAGCCTAGACTTCGATTTCAACGTTCCCGTCTTAGAGATTGATGCTAGTAAGTACTCGTATAAATAGGTAACTTAATAATTTTACAAGTACAGATAGAGTGAATTTTATATGTGAAGATGTGGTGTGTTTTTTGTAAGACTTGAATGATAGAGTAACTGGTGTTATAACTACTAGACAGCTTATTAACACTTTTGTACATATTTTAAATACATGAATATTATAAATTAATAGAATAGAATAGAATACTAACACCTAGACACAGAACAAATCATCACACAAACATTTGCCCTGGGTGGGAATCGAACCCACGACCTCCGATATAGCAGTCAGGGCCACTAGACTGGAAAATTCGAAATTCTTGAAAATTGTACAAATTGGACATTTTTCAAAACTTTCATTTTTGTTTTCAGAGCATTATGATTTAGCAATCGATGTGGCTGGTACTAACATTTTTGGATCTGGAGATGCCAAGTAAGTTAACCCACTAAAATAAAACTAATTTTCTAAATTATTTCAGTAAAATATCCATATTTAAGCATCAATGACTTATAAAAACAACCTTTTTCGCAGGATCGACATAATTAAACCGAGATTCAAGGGGTCTTTGTTACTGGCACCCAGAATATCTATTGGCAGCGGCATTCATTTGAACATATTAGAGAGCAATGTTCAATTTGAATTAGGAGGTTTTGAGGTAAGAATAAATCACACTATTACTTGAAAGCAAGTGACTTTATAAAAATAATTACATGTTTAGTTATGGTTTACTCACGCGTGTTTATCGGGTTAGCCCGACTAGTTTCGGACCCAATCGGAGTCCTTAATGGTGATCTGACGCGGCGGAGTCGCGAGTCGAACTCAAAACTCGATTCGATTGATAGGACGCATGAGTAAACCATAATATGAATCCATCGCAGAATATTTTTTTACTATAAAATTATTACTCTTTTTAGTTTTAAACTAAATGTTATTGAAAGTTAGTTGTTTGTATTTAATATCGTTTTCTTTATTTTCAGTCTCAAATCAATGGTTTGTTCAATGACAATTCGCTAGCAGCTTTCATTAACACATTCTTGAAACACTTCGTCCCTGATTTGGTGAAAATGTACGAGGTAAGGAATGGCTTCTATTTAATTCATAGTAACTGCAGTTTACTCGGTGGGACCAAACATCAATATTGGGGCACCAACGTTATGTCGAATCTTTTTTTTAGACTTTTTATTCCAATAAATCTAAGCCATATAACAGGTCTGGAATACTCAATATTCTGGTTGAATCTTAAGATATATAAAGAGCTAGTTAAAAAAAAGTTCATATAACTAATTAAACATTTTGTTTTCAGGATGACATAAATAAGGTTTTAAGTGACACTGTGAAGGACGTCGGAAATGACATTCTGGCTGATATAAATGTGGGAGGAATCATTGGTTAATTTACTTAAGTATTCAATAAGCAAAGTACCTACTATAACTTTAAGAATGCAAATAAATATATTATAATGATGTTCTGTAAAATTAGTTTGTATTTTTTTGTTATTTGCCCCGTGATATAATAATATGTACAATTAAATTGAAAATAGCGCCATCTATTGGCTAAATATAAAGTTAAATGTAGCTGAATGTTCAGCGGCTTAAAATAGTAAGTACAATCCAAACTAGATGGCGCTATTTTACTAAAACAAACGCAAAATGAAAAGTCGATTGACTAAATATCGACGGGTCCTACGTAGACTGGTGTAACCCGCAAAACACCAAAATACGTTTTTTTGCACCAAAAGCCTTAAAATTACCTTAACTATATACCCTGTAAAAATTATATTATTTTATTCAGTAATTTCAGAGATACAAACTTGTAAACTAATATAAGTGACATGATTTTCGGCCACACGACCATCTACACTGATGTAAGTCACTTGCACCAGTGTAGGTAGTCGCGTGCGCCGCGTCACGTACGCGCAAGTGCCATTTACTCCAGTATGCGCGCTGCGACGGAGTCGGGAGCACGTTAACACTGGTATAACTGCGTTAACTGCTAACGTATTATTCTGTATCAAAACTATTTCGTGGCCTGTTTTTAGGGGTTGTGTTACTTTTTTACATATTTAACTAGTTTTGTTTGCTTTGAGTAAGTAGTGGTGAGAATTCACAACAATTAAGGGCTCACGAGGTCAATTATTAATAAATTTATTAATTAAAAATTTATAAACAAATTACTAAGTTGACAGTACTAATATTTATACAAAAGGGTTTAATTAATGTTCACCTAATGCAAGATACAGATTGTACTGCTTGTAGATTTGTTTGTGCCGCCTGCATTAATTTTTTACGTATAAATTATATAATGTAGACGCACGGTGTAGTACCTACTGCATACTCTTCACACTAAATTATAAAGTTTGTTTTTCCCTTTTTAGTTAATGGTTGTTTTTTTACAGTCGGGTTTTTTTGTTTTTTTTTTTTATTATTAGTTTATTCTTTCAATAAATTTTACACTTATATCAGTAGGAATACAAAGTAGTAGTATACAAAGTCACATGTGACTTTGTTTTATTTTCTTGATATTGTTATCTGACGTAACCTACATTATTTTAATCATAATATTTATTTACTAATAAAATAAATAGCGATACTACTTTTAATACATTTTTTGCAGCAATTAACGTAAGAAGTTACCAAATTTTGCTACTTGGGAACTGACGAGACAATTTTTTTTTATGTACCCAAGTACATCATTTTTAAAGGTGTAGAAATATTCCAGAGGTAAACAATATAACAATATTCGCAACCTCAGTTTATTTTGGTAAAGTTGTAGTATTGAAAAAACAATTAAGTTCAATCAAAACTTAAGTATAGTGATACAAAAGACATTCAAATTAAACTTACAAAGGACTTAGTGGTCGCCCGCAACTTCGACCGCACGAGTGTCGGTTATAACTGGAAAACATTGCCCTCCTCTGACGCAGTCGGTTAAAAAGTCTATGTTTTAATCCAGGTTGTCAGCTAACTCCATACGAAATTTCTTCAAAATTGGTTAAGTCGTTTGAGCGTCAAAGAGTAACAAACATCCAATCCATATTTATGCAACTTTCGCGTTAACTATATTAGTAGAATATTTTCAAATGTATAAAATGCATATTTAAACAAGTATGACGAGTGTGGTGATGTGATGAGGCATTCGTATGAAGAGTGACACAAATCACCATTGAATACAAGTTGTAAAAATGTAATGAATTTTCCATCATCTGATTTAGACTCTAAGGTCTCATTGCCCTGTTTTTAGGGGTTGTGTTACTTTTTTATACATTTAACAAGTTATGTATATACACAACTATACACTTAATAGAAGCACATAGTTCGAAAAGAGTTGCACAAAGGTTATACTAATTTCTTTAAAATACCTTTTCTAGCGAATCTGCAAAGGGAGAAATAAATTAGAAACATCAACGTACAAAAACTAGTGGACGTAACTGAACAGACGTAACGTACGTAACTGACGTAATGTAACTGAAAAAAAATAGTGGAAATGCTATTTATAAGAAAAATGACATGAAATTTAAGACAGGCTAGTCTTAAAAAAAAAAAAAAAAACAATTAGGTATTATCGTAAGAAGACCTCTTTAAAAATCAAACCTTTTTTTACTTAAAATAAGAAGATTACATTTTTTTGTTTTATTATTTTTAAGATTGCAAGGCCAATGATTTTATTTTTCATTATTAAGAATGGTACTATCTAATAATAAAGTGTTATTTTGTATTTTAAATGTTTTTATTTAACTTCTTGCCACACTAATTTAAATATTCACAGTTAATAATAATACAGCAAACTGTTGCAAGTAGCTTTCCAGTACTGAGTAAACTGTTGTAAGTGTTAAAAAGTCGATAAAAGTAGGTATTATTTTTAATATTATAACCTCATATTGGTCAATAACACGGAAATACTATGTTTAAAGAGTAAAATTCTTCAGATTTGCTTTATTATAAGTATAAGCAAGTACACTATATACTGGTGTAAGTGGCCACTTGTATCAGTTTACAGGTTCTACTGTAGTAAAAAAAAACAAGCTACATCAATGCAAGTCAACCTATTTTCCAAAGTATAAAAAAAGAAGAAAAACCAATAATGCAGTCTTATTTCTTAAATATCAAAATATAACATACTAAAATTTCAAGTGTTTTTATTGATTTACGACAAAGTTACAAGCTTTTGAACCTTTAAACCGCTCTCTTGAAAAGTTGCATTTTTGCACTTGTACTAGTCTACGTAGGACCCGTCGATATGTTGTGTGCTCATAAACTACTAAATAAGAGAAGTTGTGTACATACTTTTATCACCTTTATTGTTTTACCTTAGGCAAGTATCAAAAAACATTAATTTCAAAAATACTTTTAAATTGTACCATAAGAATAAAATATCAAGCAACGACAAATAATGTTAAAATAGTTTGTCAAAAACTCGACAACATTTAAATATTACCAAGTTTTATACCGCGATCTGTTAGTAGCACTTAGTTGTCAGTTTATCGCTTAATTCTTAATAGCATGAACGTTTTTTGTGTTAGGTGCCATAAAATACGGCTGTAAACCAACATGGAGCGCAATTATTAGGATTTTGATACATTACATCGTAAAGTGTAAAATTAAGGGTGTCTGTTGATGGCTATAGTAAAACGTTCATTGCTAACGCTATGGGGTGAAAGAGGCTGTTATTTAACGATTTACGTTATAGTTATTGCAAGGAATGAGCAAAATATCGCTGGAGGCGCAGCGGACGGCAATTGAAGTCAACAATCTAATTTAGACCTTACTACCTTGACATACGGTCGATATAAGAATCAATTTAATTCGCATGCAGTGATCTTTCAGCATGTTGCGTTGGGCTTTTGAGTATAGCTTGTGGCGTTTTAATGTGTACGCTAAACTGAAAGTTATAATTGGTAAGTTTTGGTCAAATAAAATTGACATTAGTCGATCACGCTGTTAATGTAATAATCAAAACTTTTGTTGTGAATTGTCTTTGCTGAGCTGATTAAAATTGATCTGTTTCACTTTTATTCCTAGTTAGCATAATAATGCAGGGATTATAGGAAAAATATAGTTTTGTGAGGTCGTAAGCCAGCTTATTAATGCAAAGAGGAACTACAACTTAAGTTGGCTACTGCTAGTAGTAATTCCCCAGGATAGATGAAGCAAATAACACGAGCCTTCACCATTCCAAAACTTCAAAGTCCAAAGTTTTGCTAAGAGACATTACTTGAAACAGAAGGTCTATCGAATACGTTATGAAAGAGAGATGCCGCTCTATACATTGAATAGCGGCGTCTCTTTTCCACAACTGCAATATTACTTAAAGGTTTGGTGGTAGACAAGTACTGACTTAATTAGATCTTGGCTAACTCACCTGTGTTACTGATTAAGTTTTTGAAACTTGAGGAATTTAGTGCGAAACTTTGTTTGGAGGTCTCGATTTAATAAACGTGACATGCACGGCAATGTCTTGGTTGAGGTTTGAGTCTGTTCTGTGTAACGAGGTGGAACTTGGATCGTTTTTCGCTTATTTGTTTGGGTTTTCTATATAAAAAGTTAAAGGGAAATGCGATGTAATATTTGGAAATTTGATTCTGGACAATATTAAAATTTGACTTAATTCTAAAGAAAATTTTTTTTAGAAATGTGACCACACAATATTAACTTAAGTAAATCAAAGTTTTAACGAAATGCTCGTAGTATAGTAGTATACTAGTTTGTTTTAACTTATTTTTAAGTTCTTTAACATATTACCGTTTTGGAAAATACACCGTGACTTTTAGGTCGTTTTAAAAAAGCAGCCCAGTTCATGTATCCAATGACTAGTAAACGATTATAATAAAAAAAAAATGTTTTTTTAAGATTTGAATGAATAAAAATATTATTCATTATTATGACACAAGGCAGTCTTACGAACACTCTGTAGTGAGCGCGGTCCGAGCCTTGTGCCAAAGGGGCCGCGCGGGCGGCGCGGGTAGGTATCTTCAACAGTTTGATACGTAAACATTTTTAACAGGATGGTTCATATTTCCAATGTATTATTTATTTTATTCATGCATATTATTTTAATTAATGATAAAAAAATTATATTCGCGCCTAGAGGTATTTTATGACGGATACATTGTGTGGACGACTTTTTTAAAACGACCTAAAAATCACGGTGTATAAGTAATTTGCAAATAATATTATCCTTTTATTTATTTCAATTTCTAAAAACATTTTACAATTTAAAGTGACAAATTGAAAGTCGAACTTTTTAAACGTTAAAACCTTTAAAAAAGACGAATTTTTAAACTGTAATTTATTATTAGAATCTGCCTAGAAGCAGTATTACAACCAGTGTCTGCTTCAATGTATTGAAGATAAAAACAAGCTCTAGTGTACTAGTAATATTTCAACAATCTTGAAAGAATAAAGTGCCGTGTCTTAAGAACGTGCCTGAAAATGTACCATTTAAGCGTTTAATCTTTTGAAACATTTTGAAAAGCGGTAGTGGAGTTAAAAGTTTTCTCTAGCCTGTAAGACCACGCCTGAATGCATTTTCAGGGCTGTAACTTGTAATGTAGTTAATAATATTTTTTTTATTAAAAAGAAAACAATATTTTGTAGAGCTTCCGTTTTTATTTTTTGTTGTAACTAACAAAACCCGAACAAAACGCCTACATTAAGGTTACTTTATACCAATAAATCAATTTTTCACATAAAATTATTACTTACATTTAGATATAGGTACGTTATTGATAGACCGGTTTAAAAAAAACCTAAGCGACTTGAAAAACAAAAATTCTCAATGCAACTGCATAATATTCTAGAATATAAGTATTTCAGCCCTAAGACGTAGGATAAAACTGTCGGATGGACTCCCGAGGGATGGATAAGTCGCAGCGAAGAAGATTCCCATTTCAATCCCTAAGCATTACTTAACATGACAGATTTGTCGTGCTATTAAAGGCTAAACATTCCAACCTCAACCAGAGGGGTTAAAAATGTAGTAGGTATCTTCTATCTTTAATAAGAGCTACCGAGTGAGAGAGAAGAAGATAATTATGTCGACAGGTATATTATATATCAGAGCCCTGTAGTAGGATAGAAACGACAGAAACAGCAACAATGGTCAGTGACCCTGACTGCTATACTAGAGGTCGTGGGTTCGATTCTAGCTTTTAGTTTGAGACTAAATGGCGCTGTGTGAAAGTCATGGAATATTAAATATATCCATGTCTTAAATCACTGATCAGTATAAGATTAACAAATGCAAGAGCAGAGATAGATAGCTCTTTGCCCTAAAGTGGGACAGAGATAGCTTAATACTATATATTCGTGCCATTAAATCACACATTATTAATAAACGCCAGAGCTATTCTACGCAAAAACGATTAGCAATAAACTAATTAAAAATTATCTACGTTCCGCTCAAAGAATTAACATGAAAATCCCTCTACATTCAAACAATGTTTGTAATTATAACATAACCTAAACGAATTATTTTAAACAGATTTCCGCGTAGGAATTCCTAAAAGCGATTTTCCACAGTAAATTTCCCGTTGAATCATAGCCCAACTTTGAAGCATCGCTTAATACATGTGTAGCGTCCAAATTCCACATGCTTGTATTATTTTAATATCTGCATTAGCAAACTAACCTCGTACCACGAGAACTTGATGTTAAACCCTCGCTGTTGTAAGAAAGAGACGGCGCTCTACAACTCTACATTGCGCGTAGCGTTGTCTCGCTTCGATAACGGTGACTGTACTGCTTGGTCATTTTGTGGTAGGTGCTTTGTATAATTTGCGTGCATATATCACTTTAGCCGCAAGCTAAATTGATATTGGATCATTGAGTAGTGTTTTGTATTGAATGAATAGTGACTGTGTTAAGTAATTTTCATTTAGTATTTTGGTTATTTACTGTTTTGGTTATTTACTCTAGTGGTTTTATTCACTCGGCAATTTTGATCCTTTTTAAACGATATTAGGTATGTTTTATTTTAATTTACATGTCCATACGATGGATATGTAAATTAAAATACTATATGGACTTTTTTACCGGTTCGTAAGCATAGAAATTATATTAAGATTAAGAACAGAATCATCTTCGTAATGTTTTGCTCCTTTCTTCGTTGAAAAGCACACATTTTACTAAAATTAAAAAAAAAATCTACTCACTGATTTGTTCAGCATATTATTGGCAGACCGCAGCAAATTAATTATCAATTAAATAATAACAAAAAACAAAGAACTTTCACGAAGCATGTCCAATTGAAAACAACAGACAATCGCTTGTACAAAACAATTTGTTTCAATAAAAACTTTTGATAGGTATCTAATATAATTTACCCTGAGTTGGTAGTGTTCCAAGTTTGGGATATAAGCTTTAAAAAGCAATAAAATTAACAGAAGCCAAATGGAATGGCAAAAGTTTTATTCGTAGATCTTTAGGGTTCCATTTCTATCCAAACGCTTTGTGCAAAACATGGTATTGTTATGTATATGATTGGCTTGTTGGTTAGTACCCTTTTCTCGTAGAAAATCATCAAATGACTCCGCTCACTGTGGGTGCAGCGGGAGGGAGTGTCAGACTTTTACTGACTAAAACCCACTTTGTTTCTCCTGGAGCCCTTTGACTGCCAGGGTCGCAGTAACTTTTACGAACATCCCTCAGCCCCCCAAAGGGGGTTAGTACCCCTGACTGCTATAACAAAGGTTGTGGGTTCGATCCCCACCCAGAATTTTTTTTTGTGTGATTTATCTACCTAAAATCTGTTTGTATTTAGAAGTATATAAGAATGTTTATCAGTTGTGTGATAATAAAAAATAGTTAAATCCTTTCTTTACTTAGGAATGGCCTAGGCAGAAGACTTTTGATAAGGCCCTACTAAAATGTAAGCCTCCAAATTTATCCGTCTGTTTTATAGTAGGCTATACTCACGAAACCGTACGTATATTTAGGTAGTTATGATTTACATTATGCCCTTTTCTGCCCAAAAATTTCGAATGTACTGAACCTTAACTCAAATCCAACTCACAATTAACAAGATTTTTATTTCGATTTATACAACTTTCATTTGCTTCCAAACTTTTGCAAAGTTAAAAGATACCTAAAGCACATGCAAACAGGATTTTGAAAGTTATATTGCATTGTTGGTTCCAACCGCATAACCGTGCATACTTTGTGTTCCAAAGTGAAACAAATGAGTTTTTATTCATTCACTGAAGTACTCTTTGCTTTCTCATCTTTGTGAGGCTTGCGGTTACAAAGACGGTATTGTGTTGTCCTGTTTATGTATTGTACTTGCGTAATATAATTGGGGATTATTGTGATATTTTAGAGTACTGAGAATTTTTTATGGATAACAACTAGGAAAAAAATTGTAGCTTTGATTAAAGTAACAGTCGTTGCGTTTCTACATAATATATTATTATGTATGGATTATTATGATCGAGGTACAGGTTCTTGTGTCTTTTTCAAAGTTGTATGTACTTTCTTAATTATTTTTAAATACTACTGACAAACGGTGAAGGAAAACATCATAAATCGTGGTTTACAAATATTGGAATCTAAAACACCCACCCTGCACTGAGCTAACGTGGGGATCAATGCTCATATCTTTCCTATATGGGAAGACAGTTCTTAAAGCAGCACGGTTGAGTGATGTCTCATCTTACATGGTAGTAACAATTCTCATGCATAAAGTCTCCCAATACTCAGATAGGCACTCCATGTAGAATGTGTTATTTAGCTAAGTCCTGTGAGACTGGAAGCCAAACTATAGTTTGGTCAAAACCAACACGCATAAGATCAAAAAAATATGACATATCCATACATAGTTCTATTGCCATCGGCAATGCCATGGAATCGCCTTCGAAACAACACAATTAGCATAATTATTCATAGATTCTCGATACGGAAATCCCCTTTGAAAAAATGTTTTTATTTTCACATAAAATGGCGATAGAGCTGTAAGCCGTCCATATCTCAGAGATGAAAGACAAAATCCGCTTCGTCCGGACCTAAATCAAAACACTCTCATGTTGGAATTTTTTGACAAAATAATCATAGATTTGACAGATTTTTCAACGAATTTATGGTAAATTGGCATTTATAATGTCGACATATTTATAGGTAGCTTGTTGAATTACAAGTATTAAACTAAAGTTCATTTTTGGCAGAAGACCTTCTTAATTTGGGTTCATAGCTCATGAACTACTCATAATAATATAGTTAAATCTACCTTTTTATATTATAATCGTTATTACTGCAGAATTCAAGAATCAAATAAATTTGTTCGACTAAGTATTAACTGTGTCACTGCAATTACTAGGTACTTTTTTTACATATTAAACAATAAACTAGTAAATCACAACACGTATTTAAAAAGAGATTAAAAGCACTTACAATCCTATTAAAGTTAAAATAAACTTTTTAACGAAGACTTAAAGTTTACAAGAGCGGCAAGTTCCTAGATGTGTTTTTGTTTTAGCCTCGCGGCGCTCGGAGTGTCCTGAACATTTTGTAATTGGTGTGCATCCGTGACGAGAGGCGTTCGTCTGAAGAGGATTATCAGTTTAAAAGACCTCAATTTTATTGTAGTTTGTGTGATGTTAAGCTGGTTTGAAGATGTTAAAAAAGGGGCTTGTAAGGGTATTGATGTAAGAAGATATACAAAGAGAAATTTGCTATCGGCTAATCGGGTTGGATAGAAAATTAAGATAGGAATATACAAATATTTTTTGAATAGCTCACGTAGGATCCCACAGATGGGCAAAGGTCTCCCCTTTCTCATTCCAAACCTCCCTGTCTATAAATATTCAATTTTAAATGTTCTTATTGAGTTTGATAACATCTAATATCACTGTAGCTGGAAGATTACGATTTGATTAAACAGTCAAACTTAAAATCCAGTTACGCATTTACATTCGTATTGTCAAATTTTGCTCTAAACATGGTCCATAGGGAAATTGTACCGAGTATCAAAATTCACGACGGTAAAATATAAATCGAAATAAGGTAGGTGACCTATTTAGACTGGGATTTACTATCTCACCCGTGTTGTGGTTAGGTTTCGTTCAAATTCAATTCCAGCATTGGCAGTATAAACGCGACTATTTTTGTAAAAATCTTCGCTTAGCTCAGAGAAACATGTTATTATTTAGCGAAGAAACGATAAATACGTGTTTGCGCTTATAACTAACGCACTAACTAGTTTTCTTATCGTTTTCTCCATTTTACCAATATTGAAAGATCCCAAAAATATTAAATTATCCTTTCTTTAATTTTTTAAATGACTTTCGCACTAAGGACTTTAATCTTTGTATCGCGGGGGATTTCTGACATTTGATTCACATGCACAAAGAAACCTTTACTCCGAACTAGTACTTGTGGATTGCACAAATTCTTGACCTACGCGGAGATAGAACCCACAACATGTCCCGCACAGTGGTAATTGACGTAGTGACCTATTCCACTCGACTATCCCTGTAATTGAATTTAATTCGCACATTATAAGTAATTACTTCTCAAGTAGATACTCAAGCGTCTAAAAAATTATTGTCTTTAAAAAAATGTCATTTGATCATTACACAAAACGTCTTCATCATTCCAATTAGTACTGTTAAATGGTTTCTCCATTTGTAAACCAACTATCAGTCAAGTTACATAATATAACGTGAAGTTACTATAGTCTCCGGCCAAATTCAAACAAAGTCCTTGTCGGTAAGTCTCGAGACGTGTAAGTTTAGTTTGTCAGGCTATTGTCGGTTCTAATTTGTGTATTTTAACTGCCGAGGTGTGAAGTTCACTAAGGTACTTAGTGAAGACTGGTACTGGTAGACTATTTGATTTTAAAGCTTGTCTTTTCTCTTAACTAAATATTCCTGACACTTTAACATATCATTTGATTTGAGCCTCAACTCTTCTCTACTTCTTTCACTAATAATATGCAGCACACCTGAGAATTTTTCAAGATTGGTTTAACCAATTTCAGAGGCCTGAGGATGGCTCTTAAATCAGACTCCAGGTTGTAGATCAACCATCCAGAAAAGCTTTTTCCCATGGCTTCGCCGTATGGTTATAGCTACAGAAAGGTTAACCTTCTTTTATCGCGGTAAACCTTCTTCCATAATAAATAGCTTTTTCCCCCTGGTGGATCCCTGGTATTAGTCAATTCCATATCACTTTTCATGTCATTCATCGTGGTAGGCCCAGGCGGAGATGGCGTGATGACCTTGATAGTCACATGAAATAATTTCACATGCCTTCGACAAGGAGAAATGGAAAAATAAGAGGAAGGCCTTTGCCCAACCGTGGGGTAGTACAGGTTTGTAATAATAAATAATAATAACCACAATTTCATAAAAAATGTTCCAGCTGTTTGGGCATAACAGAGCAAGTAGCTAACATCCATACACCCTCACAGATTTATCGCGTCTTTAATATCAGTAGGATAACATTTACTGTAAATGCAAACTTCCGGCAAGCATCAAGATTTAATCCGATCATCTCAAGACCATCCTCAGCCACAACGCTTGGATGACTAAACGATTCCCGGACATAAAATAGGTAACATTGAAACATCCCCTGGGAAGCGTCCGAACGTTCCTCAGACTTAGTGTATTCCACGTGTACAATCTATAGGGAATTGAACCCGCATACCCAGGTAGAAGTACCAGCCTTTTGGGAAAAAGTTAGTGTTAACATACATGCGAAAAACGTACCCATCGGTATCGCTAACTATTGTTTAATGATAGCCATTATGGTTTATTGATAGGTAATCGATATCTTTATTTGTGCAGATATACTTAATTTTATCTGAAAGCTCAATATCTCTGATATTAAAGAAGGTGTGGAAATATGACAACGCACTACATGGAATAGAGTGCCACCTCTCTTTTACAAGTTTAGTGTAATTGGGTTTTTGGCAAAAAAAAAACTAATTAATCCAAAAATAAATAAAAAAATATATTGGATACATATTTTGTCTATGTGACTTCAATCAGTAAGTACCTTAGTGATATGATGATATCTTTATTTTGTCATTTAGATTATTTTCAAGTTTTAGTGCCGCTGTTTTTGAAGTCGATTCGCAAATGTCTTTCAGTCCTATTCTATCAATAAAGTTTTTTATGAATAGCTGAATCAATCAAGTACCCAATTATGTTACTCTTAGAGTGGAGGTAGGTCATTTATCCATCTGTCCATTCGTAACTATTTTACTCCTATTCATGTATTTCGGAACCTGTTTAATTGTGGTATTGAACACCAACAAATACACAGACCGCATAGTTAGCAACTAAATCTAATTATGCGTCCGATGATTGTATTATCACATGCCACCAGAGTTTGTGGTCGCGTTGGGATTTAAATCTATTTGAAATGTTTAATTTGCGCTTACCTATTATTAGAGGATTTTGTTTATCACAAATGATAATTTAGGATAATTACTTTTCTTTTAGTTCCAGTAGTACTTTTGTGTCTTCAAGTCTTTTAAAAGCTGTTTTTGTACAGGACAAATCAGTCTAATAGTTAGGTACATCGATTGTAGAAATCAAGTAATCTTTGAGACTTTTTTTACCAGTACGATTAAGTTTTTCCTATAGAACACATTAGGCTATATCGAGGTTGGCTTTCAGTCTCACCGGATTTGGCTGAATTTGTAATGCTTGATATACGGATCCTAGAATGTCTCTCTAGATAGAATTTATAATGGGTTTTTAAAGAAGTTTACTGAATGAGATATATTCTGTTAATACGGCCCCCAAGGACTTTTGAACAAACGACTATATTGATGATGTTTCCCAATTCGTTTACTGTCGGATTTCAATACGATAATTGTTCGCTTAATTAGTCTTGCCCGCAAATGAGCTATGGAACGAAACACTGAATTTTAAAGTATGCAATTATCTTGCAGATTGGCTTTGGATCCAGAAATTCCCAATGGCATGAAATAAACAGTTAAGGTTTTGTGATAATATTTTTGTATTTGACTAAATCTTAAAATTCGGTTTTAATAAGGAATGAAAAAAAAGAACAGCCAATTAGGAAGTATAGTATAAGTATTTACTGAATTTAAAAATAGTTTTTTGGTACATGCTTCTTTAATTAAACTTAGGGTGACTTGAAAATATATTTTTTGTTAAAATTCAAATTTAATTTGACATGTCTACCTCACTTCTTCCAGTCTTATAACCACAATTCAAAGAATAGTGCTCTTCGAGCATACGCAATCAGCAGGACATTTAACCGAGTCAGACGAGACCGCTGTCCGTAATTAAGCTACAAAGAAACTTGCCCGTTTCTAGTGTTGGCTCTGATTTGCTATTGTGCAACAGACGGCATCGAATCGACTTAAACGGTCGCTCTGAACACTCATTAGGGAATGCCATCGTTGTGCTTTTGTTTTATTCGATGTCATGGAGATAACTGCAGTTGTATTTATTTTGGTTAGAAAGGTAATTTTTATCAGGATTAAAAAAAAAAATAATAGCTTTATAGAATGACTGAGGTAATGAAAACTGGTCAAGTCAAATCATACCTATTTTAAGATCTCACATTTTAAATAACAGCAATGGTTATAGTTATATACTTGTAAATAATGTTATTTTGTTACTATAAATACATATTTGGATTTTGTACAGAACTTGGCATTGAATTAGATCTCCATTCTTTTTGTGGCGAAGCCCACAACCAGGCATAGGTTTTTTATTGAACTTGGCTTCCCTTTTTTACATTTATGTTTTTGGTGGAATTTGGTTTAATCGACGCTATAACGCCAGTTTCCAAGGTGCAGCGTTCCTGCAAAGCGCCTTATCTCAACACAGAGACTCGCAGCCGTCTTTATTATGCGACCCGGGACCTACCACTACGTCTTGAAGTACGACAGCTATTTAATTAATAGTTGTGGAAGTGAGACAGCACTGTCAGCTGTAGAGCGGCATCTCGCTTCCACAACTGCATCAGTCTTCCTTCAAAAGGGGATGGTAGATACCCGGATACTTAAATTACAAGCGCTTCTAAATTGCGAAGAAAAATTAAATATTATACTGGACTACGTTTTGAGCCACGATTGATGTCTGTTTATAAGTATTATTTATTTGTATTAAAATTTGATTATTTATTCAAATACAGTTGTATGGTTTTTTATAGTTTGGTGTTTAATAGTAAAAACAGCTCTTTATCGAAACCCTGTTACAATTATTTTAAGAGTAATTACTTGTTCGTAATAATACCTAAACACAACTTACACAAAACATTAAAAGATCACAAAACCAAGCTCAATATCACAACGCAGTAACAAACTCATTTTATCAAAAATAAAAAATGTCAGTTTGCTATCTCGAACTCAAATAATATTTTAGAGACATCTTAAAGGAACGAGCGCCGGAGGTCAGAAAAAGAAAGATTTCATTAATATCCACGACCGAAACTCCGCGGCATTTCGTATGGAAACGTAAATTAATATTTTTAGATGTAAAGATGTAATAAATATCATTTCATTTCGTTCTTTTGTTATTTAGGAACGAAATGTCTCACAACATTTTTGAGTTAGGACTGTAACTGCAACAATATAATGTGGCGTAGGATAGAGAATTGTGAAAGGCTTTTTTATTTTCCATGACGTTCACCCAACGCCATCATTCTAGTCTCAAACTAAGCAGAGCTTGTATAATGAGTACTAGACTACTGATACACATACTTATATACTTCTAAATAATTTCATCTTTGAAGGGGGTTTTAGAGGGGGCCTAAGCCTAAAAGTAGGACACTATTTTCGAGGAAAATAGGTTACATATAATACATACTTAATCCAGTCCGGCAGGAGATACTATACTAATATGTTTTTACCCGACTGCGCCAGAAAGAGGGTTATGTTTTTCGAGAGCATGTATGTATGTATAATTGTTTGGCACGCCCTGCAGCCTGAACTACGACTACTACCCATGCTACGTATCATACGTGCTACGAACCCCAAGCTACGAATTATGTGCTACGAATCATACGTGCTACGAATCCCATGCTAGGAATCATAGTGCTACGAATCCCATGCTACGAATCATATGTTCTACGAATCCCATGCTACAAATCATATGTGCTACGAACCCCATGCTACGAATCCCATGCTATGAATCATAGTGCTACGAATCCCATGCTATGAATCATAGTGCTGCGAATCATACGTGCTACAAATTCCATGCTACGAATCCCACGCTACGAATCATATGTGCTACGAATCTCATGCTACGAATCCCATGCTACAAGTAATATCGCACACCCAGGGAAACAAAGGCGTAAGACGAAAACACTAACTTTACAGGAGAGTAAAAAAACTGTTTAACCAGGTATATCTGTTATATTTTTGATGCTATGATATTTTGTTATAATATGCCAAAAAAAATCAAGCTTTTTGTTTATTACCTTACAAATATCTCAAATTATCTCAGTGATTAATAAATTGATAATTAAAGTTTTACAGACGTTTTTCTTATTTATTTATGACTAATCCTCAATTGTAAATATATTTACCCCAATTATCGTTTTCTAAATAATGAATATACTTTAACTATTCATGGTTACGTATTTTATGAAGTTCTATACTATGTTAAAATACAAAAGATAAGCACTACTTACGGCCTTTTTTGCTTAATTATGTTTTACAACATCAAAGTGTAAGACGTGTTTACAGCATTTTTTGTTAAAAAATAAAAATAAAATGTAATGCTAAGCCTGAATGTTGACTTTTTAAATAGTATTTTCAGTAAAATCATAACTGTTACCAATTTTAAGCCCCTATGTAAAATACATTTCATTGGTGTAATAAAACAGATGATTAGAAAATTGCACTTTATTATAATTTTACACATAACAGACCTTGTTAAAATTATAAAACTAATAACATTGAATCATATTTATTCTAATAAATGTAACATAAAAATGACAACTTCTTAAAATCCTCGAAAAAGCTTTACAAACATGGCATTAACAAAAATCCTTAAACTATTTATAATTTCAGTTATTAAACATTTAAAAGAGAAATTAATAATATTGTACTGAAACAAAAACATGAATTCTCATTTATATTAATCACTAGCAGCTGCCCGCGACTTTGTCTGCGTGGTATTCAAGTTGTGTAGTGCTGTACAAATAGTAAAGCTAAATAATGTTTAATGCCAGCCCCCTAATCCAGTTCCGTTCCAAACTAATTTCGTAACGTCCTAATCCTAACCTCTAGTCTTACAAACATATTTGACTGTTAGTTAATACTGCTAGTTTTTTGCTGTGGCCACTATCTTGCACTGATTTGACCATTGGGATTGAAGGACTTGAAAACGGGCGATAGCAAAGAAGTGTGCCAGACAAGAGTCTTTCAGTCAGAAGTCAGTAAGAACTTGCTAAACCGCCGGAGTGCTTTCCGTATCCTATTGTCGGGGGCCACGGGAACGTTTTCGCAATCTAGCGCAAGCCCCGACAGGAGAGCTCTTTTTAAAGAGAGCTTCTTCGTTAACGTGGAGCCAGCTTCCACAAGCCCTTATTAAGAGGCGCGCGGAAGCACCGCGCAAACCGTCTTTGCCTTTGCCCAGTACAGTAGACTGCCCCGAGACTACTGCCGTAGGCCTGTTAGGTTAGGTTTGGTTTTTAGTTAGGTTAGATTTTGTTTCTAGTTAGGTTTGGTTTTAAGTTAGGTTATGTTAGGTTTTGGTTTTAGTTAGGTTAGGTTAGGTTTGCTTTTAAGTTAGGTTAGGTGAGGTTTGGTTTTTAGTAAGGCTAAGTTAGGTTTGGTTTTTAGTTTGGTTAGGTTAGGTTTGGTTTTTAGTTAGGTTATGTTAGGTTTGGTTTTTAGTTAGGTTAGGTTAGGTTTGGTTTTTAGTTAGGTTAGGTTAGGTTTGGTTTTTAGTTAGGTTATGTTAGGTTTTGGTTTTGGTTAGGTTAGGTTAGGTTTGGTTTTTAGCTAGGTTAGGTTAGGTTTGGTTTTTAGTTAGGTTAGGTTTGGTTTTTAGTTAGGTTAGGTTAGGTTCGGATTTTAGTTAGGTTTAAACCGAACCTAACCTAACCTAAACAAAACCAAACCTAACCTAACCTAACTAAAAACCAAACCTAACCTTACCTAACTAAAAACCAAACCTAACCTAACTAAAAACCAAACCTAACCTAACTAAAAATTAAACCTAACCTAACCTAGTTCAAAATCAAACCTAACCTAACCTTACTAAAACCCAAACCTAACCTAACCTAACTAAAACCCAAACCTAACCTAACCTAACTAAAAACCAAACCTAACCTAACCTAACTAAAAACCAAACTAACTAAAAATTAAACCTAACCTAACCTAGTTAAAAATCAAACCTTTTTTTTTTTTTTTTTTTTTTGGTAAAGCGGGGGAATCCTCATGGACACCCGCGACCCCCGGGGGGAGCCGCGGGTAGTGTCAGACTCTTACTGACTAAACCTGAACCGCTGTGCTACGTCATCCGCGTTTTTTGTGTCGGTGCATGGCAGTGCATGGTACTACTTCATGCACCGACCGCGGGCTTCCGCCGGCCAGTTGAGAGCCGGCGGGTTGCATTTCGCGTTGTTGATGGAGGCCGACGTGTAAAGGGCGTCGGCCTCGTCGCCTCGTATTGGGACCACACCCATAGCACCGAATGTGGTCCCCCATCGCGGGTCCTCTACTACGGACGATGGCACCCCCGTGCCACTGTCCGGACCCTGGTTAGGGCGGGAGGGCGCGCTCATGCGCGGCCCTTCGCCGCCCCACCCGACGTCGGCGTATTTGGGGCGCGCCCGGATCGTTTTCCCCGGACGCGCTCCGCGGCCTCCTTCTGCGACATAACGGTTTCGCAGAAGGAGACAAACGCGTCCCACGCTGCGCGGCTGCTGAGCGCGGCTGCGACAACAGCCGGCAGCGCGGCGACATCCACCCCCCCTAGCGCAGACACCAGTTCGGCGCGAGGCTCTTCAAAGGCCGGACACAGGGCCATTGTGTGCAGTGCGGTGTCGTCTGGGTCACCGCACTGGCGACACTCCGTGGTGGCCTCACGTCGGGCCACCCGACACAGGTAGTGCCCGAAGGCCCCGTGTCCGGTCAACATCTGTGTGAGGCGGTACGTCAGTTTTCCGTACCGCCTCTCCGCCCACTGTTGTAGGTGTGGGCGGATAGCCTCGACCGTAGCCCGCCCCGCCGTCAGCCTGGATAGCCGAAGTTCCCAATTTCGGAACACGACGAGGCGGGCTTAGTTAAAAATCAAACCTAACCTAACCTTACCAAAACCCAAACCTAACCTAACCTAACTAAAACCCAAACCTAACCTAACCTAACTAAAACCCTAACCTAACCTAACCTGACTAAAAACCAAACCTAACCTAACCTAACTAAAAACCAAACCTAACCTAACCTAACTAAAAACCAAACCTAACCTAACCTAACTAAAAAACAAACCTTACCTAACCTAACCAAAAACCAAACCTAACCTAACCTAACTAAAAACCAAACCTAACCTAACCTAACTAAAAACCAAACCTAACCTAACCTAACTAAAAAACAAACCTAACCTAACCTAACTAAAAACCAAACCTAACCTAACCTAACCAAAAACCAAACCTAACCTAACCTAACTAAAAACCAAACCTAACCTAACTAAAAACCAAACCTAACCTAACCTAACTAGAAACCAAACCTAACCTAACCTAACTAAAAACCAAACCTAACCTCACCTAACTAAAAAACAAACCTAATCTTATGAACGGAAAAAAGGCGTAAGCATGATTATTTCAAACTGTAATACGAATGTATTACTCAACAAGGAATACGGCACTTTTTGTTTAACTATTTCTAAGCGTGATAGGATGTAATCAGCATTATTTTAGGAAATTGCCCTTTTTATTAAGTATGAAATAGCATAATAGGGATTACATTTATTAAATATTTGTATTATCAAATGAAACAACAGCTTAAGTACGATTAGGTCTATTTTCTTATAATTTTACGTGCGTAAGCTGGCTTATCGATTTGTTTAATTAATAAAATAATCTAATTTTAGAACGCCAAAAAAAACTATTTTTTGTTATCAAATCCTAATTTTACGTCAAAAATTCACGGAAAAAATTTACAATATGTATTTTTACTTGTACTATTTAAATATGCAATAAAAAAAAAAATGACGTATCTGCACGTCTTTGTGGTTCTGGAGGTGCGATATAATCTACAAATACCATGCTAGGAATCATAGTGCTGTGCATGAAGTAGTACCATGCACTGCCATGCACCGACACAAAAAACGCGGATGACTTAGCACAGCGGTTCAGGTTTAGTCAGTAAGAGTCTGACACTACCCGCGGCTCCCCCCGGGGTCGCGGGTGTCCATGAGGATTCCCCCGCTTTACCAAAAAAAAAAAAAAGGAATCATAGTGCTACGAATCCCATGCTACGAATCTCATGCTACGAATCACATGCTACGAATCCCATGCGATGAATCATAGTACTACGAATCCCATGCTACGAATCCCATGCTACGAATCACATGCTACGAATACCATGCTATGAATCATAGTGCTGCGAATTACACGTGTTACGAATCCCATGCTACGAATCAAAGCGCTACGAATCCCATGCTATGAATTATATATGCTTCAAATCCAATTCTACGAATTCCATGCTACGAATCATAATTATGTGCTACGAATCTTATATTACAAATCCCATGCTGCAAATAATATAATCTATAAATACCATGCTACGAATCATATGTGCTACGAATCTCATGTTACGAATCCCATGCTACGAATCACATGCTACGAATTCCAAGCTGTGAATCATAGTGCTATGAATCCCATGCTACGAATCATATGTGCTACGAACTCCATGCTACGAATCCCATGCTAAGAATCATACGTGCTACGAATTTCATGCTACGAATCCAATGCTTTGAAATCCATGCTTCGAATCATACGCGCTACGAATCATATGTGCTACAGATCCCATGCTACGAATCATACGTGCTACGAATTTCATGCTACGAATCACAGTGCTACGAATCCCATGATACGAATCATAGTGCTACGAATCCAATGCTTTGAAATCCATGCTTCGAATCATACGCGCTACGAATCATATGTGCTACGAATCATAAGTGCTACGAATCATAAGTGCTACGAATCATATGTGCTACGAATCTCATGCTACGAATCCCATGCTGTAAATAATATTATCTATAAATACCATGCTACGAATCATAGTGCTACGAATCATGTGCTACGAATCCCATGCTACAAATCACATGCTACGAATCCCATGCTATGAATCATAGTGCTACGAATTTCATGCTACGAATCATACGTGCTACGAATCTCATGCTACGAATCAAAGTGCTACGAATGCGTGCCACGAATCCCATGCTGCAAATAACATGTTCTACAAATACCATGCCACGAATCATAGTGCTACGAATCCCATGCTACGAATCTCATGCTACGAATCACATGCTATGAATCATAGTGCTGCGAATCATACGTGTTACGAATCCCATGCTGCAATTAATATGTTCTACAAATACCATGCTACGAGTCATAATGCTACGAATCGAATGCTACGAATCCCATGCTATGAATTATAAATGCTACGAATTCCATGCTCCGAATCCAATGCTACGAATTTCATGCTACAAATCACATGCTTCGAATCATATGCTACGAATCCCATGCTACGAATCTCATGCTACGAACCACATGCTATGAATCATAGTGCTGCGAATCCCATGCTATGAATTCCATGCTACGAATTCCATGCTACGAACCATATGTGCTACGAATCCCATGCTACGGAACGTACATTAAAAATTATGCAGGTATCAACAATACAAACAAAATCTACAATCAATACAATCTGTATCTAGCATTAGTCTTACATCAATGAAACCCTTTTGTAGAAGTCTAAGTAAACTACTGTCAATATTTTTAAGCAATTTGTTTGACCCGCGTGCATTAATTTTAAACTACTGTATAATCTTCACACTGAATTATAGAGCTTAGTTTTCTCTTTTTAGTTAGCGGTTATTTTTTGCAGTCAGGTTTTTTGCTTTTTTTAAATAATCTTTATTTTATATTGTGTAATTTTAAACTTTTAGGATACACAGAACACATACACATCCTATCGCTAAAAACTGCATCAATTTCTTCCTTCCAATGAGAGAAGATACAGAAAACCGTACCGTACCCCCTGATTCACCGACTCACTCCCACAATGATACTTAAAGCTAGCAAACGCGTTTCACAAAACCGCTGCAATAAGTAAATTGGAACATCTAAATTGAAGGAATGTAGCCTACAAAGGAAGGAAACTGAATTCTACCAACAAGTCTTGAAATCGCATCGTCTTTATGTCGGTACAGACGTTAAGAGTGCAGCTGATGTCTGTATAACGATACTATACAGTTAAAAGTGGTTGAGAATTACTTAGGTACTACATATTTATTTTATTTACTAGTTGTTGGGATTTTGACTGCGGGATTGAACTGGATGCGAAAACATTATCTCCCTCTAAAGCAGTCGGTAACAAATAGCCTATGTATTAATCCAGGGTGACACCTTACGCCTTACTAAATTTCATGAATGATGCAGTCGTTCGACCAAGAAAAAGTCCATCCATTCATACTTACAAACTTTTGCGTTTACAGTATTAGCGGGATTACGGATTATTTTTAATTTTGTTGCTAGGTCTTATATACATAATATCTACTTACATAAATTATTTGGATAGACTAGGGAAAATAATAGCAGAAAAAAAATCCGTTGTAAAAATTATTTATGTGGTAAGTGGTTCATATATTATTAATACATACCTATTTGTTAGTTACCCTTTATAGCAAATAAGGTATATTTATTATTAAAAAGGTGGACCAACAGCATCTCCATCGCACATAGTATAGTAGATACATTATTCACACAGATTTTGTTGTTCAAAAAACAAAAAACAAACGCAACGCATTTTTATCTGTAAAAAAACATTGAAACAACATGTGAAATTGCCATCCAATGATTGTTAGCATACCAAATCAGACTGCCATCTAAAATTTGTTCGAAAACAAACACAATTTGAGCAAAAATTCACGATCGACTGACGGCTATTCGATCTGCATACATTGGAACGCAAACAAATGAGTATACTATTCCAATAATATTCGTTCCGATACGAAAATGTAGCGGCCGAACTTTTCAAATAATGCATTTCAATTCGCCTCAAACTAGAGTTACAAAAGCTTAAAATAACATTTTTGAACGTCTGATGTGTTGTATGTTTGTTGATTTGTATCTCTACAAACCATGATTTATCGGATTACTTGCCTAGGTATGTCCTAATACCTAATACCTGAACATGGTGACCTATGTAATAGACTACTAGGCCAATGGCATGAGTTTAAGTGATATTATTGTAGTTGCACACGGCGTAGAGGGCTCTTTACAACTGTAACAATATTACTATAAGAATAAATTGGTATTTCCTATCAAACAAAAAAGATATATGTATCAATTTTTCATGTTACAAGTTTTTCAAATCCTTACGCACTGCACTATGAATACTGAAAACCCATACAACAATATAAAGAGACATGAAATAAACATATAAATAAGGTAATAAATACAATTTCTGTCACCTTCAGAAACATATCAATAACAATCAATGTCCTTTGCTCTTGATAACTCGATATGGGTCATTATATTTATTAAAACAATTGATAATCTATTTTATTTTCAGTGTGGGCTGTGCGTGGGATTTCAATGACAGGGCGTTTTAGCCCTGGATTTTCTGAATCTAATTGTTTCCAATGAAACATAATATTGTAAGATTTAATAGACATTTATTGTTTAATGAAAGTCTTTTTATTTTTGTTCCACGTCTGTTAAGCAAGTAATAATAGGTGTAATTTCAAATCATTATAATATTAAACTAGCTATTACTCCGAGCTCTATTAAAACTTTTTCTAAATTTTCACGTTTTAAAACCGAAATTGACCGCTTTGCAGTTTTGGCTAGACTGTCAAATAGAAAATATTTTTACAAATATAAAAGATGTCTTAACACCATTAACATCATAACTTACATTAACATAAAATATAACCAACTATGCCGACAAACAAAATTTACAAAAGTCTACAAAAACAACCTTCTAACTTCTAGCTTCAAGATGTAAATAAATAATAATGTAAGCCTTGATTATTATAACCGAGTTGAATACGATAGCTACAATGCATATCTACAATGTAGAGCCATAATAACATCCATAAAATTAATATCTGAACTTTAATCCAAAGCCGTCTTGACTGGACAATGGAAGTCTTAGTGGAATAACACGATGGGTTGGGCACAATGCATTTTCCACTCTCATTTACAAAGGAGGTCCAATGCAGTTTTTTGAAATGAAACCTTTTTTGAACGACGAAATTGGACGCCCAATGAATGGGCGTTTGAACTTCGGTATAATCTTTTTCTTGAGTTATGTTATAATTGATGTCGTAATTGTAAGGTTTTGAGAGGTTATTATTTTTCCGTGTATTTTTACGTGTGTTGTATTTTTACGTGTAATTAAGCTTAAGAATGACGGGTTTCATTGATAACGAAACTTCACCGTGAAAATACTCAGTTATCGAATAAAATTTAAGCTTTGCTCTCATTAGGTACTTTTGACAAATCTTGAAAGAATTATTATCTATTAATATTATAAATACGATAGTTTATATAATAAGAATTTAAGCTTGTAACTCTTGTAGGCAAAACTTACTTACTGAACTGTATCTAAATCATATTTGTTTGTGATGTCTAATTTCGATACAGAATCTTCCAATGAAAAGCCAAATTGCTAAAAAAAGCTAGTCTGATACATTTATAAACTTTTATGCCAAAAACATGAATACAGAACAGACAAATCATACAATAAAAGTACAATAAACTCGGAGAAGACTCATCTAATATGTATGAACTATAATCTAGCATCGGTGTAATTGGATGCAACAGTACAGGCGAGAGGAAAGCTTTAATTAAAAATATAATTTACTTTCATTTGAATCGTTTTAATACAATAGCGATATAAATAAAAGTTTAATTAAATTAAGAATACATTTATTTATGATTGTTTGAAAATATGTGCAAATCGGTATCTCAGTTTATAAATCAAATTAATATTAGGTATTTTAAATAACTAAAACTAATCAAGTGCTATACGTTGTTAGTTATAGTCAAAATTGTATCATTGCTATAATGTTGTAATTTAGAATTAAAATTTATAGCTTTTTTTACGATTTTCCGTGACTGTACGAAATAACTAATTATTTTAAGTACGAATCTAATCATCTAATGCCGGTGCTTATACTTACAATATTGCTTATTGCAGCTTCATTCATTATGACGTAAACATTTTGAAGTTTGTGCTACTAATTTATATTTTTACTGTTGATATGTATTTATATTGATACATGGCGTTGTATGTTGATAAAAAAATGATGTAGAGAGAGTGTTGAGTGCATATCACCATGTCTTGAAGTAATATTATAGCATTAAAATTTGTGAAAGAGAAACGTATCGCAAAGCCATGTAGTGCGCTGTCGCACGTAGCAGTGTCTCGCTGCTACGACGTCTACAGTTATATTCTCCCCCTCCCCCATGGTTTAAAGTCTTACTTCAAATGTCATACCTGCCTCTCACTCCCAAAACCGGTTTCATTCTGATTTTGAAGCGATTTTCGATTCGATCCTGAAGTGATGCTACGAAACCAAAAAGATTAAAGCCTACAGCTACCTTCATCCAGATACTTGATCGAGCGTAGTTCCAACTCGAGCCACTGCACGGATTGGTGCTAGAGTCAGGTTGAAAGTACCAACTCGACTTCTATTCGTTTGAAACAGAACTCGGATTTGTGCGGAGTAGACCTACAGGTCACAAGGTCATTCGATAAGGGTACGCCTTAAATATCCAAAACATCACAATATCCATCAAAACAAAGGGGAACCGAGATATCCGGGTTTTAATCAAAATAATAGGGACGAAAATGCTTCCCTATAAAATATAGATTATACATTAGAGGGACAATTAAAAGCGAAACTTCTCTGTTTGTTGCCTGAAATAATTAATAGTTTGCGGTCCCACAGTTTTGGAAGTAAACTTGGATAGAGTGAGGTTCGCTTAATCAGATAGTGTGCTATGAATTGGGTAATTAAGAATATGGGTTTATTTTAGTGTTTTATGTGAATAAGTAGGTAAATGGTTATGTTAAGTGTTGGTAAAACTTTGCACTTTAAAATTTGTAAGTGTTGCTGGCGTTACTGTTTAAGTATTAATGCGTAAGTAAAGATAACCCTACTAATATAAAAAATGTGAAAGTTTGTGATAATGGATGTTTGTTAATCTTTTACGCTCAAACGGCTGGATCAATTTTGTTGAAATTCAAGGAATTAGTTGACGCAAATTCTACATTTTAACTTGACTGCGTGCGTCAAAGGAGGTGATGTTTTGCAGCCATAACCTACATTTACGCCGACAAACAGCAAGTTATAAATAATTTAGAGAAAAATTACAAAAAAAATAATACCTACCTATTTTTTACCTGTACCGTCCTAATGCCCCTTTTTAGCATTACTGTATTTTCTAATTTGCTCGTGCCGAACTGAAAATCTACGAGTACACCAGGACCTGGTTTCATAAGTCAGGTCACTTATGTGTTAAAACGATAGGTCTTAATCACGTAATTTACTAAAAAAAAATCTCCTTATAGAAGAATTTTGAACCGTTATTAATCCTTGAATTTTTGAATTTGAATTTGTAGAAATGTCACTTTTCTACCCATCCATAATCAATAAACTAAAACAAACTCCAGTTGGTCGTGACAGCAGAAACCATAGTCCCATGGTTTCACCCGCGTATTTATAGCAAAAAAGTATCTTATACCTCTTCATGCTATTCAAGCTAAGCATCAAACAAAATTTCATAAAATTTGATTAAACGTTAACTCGTGAACGCGTATCAGACGGAGATACAGACAGAAAGTTTTTCTCACATACAAAATATTTGTATGGATTCAGGTTATTCAGAAAACACGCACATCGTTTCCCTCTGGTCAACATATCTCCGAACTTCTCAGAAGTGACGCGCTCTCCGTATAATAGTTGGTAATTATATTATCAGTTCCGCAAACATGTTGACATACCTGTGTAAATATGTTGGGAATTATACCTGAATTATACCGAATTACGTAAAGGTTTATTTAATTCAGGAGTGCAAAACATTTTAGATTTTTTCATATATTTGATAGGGAAATTCGTATTTTACTTTTGAAAATCTTATCTACATATAAATAAAAGTGGAGGGTTTTTTTTCAATTTTTGTTCCAGCTAATTTCTGAAATGGCTGGAGCAATTCTGACGAGAATTTTTTGGCACGTACTTGATGACATAATCTTAAATAAACAAATAAAAAAAAGAAGTAACTTAGGCTACTTTCATTTAACAGTTTATACAGTAAGTGCATTCCTCCTCCTCCAGTCCTCTATTTCAAACTACGGGTCCACGCCACATAGCTAACCTACCTCTAATTTCGTTTTAATTGCTTAATTGCTGTAATTTACACAGGCGACCCAAGGCCTTAATATTTAAGTACGTTTACCTTTAATTATTATTTAAGGGTCCAAGATTCTCATTACATCTTCTCGGAACCTAATTGAATCTTTGGCCCTTCCCTTTTGCTAAGTAAACTCTGGTAAGGGACAATTAAGGAACTATATACACGGTGTGTTTTAATTTAAGGGTTGTTTACTTACGTTACATTCAATGTATAATTTAGGATTTAAATTAGAAAGTCTTTTTCGTTTTTTTATAAACGTCCCTTTAGCCATTTTTTTGCGAATTCTGAAAATTCTATCATAAGTACCAAAAAGGCGAGAATAGGGCGTCTGATTGACGACAATATAATATTATTTTGTTGAACTTTAAGCCTTTTCTACATGAGGCAATATTGATGAATTATCAATGTATGACTGGATCAGTGACGAGTCTTCCGCTACTACTGATTACGTGAATCGCTTGGATGTATGCAATATGCATCATTCCCCTTCCTCTTTACCCCTATTATTATTTGGGGTCGGCGCATCATGACTTCTTCTTCCACACGTTCCTATCTGACGTCATCTCGCAAGTCACGCTCAAGTCAGGATGTATGTTATAGTATAGTACAGTTAGTAGTAAGTTGGTTAGATGGCTCTGTGAGTTGGTATGACGGTATTAGATACCTATTATTATAGCTTCGTGTATGAAGAGCCTAAATATGTCTGTCGCAAACCACGAGGCTGGAAATTAGCGTGGGCGGCCCCAAGTTAACAATAACATGCTGAACATTCCTGGATGAACTGTGCTAATATTATGAGAGTATTACGTGCGGTGAGCCACAGCTATGCAGAGCCCAATCAAATTAGCCAGTACTACCCAATACTGGGGGGAATTTGAGGGCTATTGATCGTCTATATATCTCATATTGAGTTAGCTGTTAATTTTGGACTGTATTGAAAAGTATTAGCGAGAAATATTGAGTTGCGGTTGATGGTTTTTGAAGGTTACATAATATAAAACTATTTTTAGGAATGGTATTAAAATTTGGAGCAAAATTCACTCTATGTATTATGATGATAATTAAGAGACAAGACAAGAAGACATTCTTTTGTTTCTTTCATACATTTGAGCAGTTTGTGTAGCATTTATGATTTTAGGAATTTGCCTTGCCTTGTGGGCTGACACTTATGCGAAAACAATCCTTTCATAGAATCTCAAACCCAAAAATAGTATCAAAGCAAACTACTCAATCGGTTCAATCAACCTCGAAAACCAACTATTGACTATCAAAACTAAACTGAACTCCTACGCAGC
This sequence comes from Chrysodeixis includens, assembly GCA_941860345.1. Classification (NCBI taxonomy): domain Eukaryota; kingdom Metazoa; phylum Arthropoda; class Insecta; order Lepidoptera; family Noctuidae; genus Chrysodeixis; species Chrysodeixis includens. The sequence continues at coordinate 11,441,990 of OW796093.1, read as the reverse complement.
AATCAATTATAAGATACAGTAAATAGCCAAGTTTGTCCCGAACGTATTTTGTTCAGTGATAAATGATTTCCGAATTGGCTGGAATTATATTGAAATCCGTTTAATTTGGGCCCGGATCTTATACAGATAGAGCAAGGTGTCGATTGAGTTGGAGACCGTAGATTGTAAACGCTTACCCTTCTTGTTTTCGGATAAGGAATACAGGAGGATTTTATCAATACTTGTATCCAGGAATAGTTTTATGGAGAAAAATAAGCACAGTCATTGTAGAGTAAGAGAGGTTAGTTAGTTTCAAAGTGTCGAGTCAGATTATAGCACACGTTGACGCAGAATCTTAACAATGGGGTGACAATGTAGATGAAGAGAAATATCATGATAACGAAGAAGTTTTGTTAGTTAATTTGGATGCTTAAAGAAAAAAAGTGTGTAAGAAAGTAAATACAATACCTTTATCTGTTTCGTGACATGCGCGAAATTTTCTATATGGGAACCGGTTAATTATCTTCTTATGCAAAATGTACATTATTTTATGCTAATAAATATCTACTCTTTTACATTCAATGTACAAAAACAGACTCGATAACCCAAATAAACCTTTTGTATTTTTATCTGCAACAGTACTATTAATTTGCCACGCAGTGTCGTAAACCGTTTTATATAAGCATTCGGAACTATACGTGACGAAAGTACAAAATCCGCCCAAAGTAGAAGCAATGAAATAAGCGACAAGGGTCGAAATTATATTTAAGGCCTGTTCCAAAGAGGTGAGGGCCTCAAGAAGTATCGATACTAATTGAATTGGAAATTGGACGCCCCAATTTATTACGTGATCATAATCTTTGGTGGATTTCCACCCACGCTTAATAAAGGCGAAATAAATAGATCCTCCAAATCCGGATTACGGTACGTTTTTGACAGTCAGTTCGTTGATTATTTTTTGGTCTCCGAGGATTAAAAGTAGGTTGAGTTTTGACTTTGGTATTAATATGTAATTTATTTTTGACCTCCGAAATGACAGTGGGTTTTTGATGTAATAAAAAACTAATTGTAATTTAGACGCGAGTAAGCCTCGAAACTCTTGTTTTGAAATATTTAGATTATTTATCTCCACAATAGTGCCATTAAAAAATCTTTATTTTGCATATAAGTAAAAGTAACGAGCTACTTGTGAAGCTCATTATTTAAAAAATCCTACTTTCAACTATAGTTAGACATACAACTACTAGACTACTATTAGTTAGTAGATGACGTGACGCATAGACTTATGTTAGTTATTGTTTCACGCTAAAATAGCTGGAACAATTATTATTTAATTCAATTGACTGATACCCTAAATTAACACTTAGACAATTTTTTACACGTCAAAAAGGGTTTATGTTTTTGCAACTATAACCAAAATTTCGCTAACGCAGTCTCGGGCAACAACTAGTATTTTACAATGAACCTGACCCATTCTCACAGACGTACAGGTAAGGGTAGTCATGAAAACTCTGATAACTCACTTTAAGTTCGTGCCAGACTTTGCATACAAATGTGATGTTTCGGCGGTGGTCTCTGGCACAAAAATGAAAGAGGCCGTCAGTCTACCGTGTGTCCAACATAATAATTAAGGTTACATAAGTAAATACCTTCAGTGATTGCCCGAATATTGTTTCGGACGTGGTGTGGTTTCGGAATAACTTGTCTTTTCATTTTATGAAGTTAGTGGGATAAATGTGTTTGGATCTCATGCGTGTGAGATTGTATTCTCAAAACGAGTTGGGGAAGTTTGGTTGGTGGATATTAATAGCTCTTTTGCTTGCTTAAGTTCTGGTATAGAGGTTGATAACTTTTGGGAATGAAGTTGTTTGCTTTGCAGTCGTTAATTTATTATTACGTATAAATCGGAAGACCCAAAAAAATGTGTAGCAACTTTTAGGTTCCAGGGAAGTTGTGATTAGTTTAGGGCTATCAAAGTCATTGTTTTACTTTTTAGGTTAAGTTAGTAATAAAAAGAAAGTTTATGTCAATCAACGAACTAACAGAAGTTTAGGTCTGATCTGACGTCTGTCAATTTCCTGAAAAATAACTTTTGTTATTTGAAGTTTGTGTTATTTTCATGGTGATATTTTGTTTTATTATATTATATTAGAAATAAAAAGAAATTATGTTTATCATAATTGTGAAACTTAAGATTTAAAGGTGAAAATGACCTATCTGAAATATTGATTAGCTAATTTGGAAAGTCCGTGTGGTGTTCCAATCACAAGTATTTTTTTATTAAGGAGTAAGGAATCAGAAACGAGGAATGATAATAATAATTATGTACCTAAACTATTGTATTTTTGACTATAGAGGTAATAAAAAGAAACTGTTTTTCTCTAACGTGTGGTTTGAAGGCAACGTGTTCCGGAGCACAAAGATCTTTAGAATTTCCTTTCCATTTTCCAATTTTTTATATTTCCCAAATAGGAAAAGCCGGCACTACCACTTTCAACAAAGAGCCTTTTTAACCAACTTATTATGTAGACATATATTAAATCGGGTTTCCGACATCCATGTCACGACGTGCCTTGAATACGCCTGCCGAGTGGTGCCGAAGAGACCCGACTATTACCGATCGTACCATGAGTAATGAACTATTGAGGCCAATCGAGTCGTGTGAGAAACGTATTCGGAATAAGAATCGAGTTGGGTGATCGATTACTTTGAATCGATTGTGATAATGCCCGCGTTAGTTTCAGCTGGAGATTTACTGGTTCGTTTCATAACATTTTTCTTTTTTGGAAGACTGAGTTTGTTAGTGGGGACTAATCATGAGAATTGTTTTTATATTCGTTTTGGTCAGAACTTACCATGTCTGTTGCTTTGGCTTCTAAATAAGCATCGATGATCAATGCAATCATAAAGTGGCTTTTAAAGGCAAATACAGGCTTCAGGGCTGGCCCAAAAAGGGATGGTAGGATATAATAGACAGAAATGTTTTCAGAAAACTAACTGCTTTTAACCACAGACTAGGTGAAATGGAGGTAGGGATTAGAGACTTTTCCTTTTCCCTTGCAGTGGGAAATTATTTTGCTAATGTTTTTTGGCATTGTCTTTCTCCCACAATTGCAATAGTACAATAGAGGTTGTTGAAATAGTCCTGGCAAAGATAAAAGAACCGTATTTTGAAAAGGGCTACCAAACACCCAAGTACTCACTCTATTCTCTAGCAGGTACCTTATCTATACAAATCTTTATCTTATATTTTCAGAACTAGGGAATGAAAGACATTCAGTGATCTGGATTAAATATTGACTTCTGTCGCCAAATATTTTAAATTCAATGAAATCGGAATAAAATGGTAAGTCTGAATAAATTTAGCCCTTATTCAAATAATATATATTCTGATCACGTCCCAAGTCACCTAAGTACACCTGAAACATTTTTGAGACAGGAACTTGGTATACGAAGGAAAGATGTTTATTTTTGTCCTTAAGTAATATTTATAAAAGAAACTCGGCAACAGTATTGCGTGTGTAGCATTGATATTAAATCTCTTACCTGAGTGTACTAGCGTAGTTCGCGCGTATGTTGATTATAGCTGTAAAACTATTCCTCTTAAAACAGTTGGTCAAAAAGTAGTCTGTGTTAAGTAGCCTATGTCTTAATCCAGGGTGTCAGCTAACTCTATACCAAATTTTAAACTAAATTGTTCCAGCTGTTTGAGCGTGAAGGAGCAACAAACATCCCTCCATACTTAAAAAAAATGAGTTTATAATATTAGTAGGATTATACAATTTGTTTTTCGCGTTTGCGTGGTAATTTTTGCAGATGTAATACGTTCAAATTCAGCCTGTGTAACCACTTTCACCAGAGTTGCGTAGTGAGAGATGTTTCTTAGAACCAATGATGTTGCTTCCAGTACACGTCTTTGACAGCAAATTCGTCGAAATGACTACTAACAGAATCGCAAGCTATGTATTGTCAGAAATACGTAATTTTAAATTATTCTTCATTAAGTTCCTAGGTTCTAGAGTTATCTGCTAGCCATGAATATAATATTTGGAAAAAATGCAATGTTACCAAAATATTTGGAAAAATAAGAATTTCGTGATTGCGACTCTATGCATTCCATGTGTATGCACGAAGTGTAGGTTCGATCCCTAGCGCAAGCAAGTATCAATGTGACTTTTTCATAGCTATATGTACTTTCTTGATAATTTTAAGACATTACTGTCAAACGGTGACGGAAAAACGTCTTGAGGGAACCTAAATTCCAAATATTAGATACTAAAATCGTAAACCCACAGTGAGCTAGCGTGGTGCCCAGCAGTGGGACGTATGTAGGCTGGTTTTATTCATTTGTTTATGAGAAAGTCTGATCGTATTAGTTCCAGATATTTTTCTGAAATACTGCATCGTATATGAGCAAAGTATGTTAATTTTACATAACATGACAATACAGTACATTTCGCAAATGTATGGAATTCAGTACGTACACGCCACGTTATTGTATCTTTTTGACTGCACAATGAGTTAAACATTACATACATTTATGCATGACATTTTTGTATGTTAAACATGATAATCATAGTCATTGTTTTTTTTCTCCTTTTTGTATACATTATGGATGCCGTATTACGTAATAAATGAAACCATCAATGCGTGTGTTAGGCATTGATTAACATAAAATTGTTGTAAATGAACGTAAATCATAAGTAAGTGAACCTAAATTAAAAAAAGTAATTGATCAATATTTAAATTGAACTTTTGAAATAAACTTTCGGTTCTTCTTCATACAAATGACTCTTTTAAACCGCGCAGCTAGTCACTAACGTTTCGAAAGTTCCTGATAATGCCTACTTGAAATAAAAATCTTTTGATTTTAATTGTGAATTTGTCATTGGCAATGAATAAAAAATAAATTAAAATCAAAACGTTTTTTATATCTAGTAGGCCTAAAAATGTACTTTAGAAAGGTACTGACACAGTGCAAATCAAAATTTTAACGAAAAAGTTAAACTTCAACTTTGAGCTTTTTTGATTTGTGATTCATCTTATTTCAATGTTTTCTACTTCTCTTTACCTGACACGCATCTTTACTACATCAGCCCAATACAAAAATAAATATTTAAAAACATCATTTTAATATTTCATTCAGTCACACAGTCTACCAAAAATATGTAAAGCATCTTAAAAGGGCGCCTAAATTTCGTACGGAATTTTACAAGAAAATATTAGAAAGAAGGTTCCTTTCGAGATTCTAATTTAATTTGTATTTTAGGTGTATCGCTCGCGTCAGTCTCACCCACGCGAAATTCTTAGCAAATATTTTGTTATATATTGCAGAGAGGAGATGTATTAATTCGGGAATGTTTTGCTGTAGACCTAAATTTTAGGGCATTTTTATAGCCTTGTGCTTCCACGCTGTTAAAGCTGTTCTCTTTAAAAGGTTTTATTCGGTTGTAGCATTTGTTTTTGTGTTGTCACTTGGTTTTGGTTGAATAGCCAATATATTTTTTTTATAAAAATCTTTGTTTACAATCAGTCATACATCCTTTTATGTGTAAATGTACCTCTGGAAACATTCAAAGTTATTCTGTTTTTTTTAACATAAATTGTATAAAAAGAAAGATTCCTACAAATTGAGAACCTCCTTTTTGGAGTTGGTAAAAAACAACTGCACCAAAATTCACTGTATATATTTAAAGAACTACGCTTACGAAGGACCACACAGACAGACATAGGGAGGTGACATTGTGTTATACAATGTAGTGATAAGTATTGTAATAATATTTAATTTTGACAAAAAAAAAAAACAAAACCAACATACTTTGCAGAGACGTGGTGGCGCTGGGTATCGATCCCAGGTCCTCTCGCGTGCTAAGCGAGCGCTCTCCCAGCTGAGCTACGCCTCCGGTGCGATATGAACTGAAATTCCCCTCTGCATTCATCAAGTTACGTCATAAATTTGCAGAGTATTTATATATAGGTATTAATTGTGTGTAGGTATGTATATTACTATATTAATTGTATGTTTTTGTTTGTGACTATGGTGTGTCCCTTGCAGTTAGTGAAGCTTGTCTAAAGCTTGCATAGTGCTTAGTTAAATTAAACAATTCAAATCTTTCTTTCCAAATACCTAAATACAAAAAAAAATATTCAAATCATAATGACTATTTCAAGTAGGTTGTTTGTGAAATTATTTAATTCCCATTTCCCTGAACCTCAATTTAATCTAACTTAATACTATTACATCAATTACTGAAGAATATTCTAGATTTCAAATAATGCTCTGTTAATAATACTCCCACATAACATTAACATTTTAATCGTACTGAACATTACCGTTAATATTATTCTTCGTTTAAGCTTTGTTTGCCTGAAGGTGCGGCGGGGGGGGGGGGGGGGGGTTAAATCGCATATTATTGCAAAACAATCGTTGAGTTTACACAAGCTTTGCTATAATATATCCATGTGACAGGGAAGTTATGGTACGAGGACTTTTTGTAAATGACTACAGCACTGTGCAGTAGTTATTTTCAAACTGGAAGATACATGTGTACAAAGCTTATTTTTGACAGGGTATTTAAAACTTAATCTGCACTTATCTGATAAAATTTTGGAGTTATGGAACAAAACTTTTTGTCGCAACTTTCTTGTACGATATACAAAATAAAAAATATTCTAATCTGAAAGTAGCACCATGTTACGTATTTTTTGCATTTTGTAGTGTGAAAAGTTGACGTAGCATTTAAATAATATTGTGTTAATTTAATATTGTATCAGGGAAATGGAAAGATCGTTAAATATCCTCTTTCCAATCAAAACCACAACATAAATGAAGGTTGTATAGGTCGGAATCAATATTATTTTGGTTGTATTTGGCTTTACAGATTACAATAGGTTGGGCTTGTGTAAATTTTGCTGTTTATGCCCAGTAATTATCTGTAGCTGTTTATAGTATATTGATCAGCCTAGAATTAGTTAGTTAAAAGCCCATTTATAAACTGTAATTTGTTCAGTGAAGTTGAATAGCTAGTTAATTTTAAAGGTGAAGCAAAAAGGAGGGTTATGATATTATCCTATTTGTATTTAAAAAATATTAATAATACTTTTTGATGTCCACCATGTCTGTCTTCGTTTAAAAATCTATTCTGATGAGATCTGAAAATAAAAATCACAACTTTCAAACATGTTACAGGAAATAGTAATGATCCTTTCATACAACATTTGATCAGTTGTGTACAAGTTTAGTTTAGTAGTATCAGAATACACAGCACACAATAGCTTCTTCCTGAATTGGTTAACTGAATGATTCCCAAGCATTAGTGATCTAATTTATTAGTATTTATTACGGTCTTATAGTCGCGAAGAAATATTTCATGATTATTTTCTTTGTACATAATACAGTACAATGTGTGACAGAAACAGTACTGAAAAAGATAAGATACTCTATTAAAACATTAGTAGAGTCTTCTATAACAGCCAAGACAAAGAAAAATCTTCATGCATGGTCACGTGGCCCATTTCTCTTCAACGCGAATAAAATATAGTTATACACTAGCGCTTTATCAAGCCATTTGTCTTATTATTTTCTCTATTTCTTTATTTTCCTTACGATATTAGAAAAGCAGAGGAATTTGGAACGAAATACGGAGAGATATTTATTCGGCAGCATGTTAGCACGTGTCGTGATAAATCTCAGACGGTACTCTTGAGCCGGTGAACTGGTGGGGACTATGGTTTCGAGTGGCCATAGGACATTATGGATTAAACAAAGAAATAACATGCTCATGAAGACCAAGTAGGTGTTATTTACTTTGTCAGTGTACCAGTTGTCGTTATAATATTGATGCTGTTTTGTTTTTATGTGGGTCTTGTAGATGAGTTCTTTTAATCAAATTTACAAAATTGCTTTATAACATAAGCTTTGTTATTTTGAGTAACTTTAAGTCGGCTTGAAATATCAGGATTCGTCTGCATATTAAAATTGAAGCTCGTGTCAATTGTTAGAAATCCATTTAGACGTTCAATTCTTTCAGTGGTCATAAAACATATGTATATTATTTTCGCTCTGAAAACTCCTTACCTTAGACCAGTAATGTTAAGAATTGATTTTACTTTCACCCAGAACTCTTCCTTCATAATCTCCATCATATATCCTCTCCAGGACTATTCCTACATCATTCCTACTACATATCCCCCCTACTTATGGTCCGTGTTGCCAATTTCGATGATGTATGGCCCGGGGTCTCATCCTGTGTTAAGGAGCGTTTTGTTTTACCCTACGTGGGCCCGAAATATATGTGGCGTTAAACTACGAGTAGACCAAGGAGTAAGGTCTTATTGCTACCTTTATTTGTATTGCCCTTACGTTATAGCAGGTATCTGACTTAGGACAGGATAGTGAGTAGATTTACGGAGAATTAGCTTGCATCGATGTTGGTTGTTCTTGGAAATAGTAATTTGTATTAAAGCTGTCTAGTGGCAAGACAGCAGGACTGCCAAGTCAAAAGTCTTAAACGTGTACCGAATCCACTTCTGTGTTTTGGAAGGCAGGTTAAAATGTGAGTCATGCGCTCGATCTCTCCTCGGTCGTTTTTTGATTGCTGTCTTATCGGGTTATTAAAGTAATCGAACAGATAGTAAACTTATGTGCACGTGTGTGGTACAAACAAATTAAGATAAATCCCTTTTTTTACAACTCAAAACGAAATGAAAACACCATGAACAAAATATTTGGATCAAGTTTCAAGAATTCCACTACATTTAAATCAAAAGACCAGAATAGACTTGACATGAGAGGCTTGACTTCCATGCCTCGTGTAACTCTATTCTATTTACAGACCTCTATTGGTGATACCAGACCCACGTGATCTTGTTGATAAAACACCGATGTTATTTTAATCCGAACTAATATATTTGCAGTTCGATCTAAACACAGCCTCGATATGTTTAGAAGGGCTCGGTAAACGCAACTCCCACATTCAAATAAATATCGCCGAGTGACGTCTTATATTAGAAAGTCACTGACTTACATGTACTAAAGATTCGTTTAGACGAGGCAAGAAAATATGTAGAGCTAGTTATAATACATTTCTGGCAATTAATGTCAATTTTGATAGTAAAGTTGCGAGGCTCTACATTGCTCCATACTTTTCGCCTTATCTTATGAGTTTTACATCTTAAGTGTAGGCGAAGTAGGAATAGAATTTGAATGTGGTAGATTCGTGGGTGGTCCCATAGATAGGTCCGAAGATGGAGTACCACAGAAAGTGGAAAGTTTTGGCTGCAAACTGTATCATTGTCCAGGAAGAGTTTGACTTTAGGTTCATCGCAATTTTTTTATGATGTTACAGGTATTAGTTACTACTACTATACATATTAAACTTACTTCTTCTATGAAAGAAACTTGATAAGACTTTTAATACAGCTAATTATCAAATTTGCTTGTCGTTTAGAATGGCACATGAGATAAAAACATAATTCTAGCGACACAGCACATACTGTTTGTAGGAAGTAAACACTTTATAAAACGGATTCGGAAGACGCACGTGTGGCGCGACCCGAATAATGTTATGCATGGAGTTTATGCAGTCGTCGACAAGAAGCTGGCGAAGGGAAAACTACTGTATTACCCTTGAAAAATCTTCAATTTTTAGCAATAGTCTTGCAATTATTCGATTTCCCAATTAATTACAAGTTTTTAGTAAAGAAAAAAAATAATTAATAATTGTAGCCGCCGTCACTCCCACCGCACAAAGAAGGAACGGTTCGTATTTCCTCACACCGTATACTTGAAGTAAACTGTACCATAACACCTACGATAAGCCATATAACGTGTTTGTTGTTCAGCGAATTAACCCTTTATCCGAAAACTTCCGAACATGCCTTAGCATCAGGTGTCTGTACAACCTCTTTATAACTTCTCGTTTTATAACTCGGTATTAAACATTTTTATCTTTTACTCTTCATGAAATTCGGCATTGTACCTGAATGTACTTTGAAACTTGAGTTTTCATTTATTTTAATTAAAATTTGTCATCGGAAAATCGTGTTCTGGAAAAAAAAAACAAACTTTCGATCGGCATTTAAAACAATTGAAAACGACTTCAACTCCCGTTCAAAGTGAGCAAAAAACAGCATCAAACAAAAAAGAAAAGAGAAACTTTTATTCCGTTTATCCGAAAAATAGAAACTACAGAACAATGTAAAAGTAATAAGCAACAGTGTGTTGGAAGTTTTACCGAGCATTGGTGAGGCAATTCGGGCGATCGGTAATATTCGGTGCACCCAATATTCGGCGTTTCGAATCAATTCGTGAATTTGTAGTCGGCCAATTCGTGTGTCAGCGTGTTGGCTGGCGATGTAAGCCTTTTTAGATTGAATGAAAGCTGAGTTAAATAGTGGTTCACTTCTTTTATTGCAATTTTAGTTCAATAAATATAACAGCGGGAGCTAGTTACGTTTTCTGAAACGAAAATCTCATATTGGTGTAGGTACCAGTGCTTTAGGGATTTTTTTAAATAATATGCTCGTGATATGTAGTTAGTTTTTGCTAACGTTTCATTAGAAGACTAATCACCTTAAAGAAAATTGTATTCTTCATCAAGTCATGGTGTTCAATACTCTTTCCTTTTTCTTTAGAAGAAAAATCCTTTACCCAGAAGCGACCCTTTATAACGTCAGTATCATTTATTTCTTTCATTAACCTACACTCATTCTACCAACTCAAATTGTTCCACCAATGATAATTGCTAATTTTAGCCCAACCTATCTACCAGCTTAAACATGCCAAATCCAACATGGCGTCCAAATTCAACAATAATGAACCAAGCGCGATAATAATTACACATTTTACGAGCTTACACGATTACCTTGCTGACATTGTTATTCGCAAAAACAGCTAAAAAGCAGGCATGACGTTAATGAGACAATTAAAATTCAAGGTAGCTCATTTCGTTGCCGGCTTACATTGTTTAGTACAAAGGGAATGTTCCAACAATTGTGCCAGTTTAAAATGATTTTCAAGTTGAATAAAGTGATTTTCTGTTCAAACTGATATTATCAGATTAGGGTGAATCGTTTGTTGCGCCGACCCCAAATAAATAATTGGGATAAGGGCAGGGGTATGATGATGATAGGGTGAATCGTTTGTAAGGATAATCAGTGTACTAGTTGGTGAAACATTATGTGAGTTTAAAGCTGATAAGCTAAGGAGGCAAAATTGAATAGCGTAAGTCGACGGGTCCTACGTATAGTGGTGTAACCCGCAAAACAGCAAAATACGTTTTTTTGCACCAAAAGCCTTAAAATTACCTTATCTTTATATCCTGTAAAAATTATATTATTTTGTTCAGTAATTTCAGAGATACAAACTTGTAAACTAATATAAGTGACATGATTTTCGGCCACACTACCATCTACACTGATGTAAGTCACTTGCACCAGTGTAGGTAGTCGCGTGCGCCGCGCTACGTACGCGCAAGTGCCATTTACTCCAATATACGCGCTGCGACGGAGTCGGGAGCACGTTAACAATGGTATAACTGCGTTAACTGCTAACGTATTCAAACTATTCCGAGCCCTGTTTTTAGGGGTTGTGTTACTTTTTTACATATTTAACAAGTTTTGTTCGTTTTGAGTAAGTAGTGGTGAGAATTCACAACAATTAAGGGCTCACGAGGTCAATTATTAATAAATTTATGCGTTAAAAATTTACAAACAAATTACTAAATTGACAGTACTAATATTTCTACAAAAGGGTTTAATTAATGTTCGCCTAATGCAAGATACAGATTGTACTGCTTATAGATTTGTTTGTCCCGCCTGCATTAATTTTTTACGTATAAATTATATAATGTAGACGCACGGTGTACTGCATACTCTTCACACTAAATTATAGAGTTTGTTTTTCCCTTTTTAGTTAGAGGTTTTTTTGTTATTATTTTATTTTATTATTTTATTCTTTCAATAAATTTTACACTTATATCAGTAGGAATACAAAGTAGTAGTATACAAAGTCACATGTGACTTTGTTTTATTTTCTTGATATTGTTATCTGACGTAACCTACATTATTTTAATAATAATATCTATTTACTAATAAAATAAATAGCGATACTACTTTTAATACATTTTTTGCAGCAATTAACGTAAGAAGTTACCAAATTTTGTTACTTGGGAACTGACGAGACAATTTTTTTTTATGTACCCAAGTACATAATTTTTAAAGTTGTAGAAATATTCCAGAGGTAAACAATATAACAATATTCGCAACCTCAGTTTATTTTGGTAAAGTTGTAGTATTGAAAAAACAATTAAGTTCAATCAAAACTTAAGTATAATGACACAAAAGACATACAAATTAAACTTATAAAGGACTTAGTGGTCGCCAGCAACTTCGACGGCACGAGTGTCAGTTATAACTGGAAAACATTGCGCTCCTCTGACGCAGTCGGTTAAAAAGTCTATGTTTTAATCCAGGTTGTCAGCTAACTCCATACGAAATTTCTTCAAAATTGGTTAAGTCGTTTGAGCGTCAAAGAGTAACAAACATCCAATCGATACTTATGCAACTTTCGCGTTAACTATATTAGTAGGATATTTTCAAATGTATAAAATGCATATTTAAACAAGTATGACGAGTGTGGTAATGTGATGAGGCATTCGTATGAAGGGTGACACAAATCACCATTTATTAATACAAGTTGTAAAAATGTAATGAATTTTCCATCATCTGATTTAGACTCTAAGGTCTCATTGCCCTGTTTTCAGGGGTTGTGTTACTTTTTTATACATTTAACAAGTTATGTACACAACTATACACTTAATAGAAGCACATAGTTCGAAAAGAGTTGCACAAAGGTTATACTAATTTCTTTAAAATACCTTTTCTAGCGGATCTGCAAAGGGAGAAATAAATTAGAAACATCAAAGTACAAAAACTAGTGGACATAACTGAACAGACGTAACGTACGTAACTGACGTAACGTAACTGAAAAAAAAATAGTGGAAATGCTATTTATAAGAAAAATGACATGAAATTCAAGACAAGCTAGTCTTAAAAAAAATCAATTAGGTATTATCGTAAGAAAACCTCTTTAAAAATCAAACCTTTTTTTTACTTAAAATAGGTAAGAAGATTACATTTTTTTGTTTTATTTTTTTTAAGATTGCAAGGCCAATGATTTTATTTTTTATTATTAAGAATGCTACTATCTAATAATAAAGTGTTATTTTGTATTTTAAATGTTTTTATTTAACTTCTTACCACACTAATTTAAATATTCACAGTTAATAATAATACAGCAAACTGTTGCAAGTAGCTTTCCAGTACTGAGTAAACTGTTGTAAGTGTTAAAAAGTCGACAAAAGTAGATAAAAGTAGGTATTATTTTTAATATTATAACCTCATATTGGTCAATAACACGGAAATACTATGTTAATAGAGTAAAATCCTTCAGATTTCCTTTATTATAAGTATAAGCAAGTACACTAAATACTGGTATAAGTGGCCACTTGTATCAGTTTACAGGTTCTACCGTAGTAAAAAAAACAGGCTAGATGAATGCAAGTTAACCTATTTTCCAAAGTATAAAAAAAGAAGAAAAACCAATACTGCAGTCTTATTTCTTAAATATCAAAATATAACATACTAAAATTTCAAGTGTTTTCATTGATTTACGACAAAGTTACAAGCTTTTGAACCTTTAAACCGCTCTCTTGAAAAGTTGCATTTTTGCACTTGTACTAGTCTACGTAGGACCCGTCGAAGTGGTAATTGGTTTTTGAATAGTAGGTATATGCTTTATAATAGTATAGGGATAGGGACAGGGGAATGATGATACGTTCAAATAAATTACATTCTCAATGCAGAAATGAGTTAGAATACGACTCATACTCTTTCTACGTGAAGTATAGACTAGTCCTCAGAATTACGTAAATATTAAAATAAACCGCAGCCATATTTTAAGAACAGATTCTGTTATAAAAACGCTAACTCAAAGACAAAACGTACATTCAAAGAAGAACCAAAACGGTTTCAATTTAATGTGGTAAGCTTAATTTTGTTTTTGGAAACTAGTAATGGTTTTTTGAAACTCTACACGTACAGGGCCCTATTTATAATACGACCAGTTTCACGCCATTAATACAGAGATATAGGAAACCCCTTGATGTTTTCATTCAACCGCTAATTGGTATACCACAAATTGATTAAGCTTCAACATAAATACAATCTATTTCCTCAATATAATCATTGTAATTAGCAAATTACTCTCAACATTACGTACTGGCATCACAAAGTGAAGCTCCGAATAACTTCACCCTTTATTGACTTTCAGGGTTTTATTGGTTTACCAATTAGGTAGAAATATAGTTTGTAGTTAGTTGACGCCCTGGATTAACACTGCGACTGCGACTGAAGTTACTTTTACCTGATTGCGTAAAAAGAGGTTACAACCAACATCCACGCGGGTGTAGCAGAGTAAAAATGATAGTAAGCTTTGGGAAGCCAACGATAAAATATCAAAAAGTTTGTTATAATTTTGAAAAGGTACTACGAGCATGAACAAGGGAATAATAATGTTGGTTCTTTAAAACTATAATAGAAAGAAATTGCTTCTTGAATAAAAATAATGACACCATGATTCAACTTTAAACATAAAAGTACATAAAACTGTCAAGGCACCAAAAAGCCACGAATTTTAAATTACATTCAAGACCTTAACTTTCCCATATTGCCGGCTTATTAGGATTTATCAAACATTCCGTCAAAGGTCTAAAACTCCAGCAAACTTTGGCTGGTTTAACATAAAACACATTTAGGTAACATATCTGGGTTCCCTAAGGTTTCTTAGCACGAATACTTGTGTTAAATTTATGACTGTAGAGACTTTCAGATGCATGCCCATCGTAAATCAATATTATTATTCGTTTCTTACTAAGAGACCATTATGGAAATTGATGTACAGCGGATCATGTGGCCGTGGGAGCACTTTGAAAGTGATAACGACCTTGTATCAGGGAGGTAAGGTCGATTTTTGGAAAATGATGTTGCCAGTGACGTTTTTGACCGTACTCATTTTTTTATGGTTGGCAAAAAAATGTATATTAAAAAGTACAGAGCGGTCGGAAATATATTTCTAGTTACAAATTAACGTCCTTTTAGTAATAGTATTTTTTTAGTGTAGTTTAGTGCCTAAACAAAAAGGAAAATAATATTGTACCAATTCGCTGCAGAAGTTGTCCGAGCAATTTTACTTTTTCCTTTTTTGCATATTTCAATTTTCAGCCCTCATTATAGTGAGACCAGGTTGCAGGAAAATGAAGGATAAGACTGGAAGTTTTTCAAAAACATATCTGAGAATAATAAAAAAAAGAATCTGAAAATGTTATTTCTAAATACGCACATATTATGGATAAATTACACCCAGACACAGGACAAATGATCGTGCTCATCACAGAAACTTGTGTTCTGGGTTGAGATCGAACCCGTGACGTCCGGTATAGCAGTCAGCTTCCTTAACCACTAGACCAACAGGCCTAACTACATGCATCACGTTGCTTTCTCTTTTATGCAGGTCGCAATACAAACGGTCTCCTTGCGCTGAGCTGTTAATTACAATGTAACATATTTGTACAATAAATTCTCACGAAATATACAGGGTAATATATTCTTGCCAAAGTATCCTCCTTTAACGTAGGAAGGCATAAATTATGACAGCATATATTACAGTTACGGATCATCAGGCCGCATTGCGAATTATCAATCACTGATGCTGCAGTTATTTTAAAAGATTTACTGGGTTAAACAATTGAGTCAGAATAACATGTATAAGTTTGTCCTTTAAAAAAACAATTTATTGATTAAAAAATAACAAATTAATCTTATGTCAAATTTCTACTACTATACGTTATGAATTACTATGCATTGTCTTACACTGAATAAATGTGGAAGATGTTACATCAAGGGCGGTTCAGGTTTTATCATTAAGAGTCAGGCAGTACTTACTTTTCCCCCCAAGAAGGAGGGTGTCAATGAGGATTTCCACGGCTAAAAAAGGGGTCTATAATCTCTTAAAGTAGGTACTTTAAGAGATTGTAGACGGAGGTCCGTCTGATGCAGTTGTGAAATAGGGAGTTGCTGTCACTATGGACAATCTAATTCAAAAACCTCAGTTTTTAATGTTTTTTTTCAGAATTTGTAGACTACCTTATTCCCTGAATTTTCTTTATAAAAATTAAAGAAACAGGCATAAATACAAAAGTTTTTGCTTCTCGTCTACGAGATCACGTTTTTTAAAAAAACCCTTAGGTTACAAGTTGAAAGTTTTTCACGTTCGATTTTTCTTCGTCTGCAATATCTCACAAATAGAAACTTCAGCCCATTAAATATTCACCTGTTCAGCGTATGTAATGTATAGCCTCATGTGTTATTTCAAGCTGTTCGCGTCAGCCTGCATTGCGTTCCATCAATCAAGTTGAAACTGCTACGGCACTGCAG
Source organism: Chrysodeixis includens (assembly GCA_941860345.1). NCBI lineage: Eukaryota > Metazoa > Arthropoda > Insecta > Lepidoptera > Noctuidae > Chrysodeixis > Chrysodeixis includens. Next base: position 11,425,517 of record OW796093.1, on the reverse strand, counting down.
ATCCCAGGAGTAATCGCTCGCAGATATGAGGATCAATGCGAGTTTCGAATTGGAAATATTAGTTTTACTTTGAATTTCAGTGAAGAAGTATTAGAAATTTGAAGATTTAGAGTAGAAATTTAAATCCGATTTAAAAAGCTTAGAAAAGTTTGCAATAAATAAAAATTATTTAAGTAAAAAAAGTACTTAATCTATCTACCTACTTGTTGAAATATTAGCAAGCAAATGCATAAAATTAGAAGGCAATGCAATTTTTTTTTTGGATTTATGGCTTTATTTTATCCCGTTAATGTAGCTAAAAAGTTTGTTTTAAAAGAAAATTGCAAATGAGAAAATCTATTACACTTTCAGTCCTTTTTGCCTTCATCTCACTTTTCTTTTTCACATCACTTTTAATATTCCATGTCCTATGAAATTTGCTCATGGTCATTCCATGAGCTAAATCTCATCATAACTTTTGTCCCGCAAGCAAAACATTTTCAATTAAAATAAAATCTTATTAGATGGATAATTTATCGGCGCCTTTTAATACTCGCGATTAATAACAGTTTTCTCAAACCAGTTCAAACTTCGAACATAAAAAAAGAATCTTGCGATTGATCATGACGTCACGAAAAACTTTTCCAATTTAATCCCTGACGTCTACCACCACGTTTTGAAGTAAGATTATTGGTGTTGTGGGAGCGAGACGGCGCTCTACACGTTGGAGAGCGGCGTCTCTCTTCCACAATGGTTGTATTACTTTAAAAGGTGGTTTTATATCCTCGGTAAAAAAAATTCACGAATTTCACACAACGCCATCTAGCATCAAACTAACCAGAGCTTGTATTAAGAGTGCTAGACAACTGATAAAAATACTTATATACTTCTAAATACATATATACTGTAGATAAATTACACCCAGACAACATGACAAATGATCATACTCATCACACAAACATTTGTCCTGGGTGAAGATCGAATCAACGACCCCTGGTATAGTAGTCAGGGCCACAGCTAACCACTAGACCAACAGAAGCTTAGTCTGCGTCGAAAGTATAGCCACCCTAGCTTATCCACGTAATTTGTGTTCGGATTGCTAGCGGGAACTACTGATTAAGATTAAACATTAGTTTTGAAAATGATGCACCTCAGATGGAGATGTAAATTTAAGTTGCTTGAGGTAAATTTGTTTTAAGTCTTATTTTATAAAGTTTTCGATAACACAAATAGTTCGCAATTGATTATAGATGTATTCTACTATACTTACGTGTTTTGTAAGGCACGTAATATATGGGTCCAACGCCTAAACTCTCTTCGATCGTGTCGGATTGCCGTCCTATCGGGTAATGAGAGTAAAGGAACTGAGAGTGCAGCAAGTCCCGTGTAGCTGGCTGGTGTCATAGTAACACTAGCCGCCGTGGCTAAAATCGGTCCAAACATTATTATTATTAAATATCTAAAGCAACTTAGTGATAGGTATTATAATCTATTTGTTCTAATGATCTCTAGGTTTTACATATTTATGAATATCGGTTTAAAGATTTGTAAATAAAAAATCATCGACTAAATAAAACATGAGTTAAAAAGTCATTGATAAAGTCTACATTTGAATCAATATTAATCCACAAGAGCGCTGCTTGTTCTACCACACTATTGCATTAAATTATTACGAACACTTTGAATTTAGTTTAATTTATATTCAGTTGACCCCTAAATGCTTCTGGATAGCTGCACTTACTCCGACAGCGCCGACGGTTGAAACCTTTGATGCTTGTGGCTTAAGATTCTCCTTTGAATATCGACCATGGACAGATTTCAAAGAAAAGTCTGAACTCGATCAGCAGAAGCTAATCTTGGTTATGTTCAAGTGAAAAATATTTCAAGTAAACTTCATTTTTAATTTAAGTTTTTTGTACCAACCAGGCACTTTTTCAACAGATTTTACTAGGTAACAAACTTATTCACCCACCTTTCATCTCTTTCTAAGTGATCTGGCAGTTCAGACAAATCCCGCAGAATTCAAATATCACTGTTGTCACTCTTTGCTATTTATAGCATCACGACAGACTAGCTATTACGGTTTATGGGATACAGCCTGGAGATAGCTTTGAGACAGACAGACAGACAGACAGATAGACAGACAGACAGACAGACAGACAGACAGACAGACAGACAGACAGACAGACAAACAGACAAACAGACAGACAGACAGACAGCGGAGGCTTAATAATAGGGTACTGTTTCACCCTTTGGGTACGGAACCCTAAAAAAGAACTCGATCAATGATTGTTAAACTTAGTTCCAAGTTTACGAGTAATTGGTGAAATCGCCCTGAAACGTGGTCGGTACATCTTTGTGAAGGTCCCCTTAGCGCCGTTCGTGTATATTCGGCCCAATTCGTTTGAAATCCAACGTGCATCGGAATTCTGAGCGAATCCTTTGAGCAGTATTTCAAGATTTATTCAAGACCGTTTGGTATGTATGTAGGGAGTAGGAGTGTGTAGTTAATGTATGTATTGACAAAAAATATAATTTAACCAAATTGCTTGGTTGTATTTGTCTTGTAAAATATGTTAAAATCTGATTTGTATAAGATTTTGATTATAAAGTGAAAAAAGTATGTTATCCTTACAAATTAATTTTCAATGCAAAAAAAAAATTGATGAGTACCTACAACGTTTTGTCGAAAAATGTTTTTTTATCATCAATCCAAACCAAATCAAAAACCCTTTCAGGTGTCCTTAAACCTAAATCCCCTAGTTATTTGTGCTGTATTTTCTGTAAACATAGTGTCCTACAAAATAACTATAATAGGGCGAACAAATAAAAACATTGAACTAAATCAATTGTTGAGCTTTAATCAAGCGATAAGCCACAATGTCAATAGAAGCTTCGAATGTTATTTTACAATTAGGATTTAATGGGAAGTTCCATTGTCACGTTCCTGATTCCTCTTGTTATAGATTAATAACTCTCTGTACTGTTGTTAGAAATTAAACTGTCAGCATAGAAGGATGGGAGAGGCAAACTCAGATGAGGATCAAATTGGGTTAAAATATTAAAGACAATCTTGGTAGTTCTTATATACTGATTTTGGAAACTATTTTGTATAAAATTGCAATACTAGTAAAGCCTCAGGTACCACCCGCATTTCTCGCAGTTTCGTCAGATATAAAGCCCTAAATTTATATCTGCATATTTTTTTGTGCTCTAAATTTAGGCATAAATATTTGCTTGGCAAAAGTTTGTCCTAAATTAGGTACTCTGTGTCTAGCTTTTGGCTAAGATTTGGAATACGTTAAAAATACGTGCTCTTTTGAAAGTGAGTTTTGCATTGCGTCTAAGTACTGTAGTATTTGCCCATAGTTATTTTATTATATTTTACAAGAGAAAGAATGATTAGATTATTGTTATCATTTGGTTGCCATTTTTGGGAACAAAATTTCCTAAAATACATAATAATGAAGGTTACATCGACATAACTATTTTGCTATTTGCTATACTGCTATTTTGTTTAATCTTCTATTTGTATATTTCTATTTTTCTAATTTTAACTGTACAAGCATTGGTTGTAACTGTAATGTTGTGCATGTATATTTAAATAAATAAATAAATAACACTTAACACACACCAAGTTAAGCGCTAGTATTGAAATCTATTTCCAGGGCTATTGTTGTATTATTGGGAATTATGCGTAACTGTGGGTGTCTTGTTACAGTCAGCTAAAGTGTGGGTTTGGTGGATATGTCAATTGGCTGTATAGCGGGTTACTTGGAAAATAGCTTTATTTAATCTGATTATGTAATTGTAGTGCAGTGTTATGGTTGAATATTACTAGTAGACAAATAAAATACTTCGTAAACAGGGTAGACAGTGTTGGGGTAAAGTCAGGTATAAAAAACGTCCAATATATAGTAATTTTTTGAGCAATTGAAATTTGGAAGCTAAAATGGATCCATGATATTAATTACTTGCTACTACTACTAACTACTTAAGAGAAAAAATGTAATGGTGGCCTTGCGGTCCTATGTTTCGATTTGTATGCACAAGGTGCAGGTTCGTTCCCCAGCGTAGGCAAGTGGTAATGTGACATTCTCAAAATTATATGTACTTTCTTAATCATTCTAAGACACTACTGATAAACGCTGAGAAAAGAAAAAATCTTCGAGAAAGTCTTTCTGATAGTAACTATCAAAATGAGATTATTTGCCAAAAAAAAGAATAACCCCCTTTATTAAAAGCCAACCGAACAACTTTGACAATCGTACTACGACTAACAGACAAAATCGTGGGCGTGAAGTGAACGTCCTGAAATTCTACCACCACCTTGTAAACTAAAACTACTGTTAACGTATAAGCGGGACAGCGCTCTACAAGGCATAGAGTGTTGTCTCTTTCACACAACCGTCTTTTCTTCTTTCGTCTCATTTTAAGAGGTCATGGTAGGTGGTTGACTTAAGAGATTTTGACGTCAGAACAAGTTTAGTTGATCTCAGAAGCCGCGGACTAATACTTTTCCTGTATTTTCAGGAGATTAGTCGCGTCTTCCTTAATCGTATTTTGTTTAAGGCAAGATCGAGTTGAGAGCAAATATTATTTTTATTTTATTGGGTTAGTAAGGTTGTTTTTTGAAGTCTTATTAAAACACCAGTTAGTCCATTTTTGTCAAAATTGTGACAACAGGCGACTTGACTCTTAATTTAAAGCTTAATTTAAAAACTGAATTAGAGTATCCAATTTTATCATTGCCTCACTATCGTCCATTTTTACCCCTTCATTTGACCGATTCTCACAGCCCGCCCTGAGCTAATGAATTCCTTTAATAAGATAAGGCTATTGATTCGCTTAAGTTAATGGAACTTGAAAGTTTGTTGATTAATTATTAATTATTTTCAATGAATACTTGGAAACGAGTTCAAAATTAATTATTAATAAATCGTTATTGATTAAAATTTGAAGTATTGTACAGTGTGTATCAAAATACTCCGTCCGACTCTTAGGAGAGAATGTAATGGACACTAGTAAATTGCTAAAAATACAAAACAAAACTAAGTTTTCATAAAATATCACATATACTTACTTACCACAGTAAACAACAAAATTACCTATTGTAAAAACAACTAAAATAAACATGGTAAAAAAAAGTAAGCAATTATTTCAGTATGCATAAATCATTTAACTGTTTAAAAGGTAGTAAATGATTTATATTAAAACTTCAAAAGTCATAAAATAAGACCAAAAAGTTATGAAAACCTAACTACTAACACTAAAACAGTTATTGCATTAAACCTAATAGTTTAAGAAATAGCATAAAATCAATGAACCATTTTTATTAAAGCTTCACGTCTTGTTCCATGTTTCCAAGAAAACTGGGTCATACTAACAAAGGTCGTTCATTTTTAAGGAATAACAACCGACGGCGATGCGCTTTTATTTTTAAACCCTAAAATATAATGCCGTTGTAGCAAGCGACAGGAAAAAACGGTGCAGTGTAACCGGTGACGAAAGTTGTGGAACTTTGAAGAAATATATTAAAGATTTTTTGTTGACTAAGTCATCATCATTTCCCTGCCCTTATCCCAATTATTATATTTTGGGGTCGGCGCAACACGTCTTCTAGACGTGTTGCTTAAAGTTTTGGCTATGGTTTTGTAGTCGGCCGCCTGCCTAGCACTAACCCTCTTTGGGAATGCGATTGTTGGTTGTTTACCCACCACCATTCGGGTGACCCAAGGTGCTTGGTACAGTGCACTGGGTCTTAAGGTCCATTAGTCGCCTTTTACGACACCCAGTGGAGGATATGGGGTGGTGCTATTCTTTATATCCGGACACCACACGGACTAAGTAACAATAAATAAAGCAGAATGGGCCGTCCATGTCTGTTCTTCCATAGAGCTGGGATGGATGGCCCTTGGTAGAAGCCCCATCACGTTTTAGGTCAAAGTTCTCAACAAGGCCTCTGCATGTTGGACCTGTGTCCTCGTGTACGTCTTCAAAAAGGACCGGGTTTCTTCCATTGAAGTTATCCCGTGAATTAAAAGAGATACACATAAAGCAAAATGGGATAGACATCGGGAAGCCTGCAATAAACTATTCACGGCTGATGATGATGTAGTAATTATGTATTTTAGTATTAAGACAAAGGGAAAAGATCGAATATAATAAAGACAGTATTGCGATGCCACGTTTTGTCTAAGTATTAAAGTAGTAGCATATTGTTTTTATTTTATACTACTTACCAGGTTAGAAACGTTCACATACATCGATACTGTTATTTTCCCTAATAAGATTTCAGTAACATCAATCGTTTAGAAAACATAGAAAAAGGAGGACCAGGACCTTAAGAAGCTCCTCAGCAGCGCAATCTGCCACTGCACCGGTCTCGAGCCCCATGCCTGCTCTTCCTCGCGCCATCAATACAACGCCGCGAGTACAAGCCCCTCATCATCATCATCATCTTCCTGCCCTTATCCCATTTCACTTGGGGTCGGCGCAACACATCTTTTTCTTCCATTCTCCCCTATCACACACACTATCATTTACTCTTTTTCATTCACATCGTTCTTTATACAATCTATCCATCTTTTTTTTGACCTTCCCCTTCCTCTCCATCCATCAACATTCATACTCATCACTCTCTTAGTCACATGACTCTCATCCCCACGAGTACAAGCCCCTAAACCTAACTTAAACATGTTCATAAAGATGGCTCAATTTTTGGTCCAGGCTATGCCGAAACAGAGCACCGCAAGATTTGTCCATGAATAGTGTATGAGGCAAGTTCTGAGACGCTCTCCTTTCTCTTGGGTGCTATTTTCCGCATGCCACGGTTCGAAACAAAACGATAAAAACCTCCTGCGTTGGTAGTCCATCATGCTTTATGAAGCTTACTAAAAAGGTTCGGAATAGCAATAACTTTGATTGGAAAAAAGGTTGATGTAAATTTTGATTTAGACCCTTTTTCGATCGAAAAGCTGTAACTGGTTTCCTTTACCATATTTACGGTTTATAAAAAAAAAGATTTACAAAATACAGAATAACTTTAATCTTTGATTTTTAATTATTTAATTGATAAACTGGCTAAAAAAAATATTTTTGGGTATCTGTGAATTCAGACAGATCTGATCAGACTCGTAACTCTACGTAACTTAAAATAAATCCTCTTTGTGATTAATCCCTGAAATGGTTAAAGTCTCCCTGAAAAAGAAAAATATTTTATTAAATAAAAAAGAATACAGAAATAAAAATATTAAAATGGTTTTTTTTTGCCGTGTATGAGATATTTTTTTAAAAGTGCGCGTCTTTATAATTACATGTATTTATTAAAAGCAAAAGATCATTTAAACTGCTCGGAATACCCACAGTCGTACCTGATGATAGAACCACCATTGTTTCTCTTCAGTATCGGAAATTGTAGCAGGCATCAACTCTGAGAACTCTGGTGCATCAGGATCTATTCTTATATGATCGAATGTGTCCTGAAAACGGAAAACTTATGGCTTACATCCAGACTAATATTATAACGCCAAAGTTTGTAAGGATGGATGAATGTTTGTTTCTCTATCACGCTCGAACGGATGGAGCAATTATGATAAAATTTAGTTATGAAGTTAGTTGACAACTTGCATTAACGCGTAGGCTTTTAACTGACAGCGTCAAGGGGAGTAAAGCTTATGCAGCTTTAACCGACATTCGCGCTGACGAAGTTCAAAGCAACAAGTAGTCAAACATAATACTAATATTATTTCATGAAACACAGTTTTTTTTAGATTATAGAGTTTTTTGCCAGGCTCGAAATTTTTCATTATTTAAAGTGTCCAGTTATTTAATTTGATCATCGAACCAAATTAATCAAGACTAACAATACATACACACTCGAGACTAAATTTTAGCCTGTATGTTTTTTGAATTTGAATTTGAATGTAACCCACAGCAACTGTCCTGATGCGGGAAATATCAAACTTTAGGTTAAGATAACTTCTAAACCTAAAGTTAAAACAAAAAGCAAAGAACATCAAAATACCTGAACTGCATGGTACCACGGGAGTTTGGCCTTCTTATCATATTTTGGTCTTGGATTTGGAGGTAATTCTTCAAGGTCTGAGTCAATCCGTGGGTTGTAGTCCATAAGGGGCATTCTCCCTTTAATTTCAACTGGTTGGACTGGCTCACGCTGTCGTCTGTAGAACTGAAGGTAATGTCCCAGGTCTTCCAGGTCTACGTAGGCGTACTGTGAATATGTGAAATAACAGGGAAATTAGCAAGCCTTTTATAAGGAGAAATTCTCTACAACTTTCTCATACATAATTTTATTATAACTTAACCAGTCTCAAGATTTATGAAGACCACCATAGCATTAAAATTTGAAGAAAATGAGATATTTTCAATGATTGTGATTTTTGACCTTTGACCTCGAAATAGCTGAGGTCACCCTACGATAGGTAAGCTTTAGGGTATAAAAATAATGGTTTTTACAAATTTGTAGCTGACTGTCTCTCATTCCGAGATTGTCGAACTAATTTTCCTGGGTTACATGAGTGATATTTAGGCAATGAAAATGAAATTTTGTAAAATATTACTTGGGTAAATTGAGTAAACCATTAAGCAGGTTTAAGGGTCTTTTATTAGGCCAATGGCTCAATTAAACAAAAATGTCTGGAATAGTTAATTACATTCTTTAAATAAGTCTACTTACAGCTGCAGACCCTTTCTTTTTGGAATATCTGAAAAAAATGTGAAGACAGCTCTTATTATGAAGTTTCTTTGTTAGTTTGAATAAGTAACTTGAGATCTAGTCTTTAGAATTGGTGCCCATCTAAAAGCACATATTGTTTTGGCGGTGTTATGGCATTGCGGAGAGTGGCGTGGTATAAAGTCAGATTGCTAGTTGGATTGCCTTCTCTTTTTTCGCTGGGCTCCTTTTACCCTGCTGAGGTTGGAGAGAGCCGGAAGGTGAGCAAAGGGGTGAGTTCAGAAACGTTTTTTTCAAATTATCTAGAATTAAGTTGTAACTACACTATTGCATTAGGTAAGCTCCTGTAATGCTAGTTGTAAGTGGTTAAATAAATAAATAAATAAACATTCACTCGCTAAACTCTTTTCACACTGCTAAGTTTGGGGCGAACTAGAAGACGAAAAACCGGGTATAATCTCAAAACGTTTTTTAAATTCACACAACGCCATCTTGTCTCAAGTTAAGCATACTAAGTAGTTTATGTTATGAGTGCTAGACAAGCGATAAACATATATATAAATACAGATATGTTACAAATAAATTACAGCTAGACAAAGAACACAGATCGTGCATCGTCACACAAACATTTGTCCTGGGTGGGGATCGAGTCCACGACCTCTGTTATAGCAGTCAAGGTGACTAACCACTAGACCAACAGGCCAGTTATAGAACTTGGAATAGAATAATACCGATTGATAATGACGTTAAGTTAATTACCTCTTTGTTTTACTGTGTACCGGTCGACGCCTTTGTAGAAGTAATAGAACCGTCTATAATAGAAGAAATAATTTTAATGGTTTGTATTTTATATTAATAAAAGTTCAACAAAATAAAGGTTTCAATTTACCTCCTCCTCCGCGTCCTCCGTCCTACAATGAAAGAAAAATTAATTATATATTTTTTTTAAATAACATGTTTCTACCAAAACAAAAGAATAATGTAGAAGATCAGATTTACCTGAGATAAACGTAGAGTCAGATTTTTTATCATTTATGTTTTACCTGAAAAAAAGTCTACTGCTGGGCAAAGACCACCCCGAGTTTTCTACAAATATCTAACTTCTACTAATAGTGTCAAATGCTTTTCTATGAATTCAATGACATCTTAAAGTATAAGCGCAATCGTGAAAGCGATCGTAACATCATGTAGTGTGGAGCAGCTTACACAACTAAAACAGTTTTACTTGAAGACGTGGCTTCAAGATCGTCGGTGCACGATTCTCAAACTTTTGTGCAGGTTTTGAATAAAATTAAGCGCCAATACCTTCAAATATGATTCTGTTTAGCTTTCTTGGATGAATTGTATGTGTAACGATTTTTACTGTATTACTAATTTATTCATATCCACTCCTATTAGATTACTAAAGAAGTCATATATTTTTCAATCAATAAAAAACGCTATTACATATAAAATATGATGTTAAAATTACAGATAGATGTTGAAATAAAACTAGTTTTAAATTGCTTTAAATTTATTAACTTTTTACATTTCTTGGCTTACAAATTTTGAGCACTTATTCTATTGAACGGAGACAAACAATAGGTTTATAAAAAATTACCCTCTCGAAGGTACTTCTTGATGCCTCGACCAATATTCGCTCTGGAAAATGCTCAAAATATCAACAAGGATCAAGAAAGTAAAAAGTAAAGCATGAGAAACTAGTTTAATTTTAACATTAAAGTATCAAGAAAATATTTTTAAGGCTTAGTTTATAATAGGTGGTGAAATAATAAGATATTTTTCTACAAGTAAAAACAGAGCAAGCGTCAAAAGAGTTTGGTTAGGTACTATTTATATTTTAAAAAAGATTCAAAACAATTTTATACATTTTTAAAACTAGTCAGAGTTGTGATAAAATTCAAATATTAAATTTGTATTTTGACGACACTAACTCATGAAAAAGTACAATTGACTCAAATGTTTTGAACACTTTTCCAAGGACTACAATAATTATTATTTTTAGTAAAATCATAGGGACTTCTAACACCGCTTATTAAACAAATATAGTTGCAGTAATGGAAGAGAGATGCAGCTCTACACAGTGTAGTGTCTTTTAATTTTCTAGGTATGGAAAATGAAAATACACTACATCGTCACTTTAAGAGGTGGTAAAAGGCCTTAGTTCAAATAAAAAGCAACTTACGAGTTGAAGTTTTGGTAGGCTTTCGGTCCAAGTGACTGGAACTAAAAAAAACAAGTTGGTCACTGTTTGCGAGAATTTGCATAAGAAAAGGTTAAAACTGCTCATAATTTTAATTTTATTTATAATCACACTGTAGTTACTCAAAACTCAAAGCATTGTTCAAGTTTAATATTAAAAATATAAATTACAGATCATGCTATCTTCAAAAAAATGATTATTTCCACGCACAGACAGTGAATTTAAATTAAAATTCTGTATGGAATCTGTTTAAACTCGTTAATTTGATTTTGTTTTTTCATATTAATTTTCTTAAATAATATTGAACGTAATGATCAAACCTCCATCAAATCATTTTTCCGATCCAGAAGCGCTTTCTGGAACATAAATATCAATATGTTACAGAAACTGTAAAAAAAAAATGATTAAATAATTTTGTACATAATATTCAAACCTCTTGCAACTTCCTTTTTCGTTCTAAGGCCTCTTTCTGTAAAATAAATGTGTATTAACTTGAAGCTGTGATATTGATTGCCGTCCCATCGGGCTATGAGAGAAAATGGGACAGAGAGTGCATTGCAGCGCTTGTCGTCGTAGTCAAAATCGGTCAAGGAGGACACATTTTGAAACTTGGCATATTGACTTCGAGAGCTCAAAGAGCAGTTAAAAAAGTAAGTGTTTGTAAAAGGAATATTTAGCAACAAACAACAACCTTTTGTTAAGGTGGGTTCAATAGTAACAAGGGAAGGAGACCTTTTGCCCAGCTGTGGTAGGACAAAAGCGCGATTGGAATTGGGTTGGACACGATTTGGAATCTGGGACGAAAAACAGATCTCTCAGATACAAAATTGCATCCAATTATTTTTTTCAATGCTTAGTCTATTTATCATCTAAAACTGTTTTTTTAATTCCATTCCATTTTCCAAAATTGCACCGTTTAAAAAAATGTTTAAACACGTTGTTGTTTGATTTTGATTATACTGTAAAAAATATATTGTATTATTATTGAACTTAAAAGTCAAACCTCTTTCATCTTTTTAATTCGTTCCGCAATCATTCTCTGTAACATAACCATTAGCATGAAATATAGTATGCTAGAAAGGCGATAGTAGAATATTTCTTAGTCCAAGTAGAATATAGTTACATTAGCAATAAGAACAATGAAAAAAACAAAACAACAGCCTTTTCCTGTAGCAGTTCGTATATTAATTTCTTTCGATCTACCTCTGATTTTGATGTATGGGACATGTCTCAAATTCTTGCATCGTACACGAATATAACTGCTATCTTTCGTCATTTCTTTTTTCGAATGCTAGTTTTATTTTTAATTTTGAAATGATCTGCTTTTTAACTTTTGATAAGCGCTTTTGAACGTTGAATCTAATTTACTTTGAGCATTAAACCCAATATAAGTTATTTGAAGGGCTATAAAAGCTTACCGCTTTATCCAAAGCTTGCTTCTGAAGAGTTGCATACTGAGACAACAAATAAATTTATCAATAAAAATAAAGGTGATGTTAACTTTTATTTAACCTATTTTGTATCTCACAGCTGGGCAAAAGTTATGCACATTTGGGTCTAAATATTCTCTCTTAATCCACTTCAGACCAATGCCTTAAGATAAAACCGAGTAGCAATAGGTCAGTATGAAATTATTGATTTGTTAATGAATGAGACTTTTCGTAGATATCGTGATAAAAAAATGATGAAACTGTACTGCATATCCTCCATATTAACAATGCAATTTAAAACTACTTAGGTAACAAAACAATTTTGGTGCGTGAGTATAAAAACATTATTATTCCAAACCCTAAAAATCGATGACAAATGAAAAAATCGGCAAACCTTTCTCAGCTTCCTGTTCAGGCTCGACAGGTTACTCTGTAAAATGTAGCATAAGTTATAATACACTAGCCTGAGCTTCTTAAGGAAAGGTTACTACAGTAGAAAAAGCGACGCCAATACCACTACCTCTTAAGGTAAAATTTCTACAGTTGTGAAAGCGATGTCACTCTACGTCGAACGGCGCTGTCTCGCTTACACAACTGCAATAGCCATACTTCAAGAAGTCGTGGTAGGCTCTATAGGTAGGGGCTGTCGCTAGAAAGGGTCTGAAAATAAAGGCCCAACCAGTTTCCCAGGCCCTCTCCACTAGGGCGGTGCCAGCGTGACGCTGAGAGTTTTAGTAGGTATACCAGGAGCCTCTTAGCTTTTGGAGAGTAGACTAGATACTAGACTACATACCCCTTCGAGTTGGAGGGGATGTGTAACGCATTTTCCCCCAGCGGAAAAAAACAGGGTCTACTGGGGTAGGAGCATGAGGAATAGCAATGTACGCTAGTGATATTAAGGTTTATTTTTCAATTCCTTTCGCAAATATTGTTTGAGATGGGGATATAATCTTTTGTAAGCGCTCTAGATCCACTGTTTTTTATTATATAACATTATTTATTTATTTACCTCCGTGTCAGTTGGTTTAGGAACTGCAAACTATGATACAAAAATAATAATTATAGAACATATTCTATGTTAACAAATTAGGTATTAACGCAAGGCAATAAAAGATAATTCTTTTAATAGAGTAGAAAAGTTCAAATTATAAGATTTTAATGCGGAAAATCAGAGAAACTGTAGCACTCGTTGAAGCGAGACTACTATACTCGTACTGAATTTTCACAGCTGCAACAGTTTACTCTAAGCGATGGCGGTAGGCCATCAGAAAAATAACGTGGACAAATACCCAGAAATTGTGAGGTGAGTATTAAATATGGCTCTTACCCCATCTTTATGTCCCGGCAAACGACTTCTTTTACGCTAAAATGAAAAAAAAAAACAAGTGAATAAACTTTTCATGCTTTTTAAATAAATGAAGCTAGGTTCCAGGTTCTGGCTCTGATAAATGTATAATAATATGAATAGTCAAACCTTTTGCGACCTTTGTAGAGCTGCCACAAGCTCTTTCTGTAACAATTTGTAGTATTTCTTTGTTAATTAACCATACATTTAAAAAAAAAAAATAAATTTCGAAATTACGAGCATGGCCATTCAAAAATTGCCATGTAGGTGCTGAGAATCAAAAATGCAGTAGTATAAGTAGAGTTACAATGATCTTGAATTTGGTACGCACATTAATATCTGGGCGCTGGTATGCAAATTCGCAACAAGAATCAACTCAACTGTTTGTCAAAAGTAACGTTGTTTTGCATGTCATCATCTTCTTCCTGCCCTTATCCGTCACCGCAACACGTTTTTTTCTTCCATTTTTGCATATGATGGCATTAATTCCGATTTCGGCCACGTGACAAAAAAATAGAAAAGAGCTATTGGCACGTGGCCAAAGAATTTGTGAAGTTAAAGACGTTTAACAAATGGAGTTTTGAAAATAAAAAATAGAGGAGAATTGAAAGCGCTTTTTCACAATTTTCGCTTTAAGCATTGATTTCACTGTTCAATCTTATTGAGCTTACCTTATCGTTTTGCTGGTTTTGATACTATGACAAATGAAACAAATAATTGTAATAAAGTACATAATAATACTTGGATTAATTATAATTTTAATATTATTTGGTAACAAAAAAAAAACATCAAAACGTATCGACTTCTTTATAACGGGTCTCCAAATTTCTTTATAATATCCTATGTATTACTTTACTTATTAGCTCATTCGCGTACCAAACTCAAAGGATCCGATGACGTATGTTTTTGATTCTGCGATATTTTAAAAAAAATATTTAATGTCTTAGATTTAATAAGCATTAAACCTGTTTTTGGGTTGTAGAGCTATTGACCTGAACCGTCGCATTGGGTACGCTTTGCCGACGAGTATAAAACCCTTGGGACGGTGCTTGCGTTGGACGGAGCCGCAAGACCTCTTGCCCATGCTCTGCGCTTTTCTAGAGTAAAACCATTAAGCCCGTCACAGACAAAGCTGTAATATATATTACAGTATAGCAAGCCACCACGCACGGCAGCTATACTAATATATATTTTAGCTGCACTGTTCTGGGACAGTCCCTTAATATATCAACATTCGTATCTTGTTACATTGCTCTATATTTTTTTGGTGGCGTCACATAAACATATTATATTGCTACTCAAAGATTACAAGAACTAGTAATTGCTCAAAGATTACTATGTAAAATATAGCGTAATATACTCAGCTTCTTCTTTGCGTGCTGTGTACGGGCAATTATATTTTATTGGACCAGTACTCAAAAACTCATAAACTCAGATTGTGTTGAAATCCCAGAAATTCCTCAAGAACCCATTCTGTTTTAATGGAAATTAAATATATATAAATATCAAACCGTGTGCAGTTGTCTGTTTAGTCTTTCAAGCTCCTCCTGTAATATTTTGTTATTGGTTATAAATGTGTGTACATTATGGGTTGTGTCATAATACGCTGACCTAACACTCAATTATTTCTTGACCATACTTAAAAATCTCTTTATTGATGTTGAGAGCGGGTGAGTGGACTTGTCAATCTTGACAGGATTTTGCAACAAGTAGTAACAAAACATCATTTCGTGAGAAATAGTCAGATCAAATGTATTGTAATAAAAAAGTTTCCTTTCAGAATTTTCCACTGAAAGCAGCGAACCCCATCACCACAAAGAATATTTTTTTAATAATATTTTCTGCAATAATAGCTTACCGTTGAATAATAATCAATTGGTGCAAATTCAGTCTACAATAAATAAAAAAATAAATATGAATACTTAATAAATGTATATTTTTTTCTAAATAGACTAAGATTTTTATTGAAAACTGTTATTAAAATCTATGCTGTAGGATTTGTCTGATATCGAAGATTAAACGGCAAAGTTATAGCGCAGTAGACGATTATCGTAATGTTTAATGTGGATTTTGCACAGTTTAGAATAATAAAACAATATAAATTAGCTGTGCTCGTTCCTCGACAAGTTTTCAGGATTAATTAGAATGGGAAACTTTTTTTTTGTGTGTGCTGCGCTACAAAGTGTAAATTTTATTTATTCTTATGAATCTTAGCTTACCCCATCTCTAGGACCCGGCGTACGTATTTCTGCATACTGTGACATACAAATAATACTAATGAAAATGGATGTCGCAAAAATGTACAAGTAATTCCATTTTATCAAATACGAATATAACAACAACCTTATGTCGTAGTACATAAGGTACAAAAACTGTTACTTGTTATGAGGTGCTAAATTCGACTATTGATAATAATTATATTCATTTAAGTAATTACTTACCCTTGGCCTAACTGTTGGCTATGAATAACATACAACAATATAAATTGAAAGAAAATGAAAAGGTTTTATTTATCTAAACGTGTGCACAGAAAATATAATAAACCTTAGAAGGGTCGTGTTATAATAAAAAAAAATCATTTCTATTTCTGCTGCGGAACATAAAGGGTATCAAATAAGCGGCTATTTGGCCAACGCATTCGCTGCCTGGACGTCACCTACTGACACCGGTTTTAAGAAACGACATACATACGAACCGAGGTATATCTCCTTTTTTGAAATCAGATTAAAAATAGTAAGCCCAAATGTTACTAACCAGAAATATTCTAAGTAAAGGCTGGAAAATACAAAGAAACGAGTTATTATTGATTGAGCAAGGTTATTTTGTATTGTTAAAAGAAAAACAAGGTCGGTTACTTAAAGATGCGATTTTTTAAAAACGTCGGTTTTTTTTAAACTTTATTACTTTACAGTTATAATGGGAGGTTGTAAAGATAATAATACTACAAAAAAAGAAAAAATATCTGTTTCAAAAACATACGCATTTGGAAGGAATTATGTAGTAGTTTTATTTTTAAAATATTTATCTTTTAGTAACACACGCTGGCCACTAATATTGACTTTCTAAATTCAAATTTCGAATATTTATTTTTAGACAATTAACAGACCTAATGTTAATTTTGTATTGTTTGTGTGTTATGCAAACACGCGACCGTATTTATTTTAGAGCGTTTTTCAAGTGAGTAAAAAAAATAGCAGAAAAATCGCCAAGCGGCGGTGAGCTTCGGGGTTACTAATACTCAAATCTTCTCTGTATGTAAAGAGAAGAGACCTCTGCCCAACAGTGGGACATATTTCATAGGCTGCTATTTTTTTAAATAGCCTACTGTTTCTAGTTTGATTTAGTTTTCGAAGATACTGTTGACGATAACATAACATTGAATGAAACCTTTTTTCACAGCGTGTTGGTGTACTCTAAATAATTGCTTACGTATCGCATATAAATAATATCAGCAATAAAATGATATTTATAACTTACCCTTCTAATAGGAAGAGTGTATGGCGTTTTTACAAACTGGCAACACAAAAAAGTTGTGTGGTAAAAAAAGATTTAATTTCTACAAATATTATTATGATACATTATGTTTTAAGTTAATTTATAATAAGCAAAATATGTAATTAAGAGGATAAATATGCCTTCACCTACCTGTATTTTTAAACCCCTGATCGTTATTGACTAGAACAACCGAAAAAAGCAGACATTTAAATCTATATATTTTTATATTCTTGGACTGATTTGTTTAATTTTTTATGATTAAGTAAAGTGGATAAACCGAAAAAATATGCCTTGGCCAGTTCTTAATTAAGAAATAATGTTAGAAAATGTAATGAAAGAAAAACATTTTAGAATGATAGATCCGTTCGTTTTGTTATTTTTACTAATCTACTCGATGAAAAATTAAAATAGTCAAACGTTATATACTCGTATCACATTCTCTTCAAAGAGGAAAAAATACTCTTAGAACATAGCGTGATATTAAAAGAAAGAAAGAGAAATTAGCCCAAATAAAGTACTTTTCAGATTGAGAAGAAATTAATTTTAATATTAAGTCTGTTTCAAAAAAGGAGATTATGTGTAACACAAACTTAATTGACCAAATAGTAACATCGCTGGGAAAAATATAACAGTAGCAGCTGGTAAGTCGACAAAATATCATGTTTGTCAAACGCTAAGATTGATCAAATCACTTAGTTGCATTGAATTGACATGTCATAGTCACCACACTTGTCAAAAAGAATGTCATTTCCATACATTTCAGTGATTTGATTAGTGATGATACTTGTCTTGTTTAGTCCAATGACTAGTATTGAAAAAAAAAAAAAATGTTTTCAAATTTAATATCCGATGTGCTTTTGTTGATTATACTCATATTTGAAGGAATAAAACATGCTACTTACTTCCACAGCTGTGACGCCAGATGTTCGGGCAGTCGTCTTTTCAAATACTACTCAATTCACTTACCTGGGGTTTCTAAAAAATAAAAATCATATTTAATAATTACAAAACACCATCGCCTCGCCCGCGTAGAAGTCGGTATTGAATGGAAAAGTATACATTTTTTAAACACTCTTTAAATCTCATTATGAAAAATAATCTTACATATTGTTGCCTGATTTCCCTGTGCGTGTACATATCTTCTGTGTTTCTTTTTTTTCCTTGAGTACTTTCTTGGCTATAGAATAAAAAAAATGTAATTGTAATAAGCCATCCATGTATATAAATATCTGTAGAGATATATCAAATTAGAAAAAGCAGGTTTTCGTTATAATAATGTGATGGCACGCTTGGTGGATGCCCCATCACATTTTAGATTCAAGTTCTCAACAAGGCCTCTGCATGTTGGACCTGTGTCCTTGTGTATGCCTTTAATAAGGACCGAGTTTCTTCCCTTGATGTTATGCCATTAATTTAAAGAGAGACAAATTTTAAATTAAGCAACCATTAACATATTTTTTAAAATATTTTAAATAATTTTAATACCAAAATCAGTTATTCTTCCGGAAGTCTACTATTTAATGCGAATGTCAGAAATATTACGTTGACAGCCGGAATCCAATAGAATCTCAAAACGACATGATCTATTCACGGGATATGGGAAAATGACACCTTGATATTGCCATAGGGAAATACGAATATCGAGGAAGTGTACCTCCCTCCATGATAACATACTCCTTAGTACCTTATTTTAATATTTGTTCCTGTGCTATATATGAAAAGTCTTGCTTTGATTGTGAAAACTCAAAGTCAGACCAATAAAATTGGTACCAATTGGTAGACTTACGAACTGAAATATTTATGTTCATATCTAAATACATAATTTCTCTAGAATAATTTTGTGATAAAACCTGATGACGATGGTCTTAATATGGAAAAATACCTTTGAAATTTTAACTAAAATTAAAAGACAATGCTAGTTTATCAAGTGTTTCCTCAATATTACTGGCTTTCCACCAGAATGACCTGATGACTTTTCTAAGAAATTTTTAATCTATCCAAGCGTCTTCGAGTACTCGAGAGACATAAAAAAAGATAACAAAGACCAAAGAATTTCTCATTTGAAGGAAGTTAAAAACGTGAAATCAAAACTTACTAATAAGCTTGTCCTGAGTTCTTCATTTCCTCTCTTTGACGATCTCTTTCAAGCTCTAGTTTATAGTAATCTTTAATTACACGTGCGATTGGCTTGCGTTTCTATAAATAAAACAAAAACGTTGTAAACAGGGATACAAAGCAACTTTTAGTACAATTTGATCACTATCAAATAACTTACTTGTGGTTCAGGAGGGCCCGAACGCAATAGTGCAATAAGGTATCTACAAAGAAAAAAATTGTAATAAGAAAATATATTACATTAGTTGTGAAAACGAGTCGGGGTCGACCATGTAATACGTCTCAATTCAGCAACGGTAGGCGGTCTTACTCTAAGTGGTAGAAAAATAGGTTCCCTGGATGATGTTACATAAAAATAGACAATCATGATATTATGCGGGTTTCACAGACACTCAATCCACTTAAGACACCCAAACTCGGAACAAGCATTTTGTAAATCGCACAAATTCTTGTTCTACGCAAGGAACGAACCCGCGACACGTCGCGCACAATTGTAATTAGTGTGGTGACCTATACTAGTCGTATATCTGTGCATATCAAGTACACTTACCGCGGCTCTTCCTGTAAGGAAAATAAAAAAGAATCAATTAATTTGAAACCCTCAGCGAAAAGATTATTTTAAATTTTGTTATGCTTATGTTAAGAATCCATTCTTACTTCATCATCTTCATCAAAGCCTTGATCTTCGTCTAAGTCGTTAGCTCTTCGGAAACCAGTGTATAACACCCTTTCTCCTGTACCGTCCCATCTGAAAAATATATTTAGATTATTCTTAAACCTTTTTCTTTCTTTCTTCTTTCTGATAATTATAATTTATCATTAATTTCGTCAAAAATATCAAATTTCCTAATAAAAGGTTTTTTCATAGCAGGTAACTTTTTATACACAGTCGTTTTTACTTCTTTTTGAGAGAAGACCCCGTTTAGATCCAGACTAAACTGTTATAAGCCTTATCAATGGCAAACAGAGAGTGCCATAGTGTGATGTGTGAATGGTAGGAATGAAAAAAGAGCAAATGGTACTGTGACATCTGATAGGGATACTGTGATGTCTGATAGGGAATGGAAGAAGAAAACGTGTTGCACTGATCCCAAGTAAAATGTGTCAAGGGCAGGAAGATGATGATGAGTGTGACTTTTAACATAGTATCGTAGTAGTAAATCAACTTACGTGATACCCAAGTTATCAATATTCCCATAAACTCCAGCACCATTATCCAAGTCTTTGTGAGGGAATTTGACGGCAGATTTCAACATGCCAAGGGCTGGCCTGATCAGCGTGTGGCCTGGCAGGATGGGCTCCGCTTCTGGCAAGTGGCCTGGCATGGTTGGTGATCCGAGAATCGTTTGCCGCATACCCGGATGGAACTCGTAGAACCGTCGCTGTTATACAAACATAGATCCGTATAAGATTTGATTTTGGTTAAAAAAGGATTTTTGAACGCATTTTTGTCGGTTGGGTAATTTTATACATAGTCCTGTACTTTAAAATTTATCTCATATTTTTGTACTTACGAATCCACTTTGATAAGGGATTTTATTATCTTCATCGTCGTCAAATCTGTCGAAATCTATCCGTCTAATCTGTGGAAATAAAAATTTGTTGAAGTGATTTGAAAAAAAAAACTATTTTAATTTAAAACAGTCTTACGTTAGGTATTATATGATAATCTTCCTCGTCTTCATAGTTGATAACGTTTCTTCTCTGAAAAAAGAAAAAAATGCAGATTTTGGTACGTATAGCTTGACAAACGTAAGTCGGCCAACTTACACAGTCAAAGACTCAAAGCGCACACACTAAACTGACTAACAACTTCATTCTCTTGTTTCCGCTCGTAGCAAAATATATCCAATGTATAGCATTCTTTTATAAATTAATTTCATCATAATACAAATAAAGAACGACATAATATGAAAAAAACTTACTTTTTCAAATTGCCTCTGGTCTTTATCGTCGTCATCATCAAAACGCTGCTGAAACAAAAAATAAACAATAATATTTGACACGCATTTTTATGGAGCATCCACAAGCCAAGCTTATACTATGTAGGCTGCTTTGCCTCTGAATTTGCTGCCAGCTTTACCGGCGGTCTTTTTTTTGTATCCCAGTGAAAATCCTCATGGACTGTCTCTCGTCAGGGGTTGGTGAGAGGGATGTGCCGGACTCTTACCAGCTACCGGTGGCCTGCAGATGCGATTGTGATTTTTGCAGTAGGTAGTGTTATAATGCTTCGCATCGAAGCCGCAAGCAAACAGCCTCCGACAATTCAAAGCGTGGTGAAGATGGGCTTACCACCGAGTTGGTCGCCCATGCGTAATAAGGATATGGTAACCAGTAACCACATTCGCCGATATAAGTCTTACTGCTGAGTACCTACAGGTCTTTTCATCAACGAAGGATTGAGCACTGATCACCACGCTCGATCACTGCGGTTTGGCGACTTTAAAATTTACAGTAATGTCATAAAAACAAAACTTTGTAATTGTATTTTTGGCATTTATTCATACTCTACTTTTAATAAAATTTGGCTTTAAAGTAATTTGAAAAACTAATAAGAAAATAAAAAAAAATACCTTCGAAATATATTCAGCAGAATCATCGAACCGCCTATTGTACTACAAGAAAAAAAATATATTTAGTAACACATGTAGGTACAAGTGATCCTTTTGGATTCAGTTCATATCTGTGCAGATATCTACGGTTTCTAGATTAGCTCAATTTATTCTAATTGTATATACTTAATATATTATTTAAGATCATTCAAGCTGGTGTCGCCAGAGATTTTTTATGGAGAGTTCATTAATTATCTAACTCCAGTAAATACCATAGTCGGTAATATTTAAGAGACAGTGCATGTAATCAAAGTTTAAACAAATGAGAATCTGACAAATAACTACTCGGATAGCCGAGTGGTATAGGTCACCACGCCAATAACCACTGTTCGATCCCGCGTAGGACAAGAATTTGTGCGTTCCACAAATGGTTCTAAGTCTGGGTGTCTCTGTGCATGTGAATTGAATGTCTAAACCCCCGCAATACAAGGACTAAATTCCTCAGTGCGGGAGTCGTTTAAAAAAATCATCGGACAGTTTAAAGTCTCACTGGGGAAGGGTGAATAATTTTTGATCTCACAACGGGGTATCTATCATATGCACCAGCATCTTGCTCCCACAAATTCAAGTCCTATCAGAGATCAGGCGTAGGATCCACATTTTAACGTGCCTTCCGAAACACGGAAGCTGTGATAGGTATTTATTTTTAAAACGCACACAACATTCGAAAAGTCGGTGCGCGCCGTGGTGATCTAACTTGAGACCTTTGACTCGGCAGTCTTACAGTCTTAGCACTAGGCTATCACATCTTTACTCTTTCTTTTACCAAACCTTAATAATATCTCTTAAATTTTTTTTTAGACAATTTTGTAGTTAAAAATATACTGACAATTCTTTTAACAATAGGAAACAAGACTGGCAAGGCTTGTTTGAGAACCGTCTCTAGTGTTGGCTTCTTCCTTGGTATTCTGTAAGTCTCCCTGTGTTTCTTTACTTGTTCCTATAAGACCGATACGGGAACAAGTTATAAAAAACATAAATTTAAATAATTTGATTGAGATCATGAGAAATTTGAAAACTTACATAATTTTCGAAAGATGCAACGTTAGCGTCCTGATTAATCGTATCGGCTAGATTTCGTTCTCTTCTCTGCATTAAAATAATAAAATTAAATAATTGATTAAACATTATGTAACAACACAAACATAAAAAAAATGTGTGGGTTTATATAGTAATAACGACGCGACGTAGGTACTACTTGGTTGCAAATTAGAAAAATAAGTGCCTATTTTCATCAGCATTAGGTTGATAATTGCTAATCAGATTGAGGGCGATCTATTGGAAGATGTTTTTATAAGAAAAGATATACAAACATAAAAAAATATGTGGGTTTATATACATATGTCGACGTACTGCTTAATTGTAAATTCAAAAAAAACAATACCTATTTTCTTCCGCTTAAGGTTGATAATTGCTAATCAGATAGAGGATTGAGGATCTTTTGGAAGATGTCTTGAAAACAAAAGATATACTCACAGATGGTTGCAATTCATTTTCATCTTCATTGAAGCTTCTTCTCTGTAAAAAGTTTTAAATGACATCAAGTTTGACAGGCCTGTTGGTCTAGTGGTTAGTGGCCTTCACTGCTATACCAGAGGTTGTGAGTTCGGTTCCCACCCAGGACAAATGTAATTTGTGAGATGAGCACGATCATTTGTTCTGTGTCTGGGCGTAATTTATCTATAATATGTTATGTATGTATTTAGAAGTATTGTAAGTGTGTAATATGTAATTTATCACTTGTCTAGTACTCATAAAACAGGCTCTGCTTAGTTTAACACTAGATGGCGTTGTGTGAAAGTCGTGGAATATTATTATTATGACAGTTGTGGAAGTTTGACAGCGCATTACACGACGTAGAATCTTGTCTCACTTCCACAACTGTAGCAGTCTTATTTTAAGATGCGGAGAGAGAGAGAAGTAAGAGTGGAGGTTATGAGAGATTTGAAAATATAAAGGGAGTAGTTATTACATGAGTAGTATTAAGACTTACAGCAGAACGAATCTCAAAGCGGTATTTTTGATCTTCAAATTTTCTTTTCTGTAACACAATGTTTTAGAAGAATTATATCTATATCATTTTATCAGCTTAGCTGAGTGCTGGTCTTAGACAATATTATGGTTGCCATTTAACGGCACGCTAAAGAATATAAGTATCAGATAATAAAATACTGAGTAATAAAATTAAAATGTAAAAAACACCTTTCCCATCTACAAACATTATTACCGCGAAATTTTGTAAGTGTATTTGGATATTTGTTACTCTTTCACTCTAAAAAGCCTTAATCATTTTTAGTTTATATTTTCAACATCCTGGATTAGCACGGACACACGTTACGCTCCTTTTTAACCGACTGCGTCATACCGGGACAATGTTTTGCAACTACAACCGAATTTTGCGTAGGCGAAGTCGCGGGCAACTTTTAGTCATAAATAAAGTTCGATAGTCAGCGGAGTGAAATATGATAATTATATGAAGATGGCGAGGAAAAGTGCTTTTATGTAGCTTATTTAAAATTGGACTTTAAAAATAGCGATGACCCCTGAATTTGCTTCGATATTTCTTTTCCAGGTAGGCAGTCAAAAAAAGTGTCAGCTTCAGCGAGTTTATGTTAAAGATATAATATTATTATACAAAAGTAAGAAAATTTATCCAATTTGCAAAATAAACTATTTCATTAAATATATTTGGACACTTACCCCACCTATGGACTCTTCTAGTCTTCTACTGTGTTTCTGAAAATATGAAATGGTCACATTAAGGGTTGTCTGTTTCGATAATAATAGGGAACAAATATATAGTTACTAGCGACCTGCCCTGGCTTTGCACGGGTGCATTACTTAGATATTATATATAAACGATCGTCTTGAAACATTCTAGGTTATTCTGTGTTTTTTTTACATAAATTGTATAAAAGGAATTGGAATTGATTAGTATAAATTACAATATTTGATTAATAAAAAACAAAAGCAGCAACAGGAGAGCTCTATGGTGGCGCTGGGTATCGATCCCAGGTCCTCTCGCGTGCTAAGCGAGCGCTCTCCCAACTGAGCTACGCCTCCGGTGCGATATGAACTGAAATTCCTCTCCGCATTCATCAAGTTACGTATTATATTTACTTAACAGAGAGTATTTGAGATCGTCAAATAGCTCTTGATCTCGACTTATACTCGTATTTTGCAGACATTACACGAAATAACTGTTTGTCTGTCACCATAAAATTTCTTACTGTTAAAAATAGTCTCGTTATTCGAGGTAAACTGTGCTCCAGTGTTTGCCGGAGAATTGTTTATTGACAACCGTTTTTCTCTGGAACGATTTATTTTATTTTATTATGATCAAATAGCTGTTGCCCGCGACTCTGTCTGCGAGGTATTGAAAATGCGTATTGATTTACAAAAAGTGAAGCTAAATAATGTTTAATGCAAGCTCCTTAATCCATTTCTGTTCCAAAATTATTTCTTAACTTTCTACTTATAACCTTTAGTCTTACAAACTATTGACTGTTTACATAACATTTGACTGTTAACACTGCTAGTTTGAAAGGTTAGTATAACATTCCCATGATGAAAGGCCATAACTCGAAAACGGGCTAAGAAGAAAGGGGTGTGCCGGACTTTTACTGGCTAAAACTGCTGCAGTGCTTCTCCGTTCCCTATTGTCGGGGGTCACGGGAACGCTTTCGCAAACTACTGCAAACCCCGAGGAGACCTTTCTTTTTAACGGGAGCTTCTTCATTGACGTGAAGTCAGTTTTCCCCATCGTTTATTAAGAAGCCGTCTTTGCCTTTACCCAGTACAGTAAACTTCCTCAAGACTACTGTCGTTGGCCATTTACGGTGGTTGAAGGAGAGCAAATTGGGCCTTGCGTCTACCCCTTGCTCGGGCACGGATCGGGTGGTGAGATGAGGCCTCCCGTGCTCTTTCCGCGTTTTCTTTGAACTTCATCACTTCTTCGTAGAATTCAGTGACGGCGCACCAACTGACCGCGCTTACGGCAAACTAATACCCTCTGGTTTAACTAACAAAATCGCAAAAATGTTATCGATTTTTCGAAATTTATTGCTGAAACACTAAAAATAATAATGGATTGAATTATGGTGTAAAGTTTGTTGCGCCGTTTGTTCTCCATTTTTAATTTGTTAAGTTTAATTAGAACAACCTTCTTTTTTTTCGTGTCAATTGTACGTCGTATTTGGCAACACCAATTGCAGCATCATTGTTGAATTATGTTAGATCCTCCGAATTACAGGTGTGCGGACACTTTAGCCACTCTAGGTGGTGTGACATCGTCTGTACGGAGATGCCGTATTCTCTCTGGATATAAGTCAGAGGGGTCTATATGCCCAAATTTGCTAAATTTTGTTTGCAGTTACCTACTTGGGTTCGCAGACGTTTGAATGCTTTCCAAACAGGCCACTTCAAGGTACCTCCGGGTGGCAGATGTCCCTGAGGTAGGACATAAGTGGTAGGTGGTAGATGCTGATCTATCCAGATCTTGCACCGAGCTCGAGTTGGAGTTTTAATGGTAGCTAGGGTACATCGAAAGAAGCTCTTTTGGCTGTTAAGTCTAACCGGGTGTATCGGGGTGTCGTATCTGATGCTTTGACATGTTTTTCGAGCGGGTATGCGACTTGTCTTCTAACGTCAGGTAGATCAGAGAGAGAACTTATTGAGTGGGGTTGGTTTTGAAAAGCCAGATATCATTCGACATATTTCGTTGAGCGCTGTGCGCTGTGGTGCGGAGAACATCAGGTGCCGCTCCTCATTTGGTGGATGTATGTATGTACAGCAGATTAGTTCGGGCACCGATCTTCTATTTCGTTTTCTTTCTACCTCTTGACGGATGAATTTTCAAAATGCCTGGTTAGTGCTTACTTAAATAGTCATTAATGTTTCCAGTTTCTGATTGTAGTAGTTTGAGCTAAGCCAACTGAGCCTGAAGAAGGTTCATGTTACACACACATAACAAAACATTTGCGGGAGTACGCGTGCGGGACATACTCGTACGCGAGATTGTCGATGAAAGACAGCCTATCAACACACTTTTACCTATGCAACTAACATATACCATGGCAATTGGTGCACAATTGTGGTAGTGTATAGGTACTATCAAATCTACAAAACCACGCGTCACACATAACAAAATTGCAGTCAACAGCTCGTTCAAAAAATATAGTATCATTATAGTATTATTTACCGTCCAAACTATTTTTTTTTTGTTTTGGTAGTTGGTTTACTGTCATTTCAGTAAATATCTACACCTCCATCTAAATCGTATGAGACTGTCGTAATTTAAAGAGTAATTAGATACCATATACAATTATTTTGGAGCAATTTTATGTTAAAAAAAAAACCAAGTGCTTCTTACAATACTTTTGTACTACCAAAACTAAAGAAGAAAAGAAAATGTTATGCTTGACTGAAATTTGAATTCGTACTCAAAAATGTTTAAAAGATACATTCAAAAAGTGTGTGTCTAAATGAAATTTGAACTTGGAGTGAAAAAATACGAAGCTCATTATTCCCTGACCCGGCTATTTTAATTGCTTGATTGTTTGCTAAATAAGACGTTAATATTAATGTCAAAACATAAAACCATAGCAACAGTATTTTGGTCGCTATGGTGACATTTTTAATTTGTTAAGTTTAATTAGAACAACCTTCTTTTTTTTCGTGTCAATTGTACGTCGTATTTGGCAACACCAATTGCAGCATCATTGTTGAATTATGTTAGATCCTCCGAATTACAGGTGTGCGGACACTTTAGCCACTCTAGGTGGTGTGACATCGTCTGTACGGAGATGCCGTATTCTCTCTGGATATAAGTCAGAGGGGTCTATATGCCCAAATTTGCTAAATTTTGTTTGCAGTTACCTACTTGGGTTCGCAGACGTTTGAATGCTTTCCAAACAGGCCACTTCAAGGTACCTCCGGGTGGCAGATGTCCCTGAGGTAGGACATAAGTGGTAGGTGGTAGATGCTGATCTATCCAGATCTTGCACCGAGCTCGAGTTGGAGTTTTAATGGTAGCTAGGGTACATCGAAAGAAGCTCTTTTGGCTGTTAAGTCTAACCGGGTGTATCGGGGTGTCGTATCTGATGCTTTGACATGTTTTTCGAGCGGGTATGCGACTTGTCTTCTAACGTCAGGTAGATCAGAGAGAGAACTTATTGAGTGGGGTTGGTTTTGAAAAGCCAGATATCATTCGACATATTTCGTTGAGCGCTGTGCGCTGTGGTGCGGAGAACATCAGGTGCCGCTCCTCATTTGGTGGATGTATGTATGTACAGCAGATTAGTTCGGGCACCGATCTTCTATTTCGTTTTCTTTCTACCTCTTGACGGATGAATTTTCAAAATGCCTGGTTAGTGCTTACTTAAATAGTCATTAATGTTTCCAGTTTCTGATTGTAGTAGTTTGAGCTAAGCCAACTGAGCCTGAAGAAGGTTCATGTTACACACACATAACAAAACATTTGCGGGAGTACGCGTGCGGGACATACTCGTACGCGAGATTGTCGATGAAAGACAGCCTATCAACACACTTTTACCTATGCAACTAACATATACCATGGCAATTGGTGCACAATTGTGGTAGTGTATAGGTACTATCAAATCTACAAAACCACGCGTCACACATAACAAAATTGCAGTCAACAGCTCGTTCAAAAAATATAGTATCATTATAGTATTATTTACCGTCCAAACTATTTTTTTTTTGTTTTGGTAGTTGGTTTACTGTCATTTCAGTAAATATCTACACCTCCATCTAAATCGTATGAGACTGTCGTAATTTAAAGAGTAATTAGATACCATATACAATTATTTTGGAGCAATTTTATGTTAAAAAAAAAACCAAGTGCTTCTTACAATACTTTTGTACTACCAAAACTAAAGAAGAAAAGAAAATGTTATGCTTGACTGAAATTTGAATTCGTACTCAAAAATGTTTAAAAGATACATTCAAAAAGTGTGTGTCTAAATGAAATTTGAACTTGGAGTGAAAAAATACGAAGCTCATTATTCCCTGACCCGGCTATTTTAATTGCTTGATTGTTTGCTAAATAAGACGTTAATATTAATGTCAAAACATAAAACCATAGCAACAGTATTTTGGTCGCTATGGTGACATCTTCTGTCAGACCAGTTACGTGTACTTTTATTTACGTTACCCTTGGGAATATTTAAACCGTAAATTTTAACCATTTAAGGGCTGATTTAAAAAAAAAAGTAGTCTAAGTCACTTTTCAGCCCTTCAACTATCCCCACACAAAAAATCACGCCAATCCTTTGCACCGTTTTTACGTGAAAGACGAACAAACAAACAAACACACTTTCACATTTATAATATTAGTATGGATTCTCGTGATAAGAGCCCGGGACACATGTCCGGTTTCTTTCCCTGTTTTTTTTTGTCCCAGAGGGAATCTTCATGGACTATCCTCCCTAAGGGGTTTGGTACCGGACTCATACCGAGTAAAACCACTGAAATTTCCTCTTCTGGCCGGGGGCACGGGGTTTCATTTCGCATTCACTGCACCACCGGCAGGCCAATTTCTTTACCCTGGAGAGCCACAGGTAGTCCTAGTGGTCTCAATTGTTTGCGTATACATTCCCGTATGACTCGGCAACATAGGACATGCATTGCGGTGGTTTTAACTGGTAGGAGTCTAATACAGATGAGTCTGTCCGTGTGGTGTCCGGATATAAAGAATAGCACCACCCCATATCCTCCACTGGGTGTCGTAAAAGGCGACTAATGGACCTTAAGACCCAGTGCACTGTACCAAGCACCTTGGGTCACCCGAACGGTGGCAGGTAAACAACCAACAATCGCATTCCCAAAGAGGGTTAGTGTCAGGCAGGCGGCCCACTATAAAACCATAGCCAAAACTTTAAGCAACATGTCTAGAAGACGTGTTGCGCCGAACCCAAGTGAAATGGGATAAGGGCAGGAAGATGATGATGAGGAGTCTGATACACTAATTTCACTATAGGAAAATTAAATACCCATTCAATTTACAAAATATTGTCATTGGTTCTTAGCAACTGGCTCTTGGCAACTTGGCAAGAAGTGGCAAGTTTAAAAATATTTTTGGTACTCCTTAAAATTACTAATTCTGAATAATTTTATGTGAGTTCCAAGACAGTCAATTGTTTTCCTTACGTACCGAGCTTTAATGCCACTAAAAATAAACACTTATATCACGTAGATATCAACTTACCAACAGTTGTTGCAGCGTGTCGCCCAGGTTGTTACCATGACAGTTTAAAATATTCTGAAACTAATGAGCTTTCATTACACGCCGATACTAATTGCCTCCAATAAATGACGCGGCCAATCATGTAATTGCATTTACCGATCAATGATGGTATCGGTGACGCGAAACATGAATAAAATGGGCTTCGATAAGCGTTGTACACACTGGGACATTTAGGCTGCGTTTCCACAGTAGATGCATTAAGAGGGAAACAATTTTTGGAATAGAAGTTTTTGTTTGGTTACCTCAATTAAGCGATTCTAACTGTGCTCAAAAACTCAATATTCACTACTTATTTTTTGGTAACACGAGCCGTATAGCCTCACAGAAAACGTTATTGCGTCACTGCAAAAAGAACATTGCCGTGTTAACATGTGCACAAACGAAGTTTTGTCACCGATTCAAAAGTTCTTCTCGGTCAGAT
The DNA here is from genome assembly GCA_941860345.1 of Chrysodeixis includens. Taxonomy (NCBI): domain Eukaryota; kingdom Metazoa; phylum Arthropoda; class Insecta; order Lepidoptera; family Noctuidae; genus Chrysodeixis; species Chrysodeixis includens. The sequence goes on along the minus strand of OW796093.1, from coordinate 11,394,956 downwards.
TACGGCCTTGTTGCTAGGTAAAACGTTACGTCACGATAGTAGATTGTTTCATCGCTTAAAAACAAATGCATTACCCCCGTGTACCATGATGAGAGAAAGGTAAAATTACGCAGTGACAACAGTGAAATTTTCACGCTCTGCAATGTGTAACTAAATAATTATAATTACGTATAATTAAAATATTTCTTACAAATGTTATTATAACAATAACGAAAGTCGAATCCATTTCATAATTCAATCCATACCCGTGTTTGTTTTAACTAATATAAAAATGAACTGCTCATATAACTTCAATAGCATTAAAATAATTGCCGTGAAATGAAGTTGTCATAAAACGTGTCAATGATAAAAATCAATGCGGAATAGGAAATTTTATGTGATAGTTTTTAATAAGTGTAACGGTGATTCAATCATTATGAAACGTTTTTTTATTGTTAACTGGTTATGATGTAATTTAAAATAATATAATGGCACAAGGATCATTTGGGTCGTAGTCAAAATCGGAACTAATGCTGTCATATATAAGAAACCAACACTTTTGACAATTATTTGAGTAGATTCTTGATGCGAATATGCACACAAGCACCCTGTTATTGTCATCCAAGTGCCAATCCCTGTAGCTCTATGCAAGGAATAGAGAATAAGGATAGGATAGTTATACAGCATTTTTTTTATTGTAAAAAAGACGCGAAATAAGACAGTGCTACTTGAATTGCAAATAGAAGGTTTCATACCGACACAATATAAATATATAAATTATTTCAACTATAATTATATTTACGCGATCCTGATAAAAAGTGTTGTCAGGGTTCTTTTTTTCTTTCAAAGAAATGGTAACTAGTTTGTTATATTGGTTGTCTACAATTAAATAACACACAATAACAAAATTTTGTGTCATACCTTTTAGATGCAAATTGTGATATTGATTCAAGAATCGGGTCAAAACCCGATCATAACATTATTTCAGCACAAAATCTACCTTGTACTTGAAACATAGAGTTTATATTTGCTTAGCAAGGGTATAATTGTGCCAATGGTTATTAGTTCATGAATTTTGGATCGCTGTCATCTCTCTGGCGTGAAAATGGAAATAAAAATAGCTTCTAGTTTCGAGGTTTGTTATTGGATTAAGTTATTTGTAACATTGAATTGTTCCATTTATTTCATGGGAATTATATTTTGATCTTATTCTGTCTGGAATACTTAAAATAGAATGGTGTATTACTAACAGTAGGTATATATTTATTTTTATGTTTATTTGTTTATTCTTTCTTTAATGTTGTGTAGGTTTAAAAACCTACATGAAATTGGTCAAGCTTTTGTTTCAGTCATCAAATTATTTGTTACGCAGGAATCGAACCTGCGCTATGTGAACAGTTCACCTTTGTACTCTAATAAACAAGTAAATAAACACCATTTGTGTGACTATTTTGTCTTGTTTCTTTTTTTATTACTCCCGCACTAAGGAATTTAATAAACATTCAATTCACATGAGTCTGGGTGTCTCCCAGACTCAGAACAATCTTTTGTGGATCACACAAATTCTAGTACTGCCCGGGGATCGAACCCGCGACACAACGGAAGAGTGGTAATTAGCCTGGCGACCTATACCACTCGGCTATCCGTGCAGTCACTATGGAAATTACTAAAACGGGATAGTGCACTACACACCGTGCGGCGTAGAACGGCATCTCTCTTCAACAACATAAAGTCTTATTTACACGCTTAATTAATTAAAACTTTGGTATCGAAAATCATTTTCAATCAAATTTTCGAAAATTAATTACTCTTAACTTAATTATCACTGATGAAATTTACACAGGTATAATAACACTCAGTGAACACGAAAATATTAATTATGAGTTTAAAGAGAAACCTCAAAAAGTTTGAAACCTCTTTTGTGCTACCTCTTTCCTAAGCCTAGCTAATTTTAAGGTGAAACACTACAGCGGCCTGTTAATGGCGTCGGCGGATGTGTCGGTATTAACGTTTGGTGCAAATAAAAAGGCTGTATTTAAAATTCTCATTTTTATTTTTTAATGCACGTTAATGGATGATAATGTCTCCTCTTTTAGCTACACCCATTCTTTACTATAAATTGAGTTAAATAGAACTGACGTTTGGTCGCTTGTCTTGTCAAAAGGCCATTCATGTTTTGTCAACGATCTTTTCTTCTTCGTCCTTTATCCTTGTTGCTAATTATTTAAGCTTTTTGCTCCGTATTTTCGCTACATTTACGCTCTTATATTTATCATAATCCCCCTTTTACATCTCTCAGTCTAATCATTCATTTTCAGCCAACTTCTGCCATTAAGTAGAAAGAGTTGTTGTACCCACGACTAACTTACCGATGCTTTACAAATACCAAAATGTTCCACAAAACCTGTTCAATTGCTATTGAAAAATATAAACACTATTACGAGTATCTACAAAGAAGGTTACACCCGAAAGGTTTCAAAATCATTAGTACTATGTGCAACCAAACATCATTCACTTGAACCGCCATCTTATAACAAGCCAAGGGCAGATAGTTGTTATTTTAAATCAAAGGATTTCCATCTTCTGAGTTTTAGCTATAAACTGTGGGTTTTTAATTTCCAGTTGAGCTGAAGAAGTGCAAACCGCAAATCATTTGCAACTTGGGCCACAGTATGCCTTGAAGTTATAAAACTGTTTCGAAACTTTGGAGTTGTATTTTGCTTAGGGATTAGTGATGACTGAGTAATTTAAATTAAATGTTAGTAATGTATCATATTCTTTGTGTATTTTGGTGATGCGGAGCATACGCTAGTGGTCCGCAGGTTACTTTGCAATTATTATCAAAATTTTGTAGTAATATTTATTTCATTTCCTTATTGTGACACTAAGTAAAATAAAATAAGGGCAGAAAGATAATGAATAGTTATTTCACCGTCACCGTAGTCATGCTGCCGTCGATAAGAAAAATTTAACACCAGCAATTGATACTGATATGTTGGAAAATATAATTGAGTGCAAGCAAAATACTCACTGCGACTTTATTTCAGTTTAGAACCCAGTCACATTATGTATTTCGCTTGCATTTACATTGGATACATAGTTTGAATAGATACAACAGACTGTTCGTTTAGCCTATCAAACTTTTACGTACTCTAACCCCTCTTCTCCGCTTCGCAACTCCGCGTGATTATTGCATCGCTTTGTTTTTGACGCCACCAAAGCCGGGAGTTTGACACGACCTGTGTGGGTGTCAATGCCATTTAGTGCCACGAACTTGATATCCATACCTTTCAGTGTCCAGGAAATAGAGACCTCTAAACATCGGCTCGTTCGAAGCTACATCAATCCAGATATAAAAATATCTTTTGTGGAATCTTTTCAGTCTCTGAATTGAATTGATTGAATGAAAAATTCTCCGAATAATTGGATGGAGTAAAGGCGTGGGTTTGCACCTTTCAATGGATTTCACGGGTATTTAGATTGTATAGCTGTTTTAGAATTTTTTATTTGGAAATGAAAATTACTTTGCTAAATTGTTGCTTGGGAGCTGTTTAAGTTTAGGTACATAAATTCGCGTTCTGTAGACAGTATGTGCCTATTTTTGTGCGATGTTTTCTTCATTGCCACAATAGTCTTTTTTTCCAAGAAGCAGCCTGACAAGTAAGGGTATGGTACCACAATACCTATCTTCTTATGTTATTTCTTCACTTTCGTCTACTGAGCTACACATCTGTGTATAAAATGGCTGTAATGTATAAAACCACCTTTAAACCATTAACATTTCAGGTAAACTGTTCGTTCAATATTTTATTTTGCTATCGTTGATTCATACCAAATCGCATTTAATATCAGCCATGGGAAATCTGGGATATAAAAATTAATGATTAACTAATCAAAGTTCTAAATTATTCACCGATTTTCAGTTCACCGCTTTGGGTTCCCGACCTCTAGCAATTACTTTCGGGACAAATAAATTTTTGCTTAGCTTAGAAATGAGTTTTGTACTTTTATAAGAATGTGGTTTGTTTACCCAGAGATCAAGAGAGAAGCTGCTTGACGATTATTGCACCGTCACACTTCCACAACTGCAAAAGTGTACTTATTCCAAGAAGTGGTGTTAAATGATTACATAATAGTAGTTTTTGGTAGAAGCAAACAAATGAAATATGTCATTTTCGAGACTTTCCGCTCAGATTTATCTTTGTGTTATGTAAGTACTCGTAACTGTTTTAAAGAGAAATCCATAGATGCATTAATTAGTTTGAAGTATAAACCTTTTTAGAGGTTTAGTTTTCGCTTTGTATTTATTTATAACTGCTAAATCTAAAATTTTCTGAAAATTGAATATCTCCATGCTTTCAATTTCCAATTTCTATTTTCATAAAATGGCTTCGAAATGCCTAAAAAAAGATCGTTTATCAAGCTTTCTATATAAAGTTCGGTCTAAAACGTGGCCCAATAGATTCTTTTGAAATATTTCCCGCGAAAGGAAATAGATTCCGATCGAAAGAGTTGTATGAAATGTGGACACAAAATGATGTAATATTTCTCCGAATAAACGTGTCGTGATGCGTTTCAAATATTTTCTGATATTTTCGTATCTATTCGTTGAGCAAAATGGGTTGCATTTTAGTTTTACGTTGTAGTTACAAACAGTGTTTGTTTTTATTTCGTCTGCTGCCATTTATTTAGGAGATTGCGTTTTTCTTTTATTTTATTATTCTTTCTACATTTTTAATTGATTGTTAAGAGAAATTGTTTTCATATAATAACATTACGATTGAAGAGTTTTAAAAGCAACTATTATTGAATGCAAAAAAGCATGATTATGATTTTTTTAATTTGATTTCTCATAAAGAAATAATAAAGTCGAAAGTTAATTAACCTGTTTCTTAGATTTTTGTATAATTCATTTTAAGAATCTTTTTCCAAGTCAGGTTGGTTTCGACGCCAGCCTAGTCTTAGCATATAGATGCTGTAAATACTTTTTACATACAAGGTATTTCAAGGTAATAAAATAAATATGTTTATAAATATGAAAGCTTATATTATATTTTATAACATAACTGCAGCGCCTTAGCCCATTGGTTTGAAGTCATCCTGGAACAAAATATAATGAAATGCAGTGACAAAATATATGCATTTAAGACAATATTCAGATTAAAATGCTTTTCAGTCATAGCGTCAGCTCATGATTAAGGACTCCGTTTGGGTCCGAAACTAGTCGAGCTATTCCGATAAATACTATAGTATGACCGCAAAGTCAGAGATCGTAGGTTCACACTAATATCTTTTTGAATTCATGTACGTATTAAAAAGTAATTATCACTTGCTAAAATCGTTAATGGAAAACATCGCGAGGAAACCAGCACACTGGATACTTTTTCAAGGGTGTGTATAGCCACATCAGAAGCCTACTGGGTGGCTTTGAAACTATAACACCAGGTTGTAAGCCAATAATACGTTACGTTAAAGAATAAGAAGTGTCTCGATAGTAACGAATCAATTTAAAACCAATATCTGACTATACTAATATAAATTACACTACAAGGGTTATAAATCATCATCATCATTCCCCTGCCCTTATCCCAATTATTACTTGGGGTTGGCGCAGTATGTCTTCTTCTTCCATACGTTTCTATCTGACGTCATCTCGTAAACAACACCCTTTGCAACCATATCATCTTTTACACAATCCATCCATCGTTTGTTTGGTCATCGTACAAGGGTTATAAGTATTTGTGTGTTTACCTGGTTGTAGTACCACCATTTTCTGCCAAAGAACAGTTCGGGTCCGGTCGGGCCCAAGCTTTGGAATTGAGGTCCAAACGGATTATGTTCATGTGGTCACCGTCCATCTAAAAACAAGTATTACTTCGATTTACATCAAATTACAGACTGGAATCGAGTTGGGTCCGAAACTAGTCGGGCTATCCCAAAAAACCCTTAATGTATAATAAAGATTTTAGAAGTCTACCACCAACACTGACTCTGATAGCCGAGTGGTACCTATAGGTCTTCACACCAATTATCTACCACTGTGCGTGACATGTCGCGGGTTTGATCCCCGCGTAGGATATTTTTTTTGCGATCCACAAATGCTTGTTCTGTCTGAGTGTGTTTGCTCATGTGAATTATATTTCTGTAAAATCTCCCGTGATACAAGGACTAAATTTTTTAGTGCGGGAGGTGTTCAAATAAAAAAAATTAAAACCAATCATAATTGCGTGAAAGACAGACGTTGCTCTACGCCGTGTAGCCTTACTTTAAGGGACGGTGGTAAACTCCTTACAGATAAAAGATTTTCTTATTTATTATTATTAAAAGACAAATTAGGGCTTACGTAGTGATTCCAGAGCCAGTTCTGCCGGTACTTATTCTTGTGTATGGTGAAAGGGTTCCCCGGATTCTTCTCAACTGCTGACACACTTGACGAGGCGTCCGACTCTTTTTCTGAAGTATACATAGCACTTCTGTTCTTCGATTTATGTTTCTTAGCGCGTCTGAAGCCATTACTCTAGAAATATACAAATATCCATTAATATTCACAACGCCATCTAGTCTCACATTAAGTATACGAGAGTAACATGAGTTATGGTGGTGTGGTATACAACTGGTGATAAACATACTTATTTTTAGACAAATTACACACACACAGAACAAATGATCGTGGTCATCACACAAACATTTGTCCCGGGTGAGAATCGAACCCACGAACTTCATAATATTATTAACCACTAGGCCAACGGAGCCAACAGGTATAACAAATAACGTTGCTTTTTAATTCCTGATGGTTACTGGCAATTTAATTATTTATAATAATTGTGAATCACCAACGTTATAATTATTAGTTTTAATTCTTTTTTGCCATTATATGAATCCTAATAGCATTTACATACGCTGTCCTACCGGAACAACGTATTGTTGGTATTATGTACATTAAGAGGTTTTTGGTAGAGTACACAAGACTCGGAGAATACATACTAAAGTACAAAATACTGGACAAGAAAATATTGGAAAACCTATAATACTCACATCATCATCTTCGTCCTCTTCATCTCTATAAAAAAATTAACGTCAATAACAACAAAAATTAGGTACTTGACAAAAAAATCTTGACAAAAAAAGGCCGTCAGATCATTTCCATTGTATACGTACATATTTTTTCTTTCACATCAAATTGGATAAATACGAAGATAAAACGCATCAAAGATGGTAAATCGTATGGAAGTGGGGTCTAGGAGGAACATCACCTGTCAGTGAAAAGTATACAGAGTCGTGACGTCACATGAGATTTCAACTCATCGTATGGTCTTAATAACAACATTTTTTTAAATTCACCTGATGATGATGATCATGATTATGAATTTGATTGTTTTAGTCAAATACCTTTTTGAAATGGCTGTTGAAACGAGACGGCTCATTACATTTCGAGTAGGAAGGTCTCGTTTTCACAATGGTAATTGTAACAGTTTGCTTGAGCAACAGCATGCTGGATTTGACAAAAAAATATGACTGTGAAAAAAATTAAAGGAAAATACATACTCATCCAAGATTTCACCACCGTCGTTATCGAATTCTTCTAACTGTAAATAAATTCAATTTTAAATACCTTTGTCTGATATATTTTATTGCCGACAAACTACTAAAATACAAAAATTGTAGTAGGTATAATATACTTACATCCATCTTGTTCAAAAGTTCTTCGATTTTTAAAGTAGTCGGCCTGTAAACATTTTATGAGCTGTCAAAATTCACCAAACAAAGAGGAATTAAAAAAAATGAATTTCAAGGAATTGGACTAAGGGCCTTGACCTCTAGCGTTATAAGCGACACTATTAAAGTTGTTGTAGGGTTCCTTTCTTTTTTAATTATTTTCTATTTTCTTGATTACAAGAATATTTTTTTTATCCCCCCACTTAGCATTTTTTTTATTTTGCTAATTTGCGTTGTTGTTGCATAAGTATTGTTTGTATGAACGGTATTTTCTGATTTTAAAAGAGTAACTTATGGAGTTTCTTGCCGGTTCTTCTCCATAAAAATAACATTTTGGAACTGTGCAACTAGAGTCAGTAATGTTTTGAAAGTGCCTGACAAGGCCTAGTGAGTTTATATTAGATATCCCAGTACACCTAAATTGTGAAAGTGAGATGGCGCAATACATTTAAGAAATGAAAAAATAATTTGTAAATGATGGTAGGCCATCAGGATACATACGATTTCTTTATATAAGAAGGTTTTGCTTTAACCATTATCTGTAAAAAATACAATTAGCTTAAACAGTCTGTCCGCAGATAAATTTAGCCTTGAATAGGTGACAAAAATCTAAATTGTTTTATTCAAGGTAGTCTACTAAGCAACACTTTTTAAACGTGAAATAGAAAATAATTTAAACAGTATCCAATAATTAGTTACCACCATTATTGAAATAGATAATTGCACATACCATAGGACGTCGTCTAAAAAAAAAATATAAGCGATTTTTAGAAAAAATATAACTATTTATAGCTATAATATATTTATTTTACAAATCAACAATTTTTCTTCCGATGTATAAGTAATATAAGTATACTTACTCATCACTTGCCCGGTTTTCTTGCACGTTTTGTAATTCTGTTATTAATCTTGCCTAAAAATAATAATAAGGGAAATATACTTCTATTTCATTTTAATGCAATTGCTTTTGATATTCCTCTGACAAAAGCTTTTCTTATGTTTTTCAAGGGAACTTAATTTGGTTATGATTGATTTATTTCAATAAGTATTGTGAGGTAGATTTATAACTATTTATGTTAACGATATAAGTTGTATCGCCGCGTCAGGTCATGATTAAGGACTCCGTTTGCTTTCGAAACTAGACGGGCTATCCCGATAAATACGTGTGATTTACTCAAACGTATTTATATTACCGTTAACATAAAATTGTAATATAAATTGTTTTATGACCTAAAATCGCTCAACTTTTAATTCTTCCCTTCATCGGAAAAATCCTAGGCTTCTGAAATACTAATTATTATATGTCGTATACTCTTACCAATACATTCTTGTTCTTTGTCTTTATTTTCACCGATTGTTTTTTGTCATCAGAGGGTATCGCACTAGCATACCTGTGACCAATGTCTTGATATAAGAATGATGTATTTATAATAACGTGAATATTTGCATGACTGTTTTCTATAAAAAAAAATCCTGCACAAAGGAACTTAATCTATATGTCACAGGGAGTTTCATAGACTTTCAATCCACGTGCACAAAGTCATCCAGACTAGGAACAAAGTTGAACCGCTAAATTTATTTTAATTCAAAAAGAAAGATTTTCAGATATGAAGATGATTTTCTTGGAGAAATTTATTTATTTCCATGTGTAGAAGCGGTATGTAACATAACCGAGTTTTTAATAAATCATTTTAATAATAGTATAAGGTATACTTACTTTTTACTTCCTCGGCTTTTATGAACGTTATTAACTGCATCCATTATTATTTTAGACTGCAATCCAAAAAAAAATCTTTTAATCTTTTATATTATTATTTTTGAATTTCCTATATGAGAAGAGGCCAGTAGTGCTACGTGTGTGTAGAGTGGTTTCTTTGTTTGTTTTTTATTGAATTACACCAATTTATAGAAGTGTACATTTTGTTCTTAAAATCTATCGGGCACATCGAATTTCTTTCCATAAGCGTAAGGCTGCCTGTCCACAGGAGCGGAGCTAGGCTGCGGAGTGGAGAAACTCAGATATATTAGGTCGGGGAAAAAGTTTTTTCGCATTATAGCATGTATGAAATTGTAATAAAATCTTATTGGCTATAGCATTTGTATCTGGCTGGTTTTGGTATAGTTGAAAGTTAAAATTTAAAAAAACATAACTCCAAATTCTAATTTTATTAGAGAGAGAAAGATTTTATTACAAGAAAAGACTTTTCTCCCGACCTATTATTAACCAATAGGATTGCACAAAATCTCCGCTCCTTGCAATCCATTGGTTAATATTTCTCGGTTTCTCCGCTCCACTATCTAGCTCCACTCAAGTGGACGGGCAGCCTAAGATGTCAAGCGTTTCCTCCTATACTAGTATTGTACTAGTATTATTACAGTTGTGGAAGAAAAATGCTGCTCGACGCGTGGTCGCATTTATTACGCTATTATACTGCCACATCTGGAAGAATATTACTTAGCGGGATGTTCGTGAGAGTTATCACGACCCCGGCACCCATAGGGCTCCAGGAGGAACATAGTGGGTTTTAGTCAGTTAAATACGTGGCGGTAGGTTCCACGTATAGGTACTATTAGCTTTGAAAGATTCGAGTTTAAAAACATATTTTATTAAATAGATCTTACCAAAACTTCCTTCTGGTTGATTTCAGTATTTAGTTTGTAATCTTTTGGAATATCTTCCTGATTTGAAATAGTGCCATACCTGTAATTGTAATTAAGGTCTGTTATGTTTGGCTCTTAATAAATAGGCGTATTTACAGACTGACAAACAGAGGAGATTATATGTGATTTTTATTGAGTTTTCTCACACACACTTAAAAATAAATTGCCTGTTAGATGGTAATAAAGAGTATGTTTTTTCAATATTAATAAATAATAAATTTATTTATTTTCTTTTTACAAAAGGTGGTCTTATAACCAAATCAATTTCTATTATACTATTCGATATTTAACCTATGTGGGAGGCTGGTGCTTTATAAACCGGCGAATAAATAAAAGTCCAATCATCATCATTTTCCTGCCCTTATATTATCCACTTTTACTTAGGGTCGGCCAAACACGTTTAAATTCGAAATAAAAATGCAATCATCATCATCATTCCCCTGTCCTTATTCCAATTATTATTTGGGGTGCAGCATGTCTTCTCCTTCCAAACGTTCCTTTTTGACGTCGTCCGTCATATAAGTGCAATAATAAATATAAATAAAAATACCTTGATTTGTTTACTTACTTGTAATCCTCACTGTCACGAGTATTTTTCACATTATTAATTAATTTTGCCTGCAATCCAATTTAAAAAGCTATTTGTTTGAGAAAATATAATTGTCATTTTCATTGGAAAGTTCATTTAAATTGTGGCTTAAAGCAATTTTTGTTATTTCATTGTGTAAATAATTAAGTGGCTCTGTGTTATGGAATACTGTTAATTTTCTGCGTGTTTTAAGCTGCATGGTTTTCTTGTAAATCTTTTTATTGTAAAAACTGTCGTGAGGTAGATTTATAATAATATACCTATCGCGTCAGCTCATGATTAAGGCCTCCAGTTGGGTCCGAAATTGGTTGGGCTATGCCGATAAATATATTTTGTAAACCGTTAACATATTATTATCCTTTTGTTTTATTTCAAGATAAAAAAAATATGCAGGGCACATGAATGTTGGATATACAGTTTGTAAGTATCGTGGCTAATCGTAAACGTAGTAGAAAATACACTCAATATAATAAAGTTACTTTAACATTGTGAAAACAAATATTTGTGTTTCGTAATTTTATTATAATTTTATGCAGAAATACAATGTATTAACTGTTTTTTTTTTATACCCTATTGTGTCCCACTACTGAGCAAAGGCCTCCCCCAAATTCTTCCATGTATTTTCACGTTTATCTAACTGTTGCATAAGATTTTTACTGATCATATTTTCACCATCATTGTGAGATGATGATTTTGAACATAAGCCATGCGGTTTTTGAATGTTTATTGTATAGGATGGTGCTAATGTTATCTAAGTTACGCTTACCAGCAGCTCCTTATTCTGCAATGTGGTTGTCGGTATGTTTTGCTCTGTATCATTCTCTGCGTCCCGCGTTTCAAAATATCTGTAACTAGGTAATTATTTTGTTTGTGAACTAGCAGCATTCTATAAGTTACTCTGCTAATTTAGGTCCTTGGCGGTTTGTAATAAGAGTTAATAAGCTTTCGCGACTTGTACACATAGTTGCAGCGACCGTGGTGACACGGGTGGACACACCTAGGCAGAAACGTCGGGAGAAAAAAAGTATCGAATTATATCACGAATAAGACACGTTTTTTGCCTAAAATATAAGTCCGGTCACACATGCACTGTAATACAATATTGTTAGCCAATGTTGACACTAAACAAATGACAGTGTATAAAACAAAAACAATAAAACGAGAAGTGTACCATCGCCTTTTACAGTATCATTGCTGGAATTGTGGAAGCGAGATGCCGCTAGACGTCAAAGAGCGTGCTGTCTCGCTTGCACATATGCTACGGTTTTACTTTAAGAGATATTGGTAGGACCCCAGTCCATGCACGGCTGAAACTAAAATTAATTAATATTAATAAAAATAATAAAACTTACCGATCCCTTGAATTCGGATCTCCATTGAAGACGTCTTTGAATATTTTCAACTGTAACACAAATTTAATGGGCTGTTATTTACAATGCAGCTGTGGTCGCCAATGTAATTATCAAAAGTTTAATTAATCGGAGTCTGCAATGTTTTGTGGTTGTAAATCATCAAATGTATTTTAATTAAAAGTTCATTTGCTGGCAGTTTTTTGCGTTAAATTCATACTAATGAGTAGTAGTTTTGCCTTTCGAAAGATAATATAATAGCCTGAACTTGCTGAAAATACATACATCTATAATAGAATATACATGGTTTTACGGTCAGAGGTTAATCATAATCAATCCGCTTATTTTTATTATTAGTACAATTAACTGTTACTTACAATCAAGTCTTTGCTGGTAGAATCACGACTGGCTGCTTTTGGTTCTAGTTTACTGTAAACAAACAATTCACTTTATGACTTCAAATCGAATAAAAATGTGTATAAAAATGGTAAAACTTCTCTTAAACTTCTTTAACTCTTTTAAAAATAGAAAAATACAAATTATACTGTTCATTAAGTATGCAACAACAACGCAAAATAACAAAATGTAAAAATTGCCAAATGGAGGAATAAAACATTCTTTAATGAAAGAAAATAAATTAAAAAGGTATTTGGACATATTGAATTAAGATTTACGATGTTGATATATTATGTAAGAATCTTATCGAAATAAAAAAATCCATACAATAAATCTGCAATCCTAATCAAAACTTAACAGGAATTTATGAGTAGGTGGCAGATCTTAGGCCTACTGGACGAACCATAACTTACCTTACAAATTCGTCCATTTTCTCAACACTTAACGGTGTAACAGCCTTGCCTTGTGGATATTTGAACTTTGAGAACGACATTCCCTCAGGTTTCACCATGTAAAACCCAGGCATTATCGGTAATGTCTCCACCGGTTCATTTGTTTCTCTCGATCCTGAGTTCTCAGTGCGTCTCTAAAACAAGTAATGTCACAATTGCATTATGGTTTTATTCGCAATGGCAGGTTTCGTAACGGTAAGAAAAAAATACTCTCTGTGGGATAATTTTAAACATAGAAAAAAAAAGAAAGTCTAATAAAATGTTCTGGTAGTTCTTTGGTTTAAAACTTTTTAAACAAAAAACAATAGCAAGTAAAAAGCGAGAAAAAATGTCTCGTTTATTATCTACTGCAATACACGGGAACTACGCAAGTAAAACCATAGGGCTCAAATATTACCTAATTTATATTATGCCTTCAGAAATTTTGTAAGATACAGCCATACGCAAGCTAAGAGGTTCCTCTATCAAAAAGTTTTCATACTCCAAATAAAGGCAACTTCCTAAACAGTGCAGTGCATTTGAAAAGGGAACACAGTTTTATTCAAATAAAAACTTAATAAAACTAGTCTAATATTATGGAGGTTTTTTATGGTAATCACCTAATAATATAAGTCTTACATACATGGGTAAATAATTAGATATATCGTTTAAAAAAGATTCTTTCATTGAAAAGTAACCATACCGTACAATATTTTTTGTCTCCTTATTTTTAAGAACTATTTACACACGTCAGTCTCATTGCAACAGAAATACATTGTTCACAAGTACCATAATATAATTAATAAGTTAAGAGACACATTGTAATTTATACAATTCATAAAAAAAAAATCAGCTGTTTTTGAATTAGGTGAAGATAGAAGGCTATAAAAAAATGTATCTACCTAATTGATGTTTACAATAGTTAAATAAATCCAACTATCTAAATACACCATACTTTCTCATTTAATTAAAACAACACAAACTCAGACATCTGTTATTTTCCAACCACAAATAGTTGTTTCTCGTAAAGAAAACTAAAAAGAATTTTACAAAATTCTGTGGAGATATAAATCTGCAGTCGGGTTAGTCTAACGTCCTTCGTGACAATTTATGAAGGTGACAGATTGTGTGTACCCCTGCTATGACCATAATAAGATAGAAAATTCAATTTATATTATCAAATAGAAAATTTAAAGTAAAGTTTCAGTGTGACGTGTATTTATTTCTTCATCGTACACAATAATATATATTAATGCATTATTTTAAGTACTTCATGCGACGGACATGGAAATTACTCTCATTTCAGCCAACTATGTCTTTGGCTCAATCTAATACTGATTCAGTCAATCGGAAAAGAAAATATACGTGGTTTAGCTAAATAGCAATTTTCTTAATAGTAATTTTCTTTTTCAACACGGTATGATTTGTTAATTGTGCTAATCCTTCCACAGACGAACACAATTTTAACGTTTTGACGATGAAGATCCATAATTAAAATCACATATTTTTAACTTAAACTCCGATCTCTTTATTAATAAATTTATTTTAAGGTTTTATTTTATTTACGCTATCAAAATTCATATTATATTTTTAAAGAAAAGAGTATCCCACCCAAAACATAAATGTAAAAGGCTGCCAAGTTCGATAATATGAGAATGCTTCTCCTATAAAAGAAGTGAGATCTCAATAAGTACCAAGTTCTATACACATACCTCAGTTAAAAATAGTTACAGGAACGCCCACTTGGCAAGTTTTCACGCAACCTACTAAAGGCAATGAGTCAAGTATATTATTATTATTATTATTTCTTTATTAATTAAAAATCAAACCTTAAAAACTAAACAATTTCCCACAAAACCTTAGTAAGGTTTGACTGTGGGTTACGGTCGCTTTTATACATTTCAAAATGCCACTCTCCGAGAAACTTAGCTACCGACAGAACATCCAAACCTATCATGCCCCCGTCATACACATGCGGAGCCATAAAATATAATTTTCTTTAAAAAATGAAATACTAAAATTATATAATTATAAACTTGCCAAGTGCGCATTCCTGTAACTATTTTTAACTGAGGTATGTGTATAGAACTTGGTACTTATTGAGATCTCACTTCTTTTATAGGAGAAGCATTCTCATATTATCGAACTTGGCAGCCTTTTACATTTATGTTTTGGGTGGGATTTCATTTATTTTTGTAAGGTTGACATTTTTTTCTTATGATTAAGTTAGTTAAGGAAATGTCTCATTTACTGACGAGTGGCTAAGTAAAATATCCGAATCCGACCGACACCTTTATTTTCTTGAATTTTTAACCGTGGATTCAGCGCATAGGTATGGGTTTGGTAGTGATCCTGCTTTGCACGCCGTAAGTCGTCGCGGGTATGATTCCCGTGACAGACAAACACAGAGGTTTGTCATGTGTCGGGCGCATTTATCAATAATCTATATGGGTATACATGTAGTAGGTACCAACTTAAATAAGTACTTATTATTTATTAATTTTCACTCCATATTTATAGTGGATCAAAGTTACACATTCGTTATTTTCGAAAGTGACTCACACTTGGCCGTTTCCAGATTTTTACTTTACTTTGACTAAATACAAACCTTCGTACCGATTTTCAGGTCGGTACGACGATTTAAAGATACATTATATAAATAAATTTAGTTAGGTATAAATTTACACCGGGCATAAATTTAAACCTTCATTATTTTTGAAACCGACTCACACTTGACCATTTTCAGATTTTTCCCTTTACCTTGACCTAAAGACCTACCTCCATGCCAAATTTCAAGTCAATACGACCATTGGAAGTGGTCTAGGTTTTTGATGAGTGAGTGAGTCAGTCAGTGAGTGAGTGAGTGTATAGTAAAAATAGCGATTTTCTGACGTCAATATCTCAAGACCTACAATAGGTATATTAATGAAATTTTGTATTTTAGATAAGTAAGGGGGTCTCAACAGATACTAGAAATTTGATATGCGTAAGTAAAATAGATTATGAGTTATAGGGGGGTCGAAATAGGCCCGAAATGGTTCGTGTAATATAACCCACGGCCGGTGTGTCGCTTTTTTGCTCGAACTTGGCGGACACACTGCCGTGTGTCTAGATATTTTAAGATAAAGTTACACAATATATTAACAGCTGTTTAGGATTGGTTTGATATGATTGTTCGCTTTAATATTATACATTCTCAAAGTAAAACTTTCATGTTATCTCAGAGTTTCTTAAGTACAAACATACGTAAAGTTTTGTATATATTACCGTGGTCGCTAACAGAGTAAAATAACGTGTATTTTGAAGGAGAAATATTATATATTTTTGTTTAAAACCTCAAGTATCATATTATTATGAGTCTGTAATACAATAATGTTGCTAATGTCGTTTTAATTATTTGAAAAAGGAATCGCTGTCTACATCAAAGTATTAAGCAAAATATTTTCGCGCTGTTTGTCTGTCCTTATGTATACTTAGACCTTTCAAACTATTCGATGAATTTTGATGTGGTTTTTTTCAAATAGAACATTTCCAGAGATGAGTTTATAATTAGGTATGTGTACTACATCAGTATTTCTCACATGCGAAGCTGAAGTAGGTCGGTAGTATTCATATCAAATATTATGCCTGACAATATTGTATATAAACGGGTTAAATTAATAACCTTCCATTTTAAAGTCAGTTTCAAACAAAAAGAAACTAAAAAGCACATTTTCTAAAAAAAAAATATGAGGAAAAACAAAAATTGTGGTATATGCATACTTTTTCCAACTGCTAACGATCCGGAAAACTGTCCAACAGGCTGCAAGATTAACGGACAACATTCCACCCAACAATTCCGTAGTCCCGCACCTAATTCCAGAAATAAACTAACTGTTCCCATATTCGTGGCCTGCGCTGTATGCTCTTGGTGATTTGCTGAACAAATAAAAGGATTTGCCAACTCTACACTGTTTCGCTTCAACACTCCCAAAATGCAGTCAAAATGTTTTAACGGTGACAAAAGTTGGGCAACAAAACGGGAAACAGAAAATAAAAGTGTGCTTTTAAAACAATTTTTGTTTGCTTTTCTGTTTTTTTTAGGTAATAATTGGGATAAGGGCAGGGGAATGATGATATGATTTCTGTTTTTTTTTAGATAACTTCTATTTTCTAAATGTTGTCCTTTAAGCCAAACCACATTAATTGTATAAAGTCCATTTTAATTTAAAATAAGTACCTACTATTTTTATTTACAGAAAACGTTTCTATTCTTTTTTATTGTTTTAGTTAACGTAGATTAATGTAAACAAAGATCTGTACCTTGCAAAATAAATACTGTATCTCCTTGAATTTTTTTACAAGTTTTATTAAACAACGTCAATGTCGTTTAATTTGCTTAAATTTATACGAAGCGAGTGTTTATCTAAGACACCTAGAGATGAGTTGACACAAGACTATATCTTCATGTTTGTTTGCACTTTTATGATAAAAATGTTTGTGTTTTTAATATATTAACCTGATGAAAAGTCTCTCGAGATATCGTTTTCAATGATACATTGAAATGTTTTACAGAACCAGTATAATCTAGAGGGCTATCCATTAACATCGACAGAAGTTTGTGTGAGGTTGGGTAAATAAATAAATTGCCTTTTTTACAGCAGTATAAGACCTAATTGCAGAAAAATAGAAAATAGAATAGATAGTCCTGTGAGGATGGCAGAATATTTCTTTTGAAGCAGACTGAGACGGACTGACCAAATACTGAAAAACACATGTCAAAAGTCTCTTCAAGACACAGAGACAGCTTAAAACAAAAACAAAAGATTGACGTTTCAATAATCAGCTGTTACGTATCATGACTTAAAAATTTCCAGTAAAACCTCTTTGGAAGTATAAAAAGTGGGATCGGAAATTGTAAGACGATTGCGGCATGAGAAATGCGAGTTGTTACTCTGAGTAACTGCCTAATTTGTAAGTGTCGCGAGCGGGATTGGTTATTTTGTGCAAGCTACGGGTATGATTGTTTTGCTATTTGGCGTTTTTGCTGAGAACGGTTAATGAAAGAGGGTTATTTATTGAATAAACCAGTAAGTACTTTGTGTGGACAATTTTTTGGCATTTTTTACTATACATTTTCTCTTAGATACATAGCTTAGATCACATTTAATTATTTCAGAATTAAATGTGCTTATTTAATTATTTCAAGATACTTTTTATTAGATCTTGACAAATAAAAAAGAAGTTAAAAGGCTTTAGAGAGAAAACCTCAATTCCAAATATTATAATAATTGGAAATTGCAAATACTCAAATTAACACACAAAAATCAAATAGCAAAACGACATTAATAGGCTTTATGTAATTGGTTTTATGTAAAAAAAACAATATCAGAAAAACAATTAAATAACGATTCCAAACAAAATTCAAATCAATTAATGTAAAACTAGTACAACATGCACGAAGTCTTAATTTTAACAAGATCCATCACGTACGGAGGGCAGCGCATATTGCAAATGAAATTCATCGTATATGCACTAAAGGCTATGAACCACGGGGTGCAACCTGCGCGGCTATATGTACTTAATTTCCCATCTACGTACGGAGTGAGCTCGTAACAAGTTTATGGAAGGTAAATGTACCAATTATCGGCTATGGAGATTAATGTTTTACTCTGGCTTAGGTAGGAAACGACCGTATCAGCATCATGTCAGTTTAAAATCACCCCCAGCTGAGAATAAAACTTCTTTCTTTGGAGTCTATTTTTAATGTTACACAGCTTTTTGTGCCACATGACATTTTCAATTTCTAGAATGGACAATTTTTTTTAGTAGATACATTCTTAAAGCCCAAAAATAATGAATATATTAATTGTGCTAAGACTTTAAGTAAGAAAGAAAAAAGTTTATTTCGTATAATGTTTCAGGAGTCTTATAATATTATGTTTCAAAACGTACTCAATCCCTCCTTAAAGGCATTATTTTCATCTGAAGTGATTTAGGCAATCTCTTTTCAGTACACTCTACGGAACCAATAACAGGGTACTTCACCCTATTATAAAATCGATTTTGACGCCGACACGAGTACCTTGCATTATGTGGAAGCGTATGTTTGTTATAACAGCAAAATTACGTTGGACACGGTACGTGTTCAATAGAATATCAGAATCTGTTGGAAAAGAGACAATTTAAATTGGTCGGATTTGAGCAAAATTTGTACTAGGCGCTATTATCAAATCACTTACGGCCCAAATTCCCGGAACCTTTCAGAGTTTAGAATTTAATCCATTCTAAGTTAATTAAAATTCAATTGTTGTTCTTTTGTTTTTGATGGTATTTTTCCACGAATTCTTTCTTAATGAGGAACCAGATGTAGACATTAATATTGTAAATGTTTTGATATCACCTGTGCCATGAGAAAGATCAGAGGGACTACCTGGACAAGAAAAAGTAGAGAAAGTAGTGGGGAGACGGCTGAAATTGCCTCCCATAGGACACGCCGATCACTAAACCGAAAAAAATATGTGTGAAATAGTTTATTTTATTGCTTTATTTTTAGTTTCAGAAATAATAAAATTCATATAATTATCAAAATGTCAGTATTATAATCTTTAGACCTAATCAAAGATTCTGGGTGTAAGTACCTTGAAATGACATTTTTTTTCCTAAATATAGCCATCATCCTGAGCAATGTAACATAAATAGTACCACATAAACACACTCATTTCCCTACAGAACACAGTGCTCACTAAACCAAAAACTTTGAAACTACATGCAAATACCTAATCCCACTAGATTCGTATCCCACTAATCCATCCAGCTAGTTATGAAATGGGAAATTCCCATTGCTAACGAAAGTTTTCTCACGTTCGAAGTTAGGTCGTTCCATCATTTATAACTACCTCATAAGCGGCTATAGGCAAGCAACTCGGGACATATGGGAAAAATACGTGTCTGTAATATATTCTACGAAAGACTTTTCTATTTTTGGAAGGTTGCTTTCTCAGTATTTAGACTCTGTCTGTGCGTGAGGATTTTTTTGATGTATTTGTTGTAAGATTGATTTTTAGGGCAAGTCTATGGTTAACAACCCCTTTTGTTACGCCTTGTGAGAGAACATGTCATTGCATCGACGGAAAGTAAGTAAGTATCTTATCCTTGCTTTTATCGGTGCTACGGTATTACTTACAAAAGTAAGCCATACTGTATTTTTGATACCTGCAGACTGAAGTACAGTTTGAGTTACATTAGATATAAGCTATTGGCGATCTTGATCGACGTAACTAGTCTAATTAACGTTTTTGATCTGACAGACATAATGTAATTTTTTGTGATTTTATCATCGTTTATGTTTCTCAAAATGTAACTTGTCTGTGCGTACAAATTATGTACGATAATCTTCACAAATAATTTCATGATTATACTAAAAGTAAACGAATAATCACTTTCTATCTAATTTATAAATTATATTTGAGTTTAGATAACACTAGCGAGTATCACAGCCCACAAATTCATTGGCTCCAAACTTAATACGAGATTAGTTTCGGATTTCTGATATCCGCAGTTCAGTAGATCGCGGATACGCCACCACTAGCTAATTAGTGTTGGGCTTACATTTGACGTTTAATTTATCAAAATAATTCCCCTGTTAGTGATTTTATGTGCAATTAGAAGTTTGGATATTAATTCATGAAATGTAGTAGACATTAGACAGTAATCGCTTTATGCTTACAAATAGTTTCCTAAATATAAACTGACTTTTAGTTCCTTTTGATTTATTAGAATATACGGAGATATTAAAGGAACGATATAAGTTTATTAGGATAAAGGAAGATGGTTGTAATGGAAGAAATGAAACTAGAATGATAGGTATTAAAAGGACGCTTAATTTTTAAGTTATATTTTTTTTCATTTTAAATATGCTTGATGTATGTATTCTATACTTAAGAATCTTCTGACGGAATTACTTACATGAATTTTAGAGACATACGATTAAATACCTCAAAAAATAGTTTAGAAAAACTTCGTAACTCAATTTTACATTCAAGCTGGAATATAAATTACTTACCAAATTAAATCAAAATCAACACAAACCAAGTCACGAGCAAACACTAGTCAAAATAAAACCAGAAGCTTACCTGAATTATGTTTAATATTTTATCAATGTCGATGACAGCATACTTCGCGTTCACAATGATAATATTCTGAAAGCATTAAAACATTTGTTTGTACGTTTGTCTTTTATTGGGGGACGTGATAAGAGGCTTAAAAGGTACACACGGTGTTTGTTATACGGGCCATCGATTTTGAATGAATTCTCTATATCACAATTTTATTGTGTTAGTGTGTGTTTTGGATCATGTAGTAAGGAATGCACTGGACATGAATGTGGATGGATATAGGGGAAGAGGACGACCAAAAAACCGATGGATGGATTGTGTGAAAGATGATATGGCTGCAAAGAGTGTTGCTTGCGAGATGACTTCAGATAGGAACGTGTGGAAGAAGACGACATGCTGCGAAGATTCCAAATAATAGTTGGGATAAGGGTAGGGGAATGATGATGAAATGATGTTTGTGTGTGTTTTGAAACTAGGAACCGTAACGTCGAAAGGGGTAAAAGTTCGAAGTGATATTTTTAAATCGATGACTTTGAGTTTCTATTTCAGAGGCTTAATGTTACTAACGAGGGCGGTACATGACTATAAATAGGCTTTGATTGATTGAAGTAGCGCCTTTACTGTTTCTCATAGCAATCTTGAAGTGCCTTTCTAAACATTCGTATTTTGCTCATTTCAACTTCAATAAATAGTATAGAAAAAAAAAACAATGAAGTTAAAATTTTTCCCAATCGTGATTTTGAGCATGTCGAAATCATGTCTAATAATAAAATAAAATATTTTGCATTATTGTATAGGCAATTCTATGAACATGAAAAATATTTTCTTTTACCCAAAAGTTTACAAACTCCAATTACTTTAATCAAGAATAAAAACAGGACCTACCAACCAAACAGCAACAATTAAAACATTCATATTGATTCACTTAACAAACATATACAAAACATATAAAAACGTCACATTTCAGCTTGGAACGCAGCAGTAATAAAACTTTTCTCATCAATTCTACTGGAACTACAATATTGAATGCACGGCGTGAAATAGGACACTTGCTTACTAACTTTGTCGTCTAAGGATATGTCGGCTTGTAAGTTTGTATGTACGAATTGTATAATTTGTAGCTAGAAAATAAAATCGTGAAGATCATGAGTCAAATTATGCTTCACATACCAGTGATAGTATTTTCTTTTTAAAACGACTCCAGCACTAAGAAACTCAATCCTTGTATCGCGGGGGGTTTCACAGACATTCAATTTACATACACAGAGACACCCAGACTCAGAACAAGCATTTAATTTTGTGGAACGCACAAATTCTTGTCCTGCCCGGGGATCGAACCCGCGACACGTCGCGCACAATGGTAATTGGCGTGATGACCTATACCACTCGGCTATTCGTACAGTCAAGTCTGTATTACCTAATGGTAAGACCGTTAAACTGCTAAGCGAGAGATCGTGGGTTCAAATCCCGACACGCACCAATATCATGTTCATTATGCCTGTTACAAAGTAATTAGCGTTGAGCGTACTAGATTTTAAGAGAAAGAGACTATCTGACCTGGATGACAAGCGAGATACTCTCAAGGCTAGACCTATAGCCATAGCCTACAACTACATACGTAGATGGTGTGCTGAATATGCTCGTATATGTTCCAGCAAAATTGGCTATTTTAGTCCTCACATGACGCATCAAAGGGCAAGACACCAAAGCTCTTCAGTGATAGTAGTCGCCGTAGCCAAAATTGGCTAGGACAGGTAAATATATGCAAAATAATTATCACTTGCTAAAATCGGTAAAGTAAAAAATCGCACACCTAAGAGTTTTTCAAGGGTCTATTAAGCCACGTTTGGGACTCTTGACTCGCTTAAAGACTCTGACACCAGGCTGTTACCAACTGTACGATAAGAAAGTTCTAGGGGTAAAATTATTTCAGGTCTGCCATAATTTTTTTTTTTTTGTGACGCGATCAAAGAATACATAAAAGCCTTTATTTTGTATCCCATTAGTTACCCTCATGGACTGTCCCTCATCAGGAGGTTGACGAGGAGGCGTGTCTGACTTTTACCGGCTATAACCACTGGAGCGTCCTCATCTGCCTATGGCCGAGGGTACGGGGTTTTCACGCTCCCGGCAGGATACTTACGTCTAAAATCTTTCCAAGATTGATATGTTTATTAACTCATTAATGTTTTTAATTCATGTCTTGATGTACACTCTTCCAGACCATCTGGTCATAACAGTCCGATAATAAAACCTAAAAGCCAAAAAAAGGAAAAAATGTACCAAAATGAAAGCCAGTCGATGCTATAACACCAGTTTCAAACAAAGGTTATAGGCGAATAAAACATGCATGCTTGACATAGCGGTACTAAAACTTTATATTTTAGTGCTTAAGTAAATTTATAGTTAGTAAAAGTCTAGAAATGCATTTTACGTTTTTCACTGAAAATGGCAACTATCATTTTATTTTTCAAATGTTTAAAGGATAGGTAATAGAACAATTTTTTTTAGAGGAATATTTTTTTGTATAAATTTCTGTTACACACGAGCTACCTGTACGTTGTTTCTATTTTTTTGTTTCAGTAATATAGATAAAATCACCTGGAGTATCATGATATCTGAAATAGAAGGCACCGATGTATTAACTACGAAAAATAGTGCCCAATTTCTAAACTAACCTGAGAAATGCCTTCAACTGTCCGAAACAATAAACTAGGCAACGTGTTAATCATTTACTTTAAACAAAAGGCGGTACATTAAGCTATAAATATATCACTTCCAGCAAAAAGGTTCCACTAAAATTTACGAGTCCACTAAGTGACTGTTCGCAACTCTGAAACACGCTTTTCAAAACTAATGATACGAAATTCCAACGAGACATCGAGCACCTTACTTCGGTACTATTAAAATAAAAATCATGACAAAACCAACTTTGTGACTAAACAAATAAGATTCAAAATTGTTGCTGGCCAGTTATAACAAATTTTAGTAGTAAAGTGTGCTCGTAGATACCCTTGCAGCGATTCATGCTTTATCTACATCTATTTTGTGGGCAAGTTCTCTTCAAGCGAACAGTTGAAGGCCGATATGAAGTACCTTTCATGTTTTAACCTTTTCACGGGCAGATATATCTGGGCAATTTAACATTTAGCGGAGAACTGTCGTGACTATTTTTGGATCCACACCAACGTTTTGTTCGCGAAAACAATAAGTTCATAAACCCGGTAAAAGGGCGAGCAGTGAAAGAGAAATTCTGAAGATAAGTTTGTAAGCTTGGAACAATGTGTTTTCTGTTGTTGTTTTGTGTTAAAATTTAGCCCGATACCAATCTTTAAGGCCATCAATTTCGTAATAATATTTGGTTTTAGATCATTATGTATTTTTTGTTTTTGTATTTTTTTTATGGTCTTTCGTCATGGGCCTTCAGGCTCTAACAAGATTTTTTATTTTTGAGTTTTGTGGAAACTCTTCATCATTGTCTTCGTTTACCTTTAGAAATTTCATGTTCCATAATTCAATATTTTTTGTGAAGAACAGAATTATGAGAATTGAGGTAAATGTGGTAAAAAAGAATTTAACCCATTTTCATTAAGCTAACAATGGGCCAGTAAAAAGTCAGCCGTTAATAACATAACTGCACCAGCTTACAAAACGGTCGTTTAAAATTCAGAAATTGTAACAAACTTTTAGTTAAATCGCTCTACAAATGGGAAATGAAAAATAAGCTTCTAAATTATAACTGAGAATTTGGTGGACCTTTGATAATAATATCATTTGTCTAAATAAGTACTTGACTGACTTGGGTATTCAATGACTAATAAGTTCGTCTGATAGATTACCAAAAAATAAAGAATAAGTAATTATTATTTCTAGCGTACACAAAAAAATTAAGACGTCTCAATGCACTATTTAATGACAAGTGATTCACTATCTGTAATTCGTTACAACATCGTATATTATAATTGAATTGATAAAATCTGACGGACTTATTTTTTTAATCGAATACCTAACTCAAATAAAACATCACAAGAAAAAGTACAAACTATAAATATATTTTAACATACGTATAGCACAATAAATTAAATAGAGGTATATCATGTAGAAAAAATATTGATGTCATCTTAATACTACTTAAATACGTGAGGAATGTTTCTTTGGCTGGTAATGTTATGAAGGAAAATAATTTAATTAATAGGGGGCTTAACTTTACTAGCAAAACTGCCAATAACATTGCCCGGTGGGTTGTAGTAGGCGACAACGTAGATTTGTCCTTCTTTGGATTTGGCCACACCGACACCAAGCTCCTTCGTATCTTCCCAGATAATTTGAGAGAAATGTCCCGATTTTAAATCTGAAGGTTCTCGGCCAAATTGGTGATTATTTACTTCACTGTACCATTTATCTACGGGATCTCTGCCCGATACTGTGAAGTTGGGATCGGAAGACCAAGCGGAGAAAATATTTTCTCCATAATCGTTCTGATCTCTGTGCTCCGTTTGACCTTTCTTTGCCAACGTTTTAGACCATTCTTCGGCGTACTTACAAAGCTTCTTGTTCAGTTCCAAGGGTTTTACTCCGTGCTGTTTTCTGTACTCATTGTGGGCGTTCAGAAATTCTTCATCGAATTTTTCACTCGATATTGAAGTCGATTTGAATCGGCTGACTAAATCTGATGCGATTTCACTCAAATTCTTGCTGTTTCTTTGGTTCGGGGAGGGAGGAGACAAATTGTTGTTTGATTCCCTTGGAGAGTTGTTGGATTTAGTCCTGAACTCACCAGCACCAGGAGGAGGAATGTTCTTTACAAATTGGTTACTGAAGTTACCAGGTGGGTAGTAGTTTGCAACGACATAAAGTTTCCCAGATTTGCTTTTTGCGCTTCCGACTCCTAATTCTTTGGTGGATTTCCAAACGACTTGAGTGAAATGGCCGCATGTCAGAACTTCTGGCTCCCTACCAAAGGAGAAGTTGTTTATTTCGCTGTACCATTTTTCGACGCAGTCTCTGGCTTTGATTTTTGTGTTGGGGTCAGCTGACCAGCCACAGTAGACGTTTTCTCCATAGCTCTTGTTTAGGCTGTATGCCATGGCATCTTTCTTTGCTAGCTCTTCAGCCCATTTCTGGCTGGTTTTGCTGATTTCTTTGTTAAGTACTAGTGGTGGTACCCCATGTTCTGCTCTGAATTCATTGTGGACTTCCAGTGCCTCGAGTTCGAATTCATTTGACTTTGAAGTGAAGAGTTTCGTCTGGAAAAAGATGAATGGGTAGATTAGTTATCGCTTGTTGCAAAAAGATACGGATTATGACGTCAATGTTACGGACAAGAATAGCGTTATCTTATTGATTTAATTTAGCCCTATTAGCGATAACTCTCCACGTTATCGTGTAGTGTAAATTTATAAATTTTGCTGGTGCTTCATACATGACTGATCTAATATTTACTACATAATGTTAATCCGTATTTTCTGTTTCAGTCCTTTATTTTCAATCACCATTCACAAGTTGTTAGTTTAACTAAGTTTTGATAATAATATTTAATGTTGTCACACATTATACATCTGAATAACACGCCTTAATATTTCCAAACATGAATTGTATGCTAATGAATCCAATACTTCGTATAATGGTACGTGAACGGTTTAAGTTAAATTCTCTTAATGATTTATCACATTAAACGAAATGCGTTTCATGCCCCAAATCACACAAATTGATGATCAGTTGATTCAAAATATATTTAACGATTCCATCAGCAGTGTATTGTAATTGGTCTTTCCTTTGTTTGATGGCCTAGAGTTGGCTCATAATGACATTTTATACCGTACGTAAAGCTAAATTGTTTGACTCATCTTATGTTAAAGACTTTGGTAGAGTTTTAAGTATGTTTTAGTGTCACGTACATCTTGTTTTTATCTTTTTTTATAATTACTCATTTTTTTCAAACTTCAAATTTTAATGTTCTTTATTTTCGATAAGATACCACTGACAAAAATGCTAGATTCTCTATATTTGTAATATTTTGTGTATATTTTCCCTTCATATTTTAATGTAACAAACTATTTTTTGAACATTTTTTTTCTTTACATTCAGGAACTTTGAGATACCTACTTGCAATGTTATTTTAATTTGTGTATAGATACGAGTATAATACATACTTGTATCATTGGCAGGTTAGAATTTTATAAGTAAACTTCTATTATTATAATATGTGATATATATGCTGTTGGTGCACCTTTAGGAATAAATAAATAATAATGGGTGTGAACGATCTCTTCTACATGTAGTGTACACATTACCCTATTAACATAAATCATAATTCCATCGCCAACTTGTAGTGAGTTAGCATATTGATTAATTAATTCATTTATTTTTACAATATAACACTAAAATAACCTATAACCTTTCTCATACAGAAATGGTCTATACCCAGCAGTGATAAAAAACCTATTCTTTTGGTAAAGCCCGGGAATCCACATGTCGTAGGAAGAAGAAGTTGGTAGTATCAGACTCTTATTGACTAAACCTGTACCTTCGCCTGGTGATATTATTGTTATAATACTCATAAGCTTGAACAAGAATGTGGATGGATGTAGGGGAAGAGGACGACCAAAGAAAATATGGATGGATTGCGTGAAAGATTAAATGGCTGCAAAGAGTTGCAAACCCCCAAACTTGGGGGTTGACGTCTGATAGGAACGTGGAGAAGAAGAAGACATGCTGCGCCGACCCCAAATAATAATTGGGATAAGGGCAGGGGAATGATGATGATGACTCATAAAGCGGCTTCAAGAAAACCAAGTTTCTCAGTTCTTTTAGTAGATTTTTCTGACTCATGTCTTCAAGTCACACTTTAATGGCTGGCTTAATCTCAAGCGATACAAGTTTATGTTATCAGTAGATAAGTTTTTATTGCACCTTGCCTATTTGTTGAATCACTGACTAAAACGTTTGAAGGTCGATCTTGAAATTTGTAATGCGGTACTTCCGTAATCTTGCGCGTTTGTAGTAAAAAATCGTGTAAGCGATGTTTTTTTTAGATAATTTTAAAAGACAAACAATCAGTTGTCAGCGTAGGTACATACTTATTTTTTGCCTTTAAATTATGCTCGTAATTTAGAGAACTACCGGGAAATTGTAAGAGTATTTTGCAGCGTTTTTCCCCGTGGATCGGAAATTGTGAAAAAGAGTAGATGCCCCTGTTTTTTAAGTGACTTCAAAAAAGAGGGGTTTCTCGATATGGTCGTATATATAATTTTTTATGTTTTTTGCGGATACCTTCGTCGTTTATGAACCAATTTTGATAACTTACGTTACGTTGGTTACCTTTTTAGCGACACAAAGCAGATTCGAAAGTGAGTATGAAACTTAAATTTAACAATTTTTTAACAAGCCATAATTTAAATAATATCAATGCACTATGCAAAATAATAGAGACACTCATCCAATTCCATTATCACATGAATACAAACTCATAACAATTTCACTTTACTGATAACGATCTTGATAGTAAGCCATAATTACTAATGTCGAGTGTTTCCGCGAATACACGCAATTTGTTTCGTTTTAGCAGCTATTTTGTTTATGAATAAATTATACACAAAGCATTCTAAAATTACCAAAATGAAATAATTGAAATTTGGAGTTTCAGAAAGGAAGGTCGTTTTTTTTTTGGCTTAACCCAAGCTATATTAATGGTAGACTTAAGTCTTATTGAAATATCGTATTTTATATGGTATGACACATATCATAACTAATTACAGCGTTTTCACTATAGCTCGTGATACAACTTATTATAATTAGTGATTTAACGATAAAGATCAATTTATCCAGATCAACGACTGAATGTTTGTTGAGGCACAAGGCTGTATACACTTCATTTTTGATATGTTTTATTATGAATGTCATATTTACTATAATTATTTTCACGGTACCTGTCTGTCTATATTATTAAAAGGAGGATTTCAAGGAAAACTTCATAAAATAGGCGTCTATTTCTTCGAATACATGACGTAATAATAATATATATCTGTAATAATGTTATTGAAGCATTAATCCGAGAACTTGGAATTTTTATTACAGGATTAGGAGTAGATAATATTCTATTCGATAAAGAATAACTACGTCTAGTAAATATTGTTAAAGGATGTGGAAAATTGAATATCAATAAACGATATATTGTACCTATACCTATTTTAGATACCAATATAGAGCTAAAGAAAAAAAAGTGTAAGAAAATACAGGTTCTACTATAATTTTTAATGTTATGATACTATAGTGTAAGTCTATTCAAATAAAGTAAAACTTCTCACACTTTTGTAAATTTAATTGATTAATTTGTTTCAAAATGTGCAAGTTAACATTGATCAGCATTGCTCAGCATTTTTCTAACAATGACAATATTTTTATTTGTTTTACACGTAACCGTAATACTGTATCTAGAATGTTCTACAAGTACACAAGTTAGTACTTTGAAAGTAAATACTTTGAAATCGTTTTCATGTATTTTCTATAAGGCTGTGGAGATCGAAACTTGCCCGGAACGCATTGTGTTAGGAGCTCGATTTAAGGACATTCAAACTGTCTAACAGTCAAAATTAGACACTGCCAAAATATAAAAAGTCAGTATAAAGCTGCAAAGATCTTTTGGCATGTGGGTGACATTAGCATGAGGTCGCTGGTGTGCATATTCGCAACAAAAATCAACTCAACTGTCTATCAAAAGTGATCGTTTTCATGCATAATATCAATAGTTCCAATTTCGACCACCTGCCAAAAGATCCTTGTAGTTCTATAAACGAACTTCAAATTAGTAAAGGCCTGCCAAACGTTTCAAATAGGCTACGTAAATGATCAAATATATTTAATCACATTGGAGTCCTGAACTCTACATTTACTCATAAAATCCAGTGCAAAAACTGTTCCTACGGCTACACACAACAGTACATCCCTAGGGCTATTCACTCAATTGAGGATATGATTATGAACAACCGGACTGGCCTTAACTTGTCAATAGGTCACAAAGAGGCCGTTAACCCTAATTCCGCCGCCATAACAATTGTTTTGATGCATCGCGTGATACGAGCTATCCTGTTATAACTCTGACACAGTTTGTCAATTTATAATGCAGGTTGAGTAATAGAGGGTTAAGTTTCATTGTGGGTCAGACTCATATTGTGTGAGAAACAAAATTTACTTGTTAACTTGTGATCTTGGTGCGAATTGGACGAATCAACGCAAGGCCAGGGACTGAACTATCCTAATATTACTTAACTATCTAAGTGTAAATCACTATCAAAATTCATAGATATTTATACAGGACGGCCGACGAGAGATTAAAGAAGGAACTCTATAAAACAAATAAGGTGATTGGAACTTGCAAAAGGAAATGCTTCTTTCCTAAAAGTTTAATGATGTATAAAAATAAATAGTCGTAGTAATAAAAAGGATTATGAGCTTAAAACGGTCATATTTAGGATTAGATAGGCACTTCCTTCCATTTCTAATTCTAACTATCGATAAAAGTTTATAACACTCTCGAGAAACTCTATGTTATCGCACATTGATATCACAAACAGGAAAATATGGAAAGCATCATAATTTTCCTGTATTGACGAATTCAACCATAACATTGACAGGCACTTCAAAATGCAAGGATTTTAGTGCAAATTCGTCATCTTTCTAAAGTACTGTCATGCGCAAAGTTTTTGAACAAACCAAAAATTACAAAAATCAATTCGAGATCACGATCATTTGTTCAGTGTCTAGATGTAATTATTTATCGATAGTATGTATATATTTGGAAGTCTAGTACTCATAACACAAGCTCTGCTTAGTTTGAGACTAGAGGGTGTAGGCTAAAGTCGTGGACAATTTATTTATTATTATTGCTTCCACAACAGCAAGTATTACTATAAGACGTGGCGAGGGTGTTTCAAAAATTAAGGTACATACAGTAAAAAGCAAGAAATTTCATACAAAATGCGCTCACAAGTACGCGGAAAATGTGCCGCGAAAATACGACCTTTACCAAAGAGGT
This sequence comes from Chrysodeixis includens, assembly GCA_941860345.1. Taxonomy (NCBI): domain Eukaryota; kingdom Metazoa; phylum Arthropoda; class Insecta; order Lepidoptera; family Noctuidae; genus Chrysodeixis; species Chrysodeixis includens. The sequence goes on along the minus strand of OW796093.1, from coordinate 11,363,706 downwards.
GCAATAATTCACAAGGTGTTTTCCTCATTATTGAAGCAGCCGTTATAAAAAACGTTATGAATATAAATCGAAATATTATTTCTTATTATACAATACATAACAATAAAGGCTCGTCTTTGATCTTTGAGCGGTTTAGACGATATTATATATAGCTTGTATAAATGTAGATACCGTCTTAGTATTTGAGAAACAATTATAGGTACCTACTTTTAAACCAAAAAGTAACTGGTATTTGAGTGTCGTTTTGGAGGAAAATCCCATCAAATTAATAGGTTTTAAGAATATCATTAATTACTTATTTAAATTAGGATTACTTAAAATAAAATAAGATTTAAAACCTCTTTGAAGAAATTTGTTTAAAAAAGTGGCTTATGGCTTATAGGTCAAGCAGTCAAGGGTCCGCAATTATTTAAAACTCAATTATAATAATTAAAAAAGTTTGAAAATAATTAATTATTTTGATTTTAGTTGACAATAATGTAATAGTAATGATATATTGCACGAGTAAATAAAAAACTTAATTGTTTATTATCTTATATCTATGAAGATAGTAGTCAATTTCCATTAACAAACGGCGTTATTGGTTTATTAATTTGATCATTCATTTTCAATAGACGTTATATGTTATAAATAATTTAACTGGTTCATCAGTAAAAAGTCTGTAAATCTATAAAATTCTAAAGCTCAATTTTATTGTATTATGTATTGAAAGCAATAAATATTAATAACTAGACACTACTCAATCATGCTAATAGTTTTTGATTAGACCGTTGTTACTGACTTATTGTTTTCAATTGACGAAGCTGAGTAGATTGGCTTTTGTTTATTACTATACAATATTTGCGTAGAACGATTTAGTGATATATTGTACACTATTTATTAAAAAGTACCTTTATATAAATAAGTATCTTCGGTTTTGAATCTGATGGGTATTGTTTGTCTATATAAATAAACATTTTTAAATAGTTATTTAAAAATGTTTATTTTATGTATAGTCAAAGATTTTAGCTGCTGATAGAAGCTGTTGTATTATTTCATATTGATATAATATATGATTTTAAATCATTTAATATATGATTTTAAACGCTTCACGGCATATGGAAAACGCTTAGAGTACAAGAAAGGTTATAAGATACTTTTGATCACCATAATGTAGATCAATTAAATACGACTAGAGACGCGGAAACAACTAATAGAAAAGGAAAAAGATACCTAGAATAGTCTCACAGAACATTTACACCGAAATTATGTGTACGAAAGTACATTTCTCTAAACGTCAAGGTCATACGCGTATTTTATAACAACTAGGTAACTGGGTATTATTAAATCTCTAATCACACAATAACTGATAAACGGATTATAACGACAGCACATAGTTGGAACAAAAATTTCAAAGTTTTCAAAACATTCTATAAAATAATATTACATGAACTTTATATCAATTTGTAAAGTTACCAATACCTTTAAAACATATAATAAATATAAAGGCAGAATATTTGAAAACCACAGCCAATAAAAAAATAAACTTCAAATTTTTCTTTTAACAAATTAAACGTCACAAAATCACAATTACTATAACATAATCTTTATCGACAAATCACTCACTGTTCCACATTTAAACAAACAAAACAAAAGAAATATTTACCATCTTTCACGAAAGAGGCCGAATACTATTTTAAAAAGAAGTATTTATTTGATTTTGCAAGACGTCCCCTTGCCACAGAGTCTTAAGAAATCCTGAGGCCGGTGTTGGTCTATCCTGCCAGTCCTTATCGTGATAAGTTTCGACCAATGTATGAATGACGAGTATCGAGTTACCGTGCGTTATCGAGATAAAAATGTTGAGTGTTTTGTAATTGGAATCGTGGAACTCTATGCTATTTGTTGAGATTAAAAAAATTAAAAGAAAATTTGTTAAACAATTTAATAGCACGTTTTTTAATTTAAAATAAGATTTTAAGCCCACGATTAATGCTAGGTTAAATTGTATTTTTGGACTTTCATGGGCATTTTTTTTTCGTTTTTTTTTTTTTTATAATGAACCTAGAATTTAAAAGCTCATAAATGTCGAGATAATATACAACAGTGACAAATAAAATTTCCTAATAGCTGAACAAAACAACAATTACTCAACACTGAAACAAAAATACGTAAAATTCAACTTGATATATCGATACAAAACTAATCCCAAAAACGATTAATTCGACTACTCGATACAAATCGACTAAATTGTGTTTTAGCTAATGTATTTTCAATTTATCAAAGCAATATCGTTTCAGATAAAGAAATATTTTGATAAACTCACTGCGACCGTGACTAAAGTAACGTAACGTACTTGTACAAAAAATGTGATTAATGTCGCACCGATTGCCTTTTAAGCGATTTTGAAGAATTACACAAACAAATTGGAATGCAATAAGGGCTATTTTTCTTTGGAGGTGTAGCTTAATCTGGAATACTTGTGAGTAGATAGATAATTATTGTCAGCTGTAATAACGTAATCAATTGCATGAAGATTTACATTTTCGTTATTTCGTACGTCATGTTTTAGATATGATTGCATTTAAAATAACTAGATAAAAAAATACTTTATTTATTACTCTACATTTCTTTATGATTTTGATGATAAATGTTTTTATTTCACAGAAATGTGAGCATTCTAAAAATCGTAAGCAACACTCATTTCATTGCAAAATTTCTACTGTAATCAAAAAACATTAAGTCATTTATTTTGTGCAACAACGAATTTCTTATTTAAAACAATTTTCTTATTCGAACATCATGTTTTAAGCTTAACATATAAATAAACAGCAAATTGGTAAATTATCCAAAATAACATTTCTTATCAACTTTGAGAATTTAATACGTCGCAAGCCTAAACCTAAGCTTTAAAACTGCTTATTTGACAATTCTTATTATTCAGATCGAGACAAAAATATGTGTGTAATATTTAGGAGAATAGTTCGATGTTCACTTGTCGTACCTTGTCATGATCCCTATTATAACATAACAAAAACACACCTTAAACATTTCCAGCCACGAACAAGGTTCCCAACACATTTAATTTCCGACCACCAAACAGTATTCACCAAGCAGTCTGTATACCTCAAAATATTAGCACAAACTGACACAATTAGACAATAAAATCGCGGAATAATTGACCCAACATGATTTGTAAAAACACAATGAAATGGCCAACAAAAAAAGAGCAAACGTCACGTAATTGATAGCACACGTAGAGAGAACCTTTGTTGAACTGCCGGCCGCTCAGATCACTCAGTTTTTAACATGTATTTCGGTTAAAAGTAAGGAGTTTTACACACTTTCGATTTTAAGACTAAGTAGCTAGATTCGTAAACACCGTGTCAGCTCATGATTAAGGACTCTGGTTAGGTCTGAAATTTGTAGAGCGATCCCAATTGATATGCCAGAGTAAAGTCTGTTTATCAAATAAAGTATTTCATTTCCTTGACTCGACAATGTACACTTCTGGATGAACAACTAAGATTTTATTGCACTGGTGTTAAAAAAAAAAAACATTCTGAAAAGACTAAAAATAAATTAGAAAAAGCAATTATATTCCTCTACATCCCAGTGTACCATAATTGACATTGTCCTCATGCTTCGTTGACAACTTACAAAAACACCACTATATTCTTGAATTAAGACATTTTCATACGCTCGGCCGACGACAAATAAAAACAAAAGCAACACACTATATTAATATCGCAACAAAAGTCGAATGTTTCATATAAATTGCGCCTTTGCTCAGTTAAGCGTGTACCCGGCCTAACCCAGCCGGTCGTGAAGTTAATTGAAACGTCATATTTTGGTCATTAACCTTAATAATTGTGAGAACAGTCCGACATACAAGGAAATACGAAGAAGAAGTATACGCCGTTTGCAATTCGCTAGAAACTCCTTTTTTATTGATGTTAATCTCTTGAAATGACCTTCGACATGCTAAACCTTATGTCAATGGGATAAGGGCTATTTTAGAGCCGATTTGTATGACTGATGTGTCCAGTATTTGAAAGGAAATAAAAAGTAGGTAATACTGTTATAAAAACAAACGAATAACGTTCTGTTTTTTTTGTAATTATTCGAATAGAAAAAAGCTTGTCGATGTGTGTAATTGCGTGTGTGCGTGTGTTATATGTGGCCACTACGTCAATTACCATTGCGGCGACGTGTCGCGGGTTCGATTCTCGCTTAGGACAAGGATTTGTGCGGTCCAAATATGCTTGATCTATGGTCGTCTTTCTGCATGTGAATTTGATGTCTGTAAAATCCTCCGCGACACAAGAATTATCTTAATAATCAAAACAAAGATGCACTGTGAGCCCAATATCTTTGTCTTCAACATTTACATAAGCATAAAATGTTCATTAAATTGAGTAGTTCCAATCCCACGATAGTTGGTTTTTCCAAAATTACCTGTTTTACAAATACATAGAATATAGTCATCATCATCATCAGTCATCATCTTTCTGCCTTTATACTTGGGGTCCGCGCAACACGTCTTTTTCTTCCATTCTCCCCTATTAGACATCCAGTATTATTATTTTTTTTTGCATTCCGCTCAAATAGTACATACTAGTTTATACAAATTGTTGCGTTTTCCTAGTACTTATCTTGTAAACTAAATAAATCTCAAAGCCCGCATTTCCCAGACAAGTATTATCTGAATGAAACAAAGAATACCAACTGGTATTCTGAATTTCCTTTTAGATAAAAGCTAATAAAATTATCCCAAACGCAACAGTCCGCTTTAAGTATGGGCATTGTGAAAGCGAGATAGCGTTATAGGTAATGTAGTGCGCCGTCCCTTTTCTACGATAGCAAACGTTCTGTCTTAAAGCCTCATAGTACAGGAACAGAGGCAAAAGATAATTCTAAATTCAATCTTCCTGCATCTATCTATCTATACATCTATACATATAATAAAATTCTAGAAAAGTGGTGTTTGTGCACGCTAATCTCAGTAACGGCTTATTCGATTGAAATGCGGTTTTCACTAATATGTTGTAGTAAGCTTCCCATCACATTTAGTGTTTATTTCATGTCAATCGGTTGATGAATAAAAAAGTTATGCCAATATAAAGAATCACCTCGAACATTTGTTAAGATTCTAATATTCTATCAGATTACGTACACGCCTCGCGCCTGCGCGTCCGTGGCTAAATAGTGCGGGTGACAGTTGCCTGTATGACGTTGACGTCTCTCAGTACCACATGACTAGGGATGGACATTCGAAAAATATTTATATCGCTGTCGATACTCGCAACATACATTTAATTCTCTTTCATTTTGTTATAAAAATTAGTGTGTTATTTAGTTGTGCAGTGTAACTACGTGTATATACCTGTCAATATAAATATTTTATGACTACTTATTTTGACTTAGATATGAGTTTGGACGAATAAAATGTTAATATTTTTCCTTAGCAACTTTTTAACCAATCTTATAATGTTGCGTTGTTTTATCATTATAATTAGACGCTTTTAAAAAATAAAAATTGAACTACGCACGATATACATTTCTTATTCCAGAAACATATCGACTACCTATCCATCGTAGCACTACATCCCATCACTAAAGAAGTCTATCCCGTTACATTACACGCATAACACTTTATTTTTCATTTCATTAAAATTTATTTGAAGATTTTTCATTCTATTAGATTTGATTTGAAGATTTATTTATTATCACTTTATTAATTGTCTCATTTGGATCTTAGCAATAAACCTTTATTTTTAAAGAACACGTAACTGGTTTTACTGAAAATGTCACCATAGCGACCAAAATACTGTTGCTATGGTTTTATGTTCTGACGTCAATATTAACATGTTATTTGGCTTACAATATAGAAATGAAAATAGCCGGGTCAGGGAAGTACGAGCTTTGTATTTTTCAAAACAAAAAAAAATAGTTTGGACGGTAAAAGATTTACTATACTTTATTAACTAGCTGTTGATTGCAATATTGTTTTGTATAACGCGTGGCTTTAAAGACTTGATAGTGCGTATACACTACCACAATTGTGCACCAATTGCGATGGTATAGGGTAGTTGCGTATGTAAAAGTATAATAAAGATAGGCTGTTATTATTAATATCTACTTAATATTTTGTACCTACGAGTATGCGCCGCACGCGTACTCCCGCGAATGTTTTGTTATGTGTGCGTAACACAGCTCAAACTACTAGAACTAGAAACTTGAAACTTTGATAGTAATGTAAGTAAGCATTAAGACGGGATTTTGAAAATTCGTCCGTCAAGGGGTAGAAAGAAAGGAAAATAAAAGATCGGTGCCCGGAATAATTTGCTGCACGTACAAACATCCACCAAATGGAAAGCGGCGCTTGCCGTTCTCCACACCACAGCGCACAGAGCTCAACGAAACTTGTCGAATAATATCTAATTAGGTGTTTAAAAACAACCCCGCTCAATAAGTTCTCCCCCTGGTTAGCATTGCTCTACCTGACGTTAGAATAGTCTTAATTTGGGTAGACTTAAGAGCTAAAAGAGCTTCCTCCGATGTACACTGGCTACTATTGAAACTCCAACTCGAGCTCAGTGCAAGATCTGGGCAGATCGACATCTACCACCTACTACTTATGTCCTGCCTCAGGAACATTTGCCGCCCGGAGAAACCTTGCAGTAGTCTTTTCGGAAAGCATTCAACTGTCTAAGAACCCAAGTAGGTAGGCAAACAAAATTTAGCAAATTTGGCTCTACAGACCCCTCTCACATCCAGTGAGAATGCGACATCTCCGTACAGACGATGTCACATCACTTAGAGTGGGCAAAGTGTCCGCGGTTAGTTGGTGTGCCATCACCAAGTTCTACGAAAAAGTGATGACACTCAAAGAAAAAGTGGAAAGAGCACGGCCGGCTTCATCTGACCACCCGATTCGTGTCTGACGAGCAAGGGATAGAAGAAGGGCCTAATGGGCCTCCTCCCACCACCATAAATAGCCTACGGCAGTAGTTTCGGGGCAGTCTACTGTACTGGATAAAGGCAAAGACGGCGTGCGCGGTGCTTCCACGCGCCTCTTAATAAGGACTGGAGAAAGCTGGCTCCACATTAATGAAGAAGCTCCCCTTAAAAAGAGCTCTCCTTTCGGGGTTCGCGGTAGTTTGCTGAAGCGTTCCCGTGGCCCCGGACTATAGGAAACGGAGAAGCACTCCGGTGGTTTAGCCAGTAAGAGTCCGGCACACTTCTTTGCCATCGTCCGTTTTCAAGCCCTTTAATCCAAATTGTCAAATCAGTGCAAGATAGCGGCCAAAGCAAAAAACTAGCAGTGTCAACTAACAGTCAAATGTGTTTGTAAGACTAGAGGTTATGATTAGGAAGTTAAGAAATTAGTTTTGGATAGAACTGGATTAGGGAGCTGGCATTAAACGTTATTTAGCTTTACTTTTTGTACAGCACTACACATCTTCAATACCTCGCAGACAAAGTCGCGGGCAGCAGCTAGTTGTTAATAAAGTCGCTTTTTATTGACACAATTTTATTACTATGTTAAAATACTTGTGAGGTCTAAATTATACGCTTATAATTCCTAAAACTCATTAATTAACATGTATGATAAGTTAGAATAATTACCAGTTTATCATTTACTATAGGTTAAAGGTGAGGTCTCATTCAGTGAATTAATGTATAAATCACTGCTTGTTGATAATAACATGAGATCTTTGAACTCAGAAGACCTATCAGAACGGCTTTGAGTAATATTATTGTGCGTCTGAGGGAGAGAGACATCGCTCTACAACATGTAGTGCGCCATCTTGCTTTCACAATTCGAATAATATTACTTTAAGCTGTTGTGGTAGGTCCTCCTGCCAAAAGATTTTCTGATTCTTGGATTGCTTTTGTTGCGGTTTTAACTGTGGAATGTACATAGTTGTCTAAATAAGATTGTTGTTAATGTTGTTATTCTTTTAAATCGTGTCAACTTGAGCCGTTTTGGTCACTGCCAAGAAGTAACAACGAACTAACATTTGAGAGCATTTCCTGCTGCATGTACCTATAAATATATTTATATGTATTATTAGTGACTTAGCTAATTGATGATGATAGTACATATAAACTTTCCTCTTGAATCATTCTGTCTATTAAAAGAATGTCTGTCTAATCTTCAAAGAACTAAACATACATATCAACCGACTTAGGGAAGTGACTTATACTATACTACATAATATGTATCGATGTATGTACACAAGTTATTGTATTTAATTAATAGATCTAATTACATTAATATGTTATAAGAACCTGTAAGTGACAGTACGGTAATTAATGCCCTTAGTGATAATATAATTAATTGTTCGAATGGTATATGATCTTGATTGGGTAATTTCGATAATTTGAGTCCTTGGTATAATTTGTATTGTCTGGAATATAATTAGTACGATTGACCTTGTCAATTATGGTATTTCCATGGTATAGGTATTTTTGGTTTGAACGTTTTCATACAAAAAAAAAATATGGTCATTCTTATAGTCTATATTTCACGACGAAAAGAACGTCTGGGAGGGCTTAAATTGTCATCTTTATTGATAATTATAAATATAAAAGTGAGTTTGATTGTTGCGCTATTACAACAAAACGACTAAACTGATTATTTAAACAATCTCTCGAAATAAAAGTTAAAATATTAGCAAGTGACATAGGCTATAATATTTTATTCAAGAAAACGGCTAATACCGGGGGTCATCGCTAATCTAATGTAATTAAAAAAAAATAGTACTATATTAATATTTCACATAAAATCATAAAACCTTTATTACTTCACTATAAAAATATCGAGGTCAATGCACTTCACCCTACTCGTTCAGACAACGATTCTCCTTAGTACCATTTCTTATCAGCTCCATCGCTTGATAGGGAGCGATCGTGAAGTCTACACACCTATCAGATAGAGCGCATGCCGGGGCTAATTAACGCCTGTGTGTAGGTTAACTTCTCCCATAGGTCTTGGTAAAAAGGTAAACTTAACCCCTGGGGTCACTATTCTTTGAATCGCGTAATAATAGTTTGCCTGTATTTTGTGGATAACGTTGATGATAACATGATTGTTAATTTTTAAGTATCATTTTCTGTTCACTTTATTATGTAGTTGGTTGCTATTCCAAATAAAGTAAAATATTTGGAAGGCTGATCAAACCAACTGATCACAACAGTGTTTGGTTGAAAATAAAACTTATAACCAATCACAGAGCTTAAAATGAAATTCGACCGACGATTAACGTTTTTATGTGAAGAAAAATGTTTGAAAAACCAGGGGTAAGAGTATCCAGACAGTGAAACCAGCAACAGGGGTAAAATATCACCTTGTATTACTCGTGGTATTTCAATTTTTGATAATAGCTAACACTGACAGATTTGCTTATATGAAGTTAAGTTACATGTTTTAGTCAAACCAACCTAAAACATGTCATTTCTTAGGTATATTGTCATTTGTGTTCGTAGAACCTCTAAAATTTAAAGTTATATTTTTGGATAACGAAAAAACGTGTCGCGAATGACTGATATGACAGGTATTTTATTTGCATGCATAGAATACCTAAGTTTGGTAATAACATCGCTAGGACACAATAAAAGATTACGACGAATAAAAACCTTCTTTTTAAAGTTGGTTTATAAGACTTCTCGAAATAACCTTGTGCAGAACAGACTATCTGTTTAAGATTTAACGTAAAGCCGATGGGTGAAAGATTTTAATTAGTTGACATTTCTTTCTTAAGTCGTTTTTAATTTATTTCTTTTAATTCTAAAGAAAGGAGAGCGGGAAGAATGGACGTTTAACTAATTTCGTCCCAGTTTTAATTAAAAGATATTATATTAGAGGGGTTTAACGAAATCTTTTAAAACGGGTAGGATGGTGATTTAGCAATTTTTTAATCAACTTCTTACTTATAGATTTTGAGTTATTCTGTTGCAGGAAGTAACTCTATGTACCTGAATTTGAAAAGAAAGAGTTCCGCATTTTTTTTTGTAACTTTGACGTATTCAGATTTTAATTATTAACTAGATGCGCCCGCAATTTCGTCCGCGTGAAATGCAATAATAAAATAAATAGTTGATTTTCAGAAAAAAAAAATGTTTTTGGTGTACCTATGTATCGACAATTACAAAAGGCACTCATTCAACATGCGCCTTCATTTGTTTTCACTACATTCGGCACTGTCATTTCGATCTATTCCGGTCCAATCCCAAAAACTAATACCACTGGTATTAGTTCGGAAATTAAATTATTATTTTGCTTAAAACGAAGACCATATTTCAAATATTTAAATGAAGTACTTAATCTATTCCCAACGAATCCCAAAACATAACTTTTGGTACAGTCACAGGAAAAAGTTTATTTTGCTTTTTAATAATTTAATATAACTAGCTGACCCGGCGAACTTCGTACCGCCTTAGCGTAGCAATGATGCACTAAATAAAAAACAAAATATATATTTTCATAATAGTGTTTATTCCATAGGATTCAATAATTTCACTAATACTTTTACAAATCGCTATTGAACAACTTGGCAATTTAAAGTAAACACTGAGCTTAATACCAGGCGCGCTCTAGAAAGCAACTAATAGTCTAACCCTTCACTGCTTCTTAAAGGCAATGTTCTACCACAGATTACTAAATAGGTTACACAACTATTCCGTGGCGAGCGATTTTCAAAAATTAATTAGTATTTAACCACGTTTCCGAACAAATTTTGCTCGAATTGAATTAAGTAACCACGTTTCCGAACAAACGATGCTCTTTCAATATAGTCTGGCTGTGAATGACATTGACATTCGTTACTCGCGTTTTTTTAAATAATTATGCAAAATTAAATGTTTTTTTTTATTTCTGAGAGATTTTCTTAATATTTTTTTCCGTAAGAACCTTCTCCAAATAATAACAAATACAACAAAAAAAGAATTAGTGAAATCGGTCCAGCCATTCACGTGTGATGCCGTGACCAAGGAAAACGGGTTTCATTTTTATATATATAGATGATCGTAATTCAATCCTAAATCTTTACAAACACATTTTGTCTTATCGAGAATCACATGCCAACTTTTTTTACTTGCAAAAATTTTTATTACTGACTGTACCTTCAAACCATTTTACTAATTTTGGGATTCGTTTATGAGTGGGATTCGTTCGGAATAGAAATTAACTGCGATAAGAAATAAATACAAGTGGTATTAGTTTTTGGGATTGGACCGGAATAGATCGTCATTTCTACTACATTGGGTTCAACCATTATTTATGAACTAACGCCTTTTATGTCATATTTTATACACTATTCAATAATATTAGGTCAATCGACAGCTATTAGATAACTAATTGTCATTCTATTGATGTTTTAATTAATGACAATTATTATTATTAGTCGGTATTGAGTGATATTGATAAAGTGATTAAGTAGGTAGGTACAATTCTGTTAAACTGAGGTCAGGTCACTGCCATTATACTATTAGTCACTGATTTATCTCTTCTAAGTACCCAGTTGCGCTTTAAAATTTAATGCATTTAATGGTTTTGTTGACAACTTAATATAATGCACTGATGTTTACTTAAATCATAGGTATTGTAGTTCGGGGAAGCAGTCAAAACCTACTCTGAAGCTGTCTCGCCAAGCCAGCATAGAATTAAATAAAATAACAAAAATATTTGTAAATTTTTAACATGTAAATCGATCCGAAGAATTTTTTCATCGAAAATCAAGTAGAGAGTTCCATTTAAATTACACCTTTGTACCTCCTGAAACTGGTAAAACTAGGTCTAGAAGTAAACAAACCAAAAAAAATCCTCTCAAATTCACTCTTCCACAATACTACTACTTTACTTTATTTGTACAAAGTAAAGTAAAAACCTAATTACACTCAAAAAATGGGTCACGCAGATAAGATAGTACTGTCACTTGTACGAAACTGAGATGTCTAAATCTCCTTGATAAAAACTGTTGGCTTATGACGCTGTTTACATCTTGATAATAGTATGGGATATCGTACCGTGTAACTTTCTTTACTTTACGTAGATTAATAACAATGTTTTCATGCGATTGAAGAGTATAATATATAAAATTGAAATACCAAAAAGTACAAAGAGACACTTCAGAAACGTTAAGATTAAAACTCAAGGTGCACGGTTCCAAAATGTCTTTCCTATGAAAAAGAACTGCCAAGAAACTTCTGTTACTAGTTTAAATTAAAGTAGTTACAATATTGTTCACGTTTTAAAGAAAACATCCTACGTGTTAAGACAGAAACTAGAGACCAAAGAAGGAACATTTTGAATATTGCTTTTGTGTGTGAAAAAGATAGCATTTGTTTCTTCTATACAAGTTTTGATCAACTGATGGCTGTATTTTACAGTATCTCAGTTATCTCTACTAAGGATTCAAAGTTTTTTTTAAGAACAACTTTCTCCCATGTTTTTTTTTTGAATTACGGAGGTATGTATAATAATAAGCCTGTTAATGTCCAACAGTTGCTGAGCAAACGACTATTCTTGAAGTGTTTATTGTGACCACTACAACACACACGTTGCATATATTTATAATATTTATCGAGTTGCGGATGTAAAGACTAATCGCATATACGCAAATTCTAAATTAGTTACTAAAAAACTCATGAAGATTTTTAGAACATTTAAAATGTGGTGTGTTTAATAAGGCTATAGTCAGAAAATAGGTTTTATTAAATGTAAACATTAGTACTAGAATACCCGTTAATTAAGGTTTTACATAACTATAATAATATCACACTCAACTTTACTCTTTCAAACTTTTTTTTTAACTGCAGCGACAGTACTACCTTTTAAAATAATACTACTGCAGTTGTGAAAGGGAGACGGCGCTCTATACCGTGTGTGATGTCTCGCTTCCACAATTGCAATAACTTTAAGAACTGGAAGGAAACCACCAAGTAGGTTCTACTAACATATTAAGTATACATTCAAATGAATACAATAGAGAAGGTATTTCAAGTCAAGAGATATGTCAAAAGATAGTTTAATGTTTTCCTATTAAGAATCATATTAATAAAACAATTCTATAGTTGTTACCCTAAACATCGTAAATGTTTTGAACTTAGGTCTTACATTATTTACATAACCACATTGTGTTTTAACAGATGTTACTTAAATGACTAAATATTGCATATGCATGCAAATAATCCTATACTACTTTATTTAATTAAAAATACAATAAATATGAAATGAATTTTATGCACTCGTGTATAATGTAGACTGGTGTGTATATAAATAAATCATCTTCAGTCACACTAGCTACCCACCCCAGCTCTGCATGGATGTAATACTGTTGTATTATAAATAATAATGTAAAACCTCCTGTTATAAAATTATATCTATTAAAAAACAACCTCATCAAAAGCTATTGGGTTGTTTCAAAGATCTAAGCTCACATAGGGATAGACAGACAGGTAGCGGGAAGGGACTATTTCATAGTATGTAGTAATTAAAAAGGTATACCAATAGAATATATCACACATTATAATGACATGTTTGAATGTAAAATACTAATGTACGTGCCAATTACAGGTATACCCAATATTTAAAATAACATTACAAGTAAGTGACAACTGACAAGCATAAATAAAACTAATTGGACATCATACGGTAGCCAATTATAAAAACAAAAAATATGATTATGTATACATAGGTATACATATGAGTATAAAAATAAATGTTATATCAACTTCTGCAAATAATTTACAACATGTATTAAACAACGGATGCTTTGATAAAATAACGGATTGTAACGCAAAAGATAAAAAGTACAAACAAAATATCATGTTAATAGATAAAATAAAATTATTAAACACATGTTTTCGATATTATTTTTTAGCTTAACCTTTCATTATTTTATTCTACGACTCATTTAGCGACATGATACCTAATAACACTACCATACACACAACATTAATTTACGAAAGATTTAATATACGCACTTAACCTCAAAAAAAGAGCAAAACAAATGACAAAAAAATAAAATAAAAAAGAATAAGTCATACTTACAATATAAGAACATCCTGGCAATACGCACGGAGTCTTCATTATGAAACAAAACACTAACTTGTAAAGAGTATTTATTCTTTTTTTCAAGATGGCCGCGTTTAAAAAAACTGCATCACATCTCGCGGTAGCGAGTATAGTAAGCGATATTGTATTTAGGAGATAAGTGACGTGTGGTGGATTGTGTAATGTGTAAGCGGCAGCGGGGAGTCATAAGCGGTAGCGGATAAATACTGAATAAAGTTTAGTGTGATGATTTTTGACGTGTCGTGGAGAGTAAAAGGTTAATAAAGAATGTATCTAAAAGTCTGACATTTTTTATTAACTGTGTTAAATGTAAGTTTGACAGATTTCAGTTAATAATTATTATTGTTCAATCCATACTCAGATTATGATATGATTTTAGCAGGGATTTGTAGTAAAGCCATTTCACAAACTCTTAAATATTACAAAAAATCTAAATATGTAGAACCACGGACGTCTTTTCTTGTCATAATTAAGATACCGTTGCCAAATGGCAAAATACGGGACCCTTATAGATTCGTCATGTCTGTCTGTCTGTCCGTCCGTATGTCACAGCTACTTTTTTCCGAAACTATATGAGTTATACTGTTGAAACTGGGTATATAGATGTATTCTGTTAACCGCATTAAGATTTCATGCAAAATAGAAAAAAAAACATCGTTTCCCATACCTGGAACTGAAAAAAAAAATCTAATCTAATAATACATCAAGCCTATACGTATGGCGTATCTATGGATAGGTCTTTAAAAATTATTTTTGTCTAAGTTACATCGTTCATACGTGCATAGCGATTGAACTCCAAATCGCTATGTACTGTAACTTGAACCATTCTCATATCAATAAGGCCGTGATCATATCATACTATAGGTCCCCGTTTATTGGGATTAACGTAACATAAAAGATAAGTAATGTTTATGACGTATTGTACGTTTAACAGTTTTGTCAATGTTATGACTTTCTTTTAAAACACCACTTTTACTATCAGCCTATCAGATAAGAAGCGATGGAATGGACAGACACGATGTTCAATCAGAAAAATATACATTGTAGGATTATATCTAAAAATCTAATCAAGCGCATTTTTAATTGGCCTTGGTAGATATAAGATTAGATATTATGTAAATTGTGATATGTTTTTTGCAGTGTTGATGTAAACGAAAAACCCAAATATTACCAACTTAAATAAAGGGGCTACCATCGCGTCTCAAAGTAATGGTATAGCAGTTGGCACTAAACAGCGTATAGGTACTGCTTACTGCAATAATATTACTATAATGAGTCTGGACCGATTTCGGACACGGCGGCTAGTGTAACTATGACACCAGCCAGCTACGCGGGACATATTATAGTGCACAAGCGTGTGCGCAAACACAGGTGCACTCTCTGTTCCATTACTCTCATAGGTCCGGTAATCCGACACGACTGGAGGGAGATTAGGCGCACAGGAGATTAGGAGTCACATTTTTATGTACCTTCCGAAACACGGAAGCTATGATATTTATTTATAAAACGCACACAACAATAAAATAGTCAGTGCGCGCCGTGGGCATCGACTCGAAACCTTTGACTTAGCAGCCCTACGGTCTTACCACTAGGCTATGACAGCTTCAATATTACTATAAGAAGTGGAGGTAGGCTAAACAAAATACACGTACTTCATTTAAGACTATAATAATATAATCCACATTGCTACCAAGGAAATTGGAATATAGTACGCGAAGCACTCAAAATGAGGAAACACGTCCCCCTTGCGTTCTTGTGTGAAAATCTTCATGCAAATTAAGAATATTGCTCTGGTTCTTCCTTATTGGAAACTTGACAGGCTTATACTCGTAATAAAGTGAATCCTGTTCCAATATCTTTAATATTAGGGATTTTGGTGACATTCGATTCTTTGGTACGATATCATTTTTAATATTAGGTACTGGACATGAATGTGGATGGATATAGAAGAGGATGAGATGAATGGATGATGTGAATGGATATAGAGAGGAGATCAAAGAAACGATGGGTGGATTGTGTGAAAGATGATATGGCTGCAAAAAGCGTTACTTGCGAGATGACATCAGATAGGAACGTGTGGAGGTATAAGGCATGCTGCGTCGACCCCAAATAATAATTAAGCTATGAGCGGGGTAATGATGATTAGACGCAATAATACGAGCCTAGTTGAGTAAGTCTAGCTTTTTTGTTTGTACAATAAACTAGGATCTTATTCATTAGAAGACCGAATATAGACCAACTGTCTGAGCAATCAGGTAACTACTTGAAGCTGTCACTGACCAATTAAATAGAAACGCACTTAACCAGTGCTTTTGCACTTCTTGCGTTTCACTAACATTCAAAAATATCGTAAAGACGAGATCTACTAATAAGTTTAATGAAAAATTAAAGTATTTGTCACTTCCTCGCGTTTAAACAGCTGGTCAATTTTGATAAAACTTGTTATCAAGGAAGCTGGCATCCTGGATTAACATATTTACTGGCATTATTTTTGGCATGTGCATCTGATAAAACGTAAATAACATTGCAGGGTGAACTTAATTCGGCCATTCATAACTCAATTAGTCATACAACCAGCTGTATAATATTACAGAAAAGCTTCAAGATTTTTACTGCAAAATAAATTCACTTTTTGTAATAGATACCTAATACGGAGCTCCTAAAACCATTCTGCCGTCAGACGTAAAAGATAAAACAGTTATTTATAGTTTTATCTTTGTCTTTCTTATTACAAAATATTGCTTTCTCTGTCCCACATTGCGTGACAAACAGACATCAGAGTTACTAGGCTTGTGATTGAACAAATTTCATGAGAATACTTTGTATCGAAATGGTGTATTTTATGCGAAAACGTCGTTCGCTAAGACTGTTTTGTTACTGCCGATGAAATCGGAGTTTTTAGTTTATAGGCTATTTATTGATGACGTGATCATTGTATTTTATTTGGCAAAAGATAGAGTTATTGTTTTCGTTTATAACTTGACTTTGGCTTTGATTACTTTGTTTAATGAATGATCATTAACCATAACCAACGTTTTATTTGTTACTCCTTGATACTTTTGTCTACTCGTCATCCAAATAATGTCCGGACCGATTTTGGTCACGGCGCGGCTAGTGATAGGTACTATGACACCAGCTAGCTACGCGGGACATATTATAGTGCATAAGCGTGTGCGCAAACACGGGTGCACTCTCTTTTCATTTAGGTACTATCATAGTCCGGTGGGACGGCAATCCGAAACGGTCAAAAAGAGATCAGGTCCAGGACCCACATTTTAATGTGCCTTCCGAAATATGGAAAACGCACACAATTTTCAAAAAGTCTGTGCACGTCGTGGGGATTACCACTAGACCTTTGACTAGCTAGTCCTGTGATCGTACCACTAGCCTATCACAGCTTCTTACGCGTCATCCTAACATGTGGTCAACAATAATAATACGAACGTTGACATTTTTCTTAGGTAATTTTTTGACTGAGACGATAACATATATGATAGATTTGCCGGTTTTTTAAGGCTTCTGTCTGTTAATGTTGTCTAGCCTACTAACTACAACCGAATTTCTTGACCCAAAAATTTACAACCCTAGCATCTGAAATTAGGTCTGGCAGGTGATTAATCCATTAACATAATAATATGCATGGACATCAGCTTTTTTTTAAACAAGTCGTAATTCCCACCAATATGACATCATGAACCAACAGTAATTTAAAATGTAAAAAAAAACAAAGAAATTCAAACTCTAAAGAGTTAAATATTCAATTATTATGATTGCATAATTCATTTTACCTATAGAAGGGCCGTTGAAAGTTAATAAATTCACAAAATCGCTCTACATATTTGGGGTTCAGGGTCAAAGGGACGGAATCGATACGAACACCATTATCTCGTACTTTACATTCACGACTCCAAATTAGGGGCAGTAAGTTGGAGTTTATAACTAAACAATTTTGATGTTACAGATTTGAAATCATAATTTAGTAGGTAGTGAAAATGTTTGAAGCACAATCAATAATTGTAAAAATACAACTATTCTCACTCATAATATATTTTTTCAAGGCCTCATATAGCAAATGTATTGCACAAAACTATACTAAACTAACAATATTTACATTAAAATACTAAGTTTTTATAACTATTAAATAACATATTTACAAAGCGTCAAAAACTATGTAGTCATCTCCATCAATGGCGAAAAACGTGCCCAGGAGACTGGCGGCATTATCACGTTGAAAAGCAATGCCAAATTTTATAAAGCTTAATATATTATATTTTAAGGCTAAACCCGTCGATTCAATGGCCACACACGGTAATGTCGTTTCCAATAGATCACAATATTATATCCATTACGAGATATGATTCAATGGAAATGAGGACGAATTCGGCAAAAGCGAGAAAACGATTGGCTTTATTCAGTGCAAAAAGCGTAATTACATCTGAGACGGGATAAAAACTTGGTAATTGTGTTATGATATAAAAAAAATGTTAATATTTGTTTTGACAGGCCTATTGGTTAGTGGTCCTGACTGCTATACCAAAGGTCGTGGGTTCGATTAGCACCCAGGACTTATGTTTGTGTGATGTGCACCATAATTATTTTCTCAGTGTCTTGGTTAAATTATTTTATCGATATTTTTTATGTATTTATAAGTATAATTAATCAGTTGTGACCGTTGTGACAGTTGTGACTCATAATACAAGCTCTGCTTAGTTTGAGACTAGTTTGCATTGTGCGAAGGTCCTGTATAATTATTATCTGCTCACTTTTGACTTTTCACATAACCCTAACACTAGTTTACTACAATAAATTATGGGAATTCAATTACAACCGTGCTTAAAAGTATGTAACTATGTTTTGAACGTTCAATTGTATCCTTCATTTCACAAGTGGTCTACCCTATTTTACTAAATGGCTCTTGGCTCCCTGAGTAGACACGAGGATTTGCCTTTGATTTAAGTCTGTATGAGAATATTTATACTAACATAGT
This sequence comes from Chrysodeixis includens, assembly GCA_941860345.1. Classification (NCBI taxonomy): domain Eukaryota; kingdom Metazoa; phylum Arthropoda; class Insecta; order Lepidoptera; family Noctuidae; genus Chrysodeixis; species Chrysodeixis includens. Next base: position 11,344,657 of record OW796093.1, on the reverse strand, counting down.
TTAAGAATCTACTAACATTACGGAATGTTTGTCCTGATGTAAAAATAAATAAGTAATATATTTTTGTTTCAAAATATACAGTACGTGGTCGTTTGGTAATGACACTGTTAAACAGAAACAAAATGAAACCCACATTCTACATACCAACCCACGCACAAAATATGGAAATATTTATGGAATGCTGGTGTACATATGCACTGACTCTATTTCATATTAAATAAAATTCCATTATTGCCAGCTTAATTATTCCACACAAAAACAAAACACAAACCAACAATATAATAAAAACATTTATCCCAAATTACAGCCTACCTCAAGTTAAATGCCTTCGAGACATCCCATTAGTAGGTCGAGGAACATAAGAAAAGCTACGTAACACTCGTGAATAAATCAGGCTAAGCAATTTCAGGCCATTAGTGTGTCGTAATCTGTAACGGGAATGCCCGCTGACAAATACGATACGAAACATATTGCCTTCGAGATATTTTAAGGGTAACTGTGACTTGCTTCGGTCAGAAATGGTAGCTGTTTTTGTGGCTTACTTGGTTTATTAAGGTTTTTTTGCTGGATTGTTTTGTGAGTGATTTGGAGATGTGTTGTTAAAAAAATGGTTATTAGGAATTTAAGAGGATCATTTATAAATAGTATATTAATCAATTGCCCATGATTTTAAAGCTAAATACGAGTAAGTTGATAATTATGGGTTTAATTATGATGATTGATTGAATTTGAAGATAATTGTGTGGGGTCGGTTTACTGTCGTGTATCAGGACAGCCAGACTAGTTTAACGTATAATTATGAAAACTTGCCTAAGATTAAGAACTGTTAAAAAAAAAGGATATTTTGGGAAGTAATAATAATCAGCGCATATTACTTGTACCATATTCAGATTCAAAAGGTCAAAATAATCAAGCGGCAACACTTATCGACCAATCGTATCTGGAGCAGAGAGTACCGGAGTACCAGGGCAACATAACTCAGCGGTACTATAACACGAAATAAGTCTATTACACAATATTGTCTTCCTGTTCGCTCCGCTGACGGAATTTATTGGTTCTCACGAGGAAGTTGTAAACTTAGAGCCATAAAGTTATCGGGAATCAACATTTTATTATCGGAATGTCGACGCATTTCGTAATATTGTGTAACCTGTATCACTTTGGTTTTGATTGCTATGACATGCGCTGTCAAAATTGTTGGCTGTATTGTCATATCGTGTATAATATGACCGTTGTGTAATATCCCTGATGGACGAATTCAGGATGTTATGTAAGTCTTTTATGTGTGTATGTCTTTTTCGTGGAAGTTAGGCTTAGGTATGAGAACCTCTCGATTGATTCAATTGAAGGATGTTCTTTTCAGCAATTGATATTATTGTCACTGCGTAATTTAGTCAAAGTTATTATTTCAAGTAAGTAACATTACAGTTAAAAGACTGATTACTGATTTCAGTTGCGTAATGTATATTTTCAGTAACAGCTTTTCATCATTCATCTATGTCTCTTACAGTTTTTTTCCCTTTTGATTCCCGTCCCAAAAAATGAAACACGAAACATTGCACCCGAGTCTTTGCAAGCAAATCCAACGCCGGTTATCAAAATAAATCAAGCCGATTCAGTTGATGTATTAAGTTAATTTATCAACGGAAAATACTGAATGTTATTTCGACAGGCTTTCGTTTGCAATTACCTTTAAGTTGGCTTTAAAATTTTTGCTATAAATGGTTTCCATTTCAGCTATCGGTTGATGGATAAATGACATTTGGATAGGAATTAGGTCAAGGTTTTTATTTTTGAGTTGCCGACGCCACGACACGGTGTTTTTGAGGTTTGAGGAATTAGATCTGATTATTGACAATATTAGATTAAATGTTTTATGCAAATTTTTACTCGATTCTTTTAAGATCTAGGTACATCAATTTCTTCGTGTAATGAGGCACGTATACTTCAAAGACACAATTAGTATTTTAAGTATAAAAAACCTAAGTATTTTACTGACGCAACAATATCTACACAATCTAAATGCTAAAGAAAAGACGTGAGTTCGAACCGGTTGTATATTTACACTGAGCTTACTATAACTGATAGAAGCGATGTATGCCATGCCAATCAATTACAAATAAACATATCCGTCTAAACACACCGACAAATCGAAGAAACAATGCATTCATATTGCCCCAATTTCGCGGACTCAAAACCCTGCAAAACTCACGGGGGTAATTTGTGCCGAGCTGCCCATTTCACCCTGCATACAGCACGGAACAATACAAATCGTTAGAAAGGCAGTAATGGTAGGAAATTACCTGTACCATGATTTATAACCGGGTGCTTTGTATGGCTCTACAATGCGGACCGTTGACCCCGATAGATAGTGGTTTAATCTTTTTCAGAGGCAACCGCCGCGAATGTTTATCGTACACGGAAGGCTTGAGCCGTGATTGATATTTATTTTTTGGCGGAATGACGTCGCGGTTTCGGGTTGAGTAGAGTGATGAAAGTATTTTTTCTTTTTAATTATTTTGGTAAGCTTGGGTTTGGTTTGTTTTTGTAGGTTATTGCACGGTCGAAGGATAAAGAAGAAGAAGGATGAAGAACAAAAAATAAATATAGTTTCTTGGTTTTACACCGGACTATGTCATGTTTAGGCAAAGTAAGTATCTATAGAGAATACTTAGTACAAAAATTTACAAGTTTAGGTACCTACCAGTTTTCAATAAAAAAAATTAAAAACTTTCCCACTAAAATATCAACATAACCCTTCACCTTTTCCAGAAGGAAAATACTCAAATGGATTAGCAAAACAAAAAATATTGTACGTATGAAATAAATATTCGCATCGACATTGGCTCGGAGCGTTTAAATAAAAACAATCTTAATCCCGTCAGTGCAGTGCAGCTTTGCGGGCGGTGTAGCAGACATATGGGGCTAAACAAGAGAGTGTGAGAGATTGGACGAGGTATTTTTAAAGATTTAATTTTAATTTATTCTTAAAGTACTCCTACTACTAACTAGCTAGCTTTACAAGGCTACAATGTTGATGTTAATCAGGATTGTACCCATGCAAATACATATAAAATCGCACAAGTACGCATAGATACAAAAAGGCAGTGGAAAGCGACTTTGTCTTTATTTTTTTAACACGACTTCCGTACTAAAGAATTTAACGTAACCTTGTAACGTGGGTGGTTTGACAGAAATTCAATTCACATGCAGAAAGACAACCAGATTTAGAAGTAGCCTTTGTGGATCTTGTATCTTATACTATGTAGTGATCTAGTATGACACATAATCTGAAAGCTAAAACTTAGAAAAATTGTGAATTGTCATAGTCCAATAAAACAGTCACGCAACAGGATACAAACATCTCAGGTTAAATGCATCATGGGTCATGGGTATATACATATGTTAAATAAATGATAAAACGACAAAAAATCGATGGTGAAATGACCTGAAAAAGTCGGTGACTGGTAACATGATGACAATGATGATTGATGGGTGAAAGAGCCTTTCACCGTATGCTACGTAAGATTAATCGTCTATAATATTATGCAAGATCGGTATTCTTGTTAAGGAGCATACACGAATATTATACATATATAATATGTTCTTTTGCGTAATGTCGCTTACTGGAAAAAATAGCAATTGTTGTCTTCCTGAAGCACGATTTGGAACTGCTTGAGTTTGTTCACCTTCGGTTCTGTGTCCATGATTCTGCTGAACTGGACATAAAATTGTCTTTACCAAGTACAGTAGTTAAAAGAACATTTTTTAATATCAAAAAGATGTTATTTTGGTGGGCCATGGCTAACTATATCATCGCATTCACTTTGGTTGGTATGCTAGCTAGGTGTGTTTGTGCATGTGAATTTAATGTCTGTGAAACCTCCTGCGATACAAGGACTAAATTTCTAAGAGCTGGAGTCATGCAAAAAAAAATACATGGAAGATTGCTAGAAGTACGCTCACTATAAAATTTTACGTCTTGTATTTTTACTGGTAGTTGTATTGTATCTTGCCACATCCATTTATTTTTGAAATGTGTCCTTGTTCCTGACACATATTTCAAACAACCAGACCTTTTAATACTCCGTTTTCAATTTTATTGAGGTGGATTTGTGGAAAAAAGTAAAAAATATTGATTCAACAATGTTTTAGACCGTTTGTAGAGTCTCAGTTTTTCTAGATCATTTATTGTTTATTGTTGATTTTACAGGTGTTGCTGAAACAATTGTTTTTTTTTGCCACGACTACGTTATTTAGTCGCTGCAATAATTATAGATGTCATAGAATCACCTCTTAAAATTATATTATTGCAGATATGAAAGTAAGACATAGCTCTATGTCATGTAACGCGCTGTTTAGTTTTGACAATTCCAATGGTCTTTAAAAGAATTAAAATAAATTTAATATCTCAGAAATACGATTATGATGCGTTGAAATAATTAAATTTGTATTTTCATCGATCTTTTTGGCTCGATTCTAGTCTGAGTGACTCTACCCTTATCCTCTATTACCTTATTTTGTGACTTTTATGAATATGACGGCAGGACGAGCCGGATAGGTATAGGTGGAACGTCCAGATAGTCTCCATCAGCCATGACGGTTATTTTGAATATCTTGTCAAAAGAAAATCTTTTTTACGTCGCTTGATTAATCTTTACTAAATCCTACTCTTGGCAAAGCACAGATCACACTTAAATAATTCAGTCACTGCTGTCTTGAAGTTGTACTTGACGTTTCACAAAATAATCTAGTGTTACAGCTGTCATCGGCGTGACACCACGCAGGTGCGAAGGGCATGCCACTTCGCCGACAAATGAGGAGGTATATGTATTTCAGTTCATTTAACTTTATAGTAATAGAGATAGGACATGAGGATGAAAAATACCCCACAGGTGTACAATTGTCAATTCTATACATATTTCCAGAATTGTAGCTATGATATAAATGTCGAAATAAAAATAAATTGGCAGACGTGTCTAGACAAGTTTTTTTGTGTACAAAATATTCATAGACTATAAATATCAATGGCATCTGTTAGTTTGGTTGATAGCTGTTATATTCATAATAAACACTCGATTGCTATGAATGTAAATATCGTGTCGTCCATAAGTTGATAAACATAAAGTACGTGATTATTTTTTTAACTGAGTTAAATTGTCTTAACTTTGTTATAAGTTCTGAATTCTTTTTTTTTTGTTAACAGCTTTATTTGTTTTGTAATTTTTTTTTTTATCACACTTTATATTCTCCGCCTTTTTTTCCCTATTTGGTTTAAGTTGGAAATTATTGAGTATTATATTCTACTTAACAAGGTTAATTAGACAGTAACATTATTTGAAAAAAAATGTTGAAAAAAAATATCTTTTGTTTATTATAATAAATCCTTCTCTCTATGCAAATACGCCTTTGGCCAGCAAAGGCAGCTTTCTTGATCAGTCATAAACGATTTGTTCATGATAATTTGCAGAGCAGCATAATATATTATCCTGTTAGCATTAGACCAATGGGATGGGATGAAATACTGAGGTTTAATAGCTATGATTCCCGCGCTAATGGCTTCCAAACGGTTCCCGAATGAAATTCGGGTATAAGCTTAATTAAATTTGCTAGTTTGGTTCGATCAAAATTAATTTATAATCACATTACTATTGAACTTATTTTTTTATTATGTATGGAATTACAGATATAAGTGGTATTTACACAAAAAAAAATATCAATAAATAGCTGATCCGTGAAATTTCACCTGCGTCCTCCTCACTCTTTATAGATGGAATATCCAACAGAAATAATCGGACTGTAGTTTTTGTGATTACTGCATCCTACAAAACACTCAAACTCTTTTGCTGTAATAAGAACAAAACCGTTTAGGTATTAAAATAAGGAACATTTATTTTTGATTCTGGATAGACAGGACAATCTTTGTACCATTATATACCTACATATTTTTTTTTGGGATTTTCTCGATAAGACAAGCTAATACTCAAACAAAAAAAAAAACTATCAATATTATAATTACTACCAAAATTACATAAAGCATTACGCGCTACAGAACTCTACGTAGGTATATGTTCATTTTTAAATCGTATTTATTTTTCCTTAGACTTTATCTGCTTATCATATTGCGTATTACGCCTTTCATAGACCAACAATACCAGCGAAATTTCTGGACCATTTCTATTCCTATCATAGGAAGACACTTCATATGTGCATACAAAGTCCCCACGCCTACACTTAAGTTCGTAGGTGTAATGTCAATGGAGCCCCACATGACATTTCAACCCGACTGAAAGGCGCCGAAATAAAGTATAAAAAATATCGCGTTTTGTATTCAATGAGGTATTGGTGTCATGTAAAGGCTCGCACGTGTTTGGAAATAGGTCACCTGCACCTTTACTATGAACTTTATAAGCAAGACTACCTGTCTTTGTCCTTGCTGTGGATAGTGGGAGCGAGACGTCGTATTTTGCGAGTAGCAGCGTCTTTCTTTCACAATGGTAATCGGTTTATGTGAGAGTTTAATTATAATAAAGGTAGTGTTTGGCGCCTTACAAAATAGTATATCAAAGTTCTTTAACATCGTCATTCATTGTGAGAGTGAGACGTCGTATTTTACATGTAGCAGCGTCTCTTTTTCACAATGGTACTAGTTTTATTTGAGAGCTTATTATACAGGTAGTGTTTGGCGCCTTACAGTTTAGTATATCAAAGTTCTTTAACATCGTCATGCTAGTATATTTTAGAAATACGTACATAACATATTCCTTTAGTAACGGCACCTACTAATGAGTTTCGTCTAACTGATTTGTATTAAAAATAACAAATACGCTAACCGTATCAAAATTTGTATCAATTAAATTAATAAAAAGTAATTCACGGCTTTCACACAACGTCATTTAGTCTCAAACATAGCAAAGCTTGTATTTGAGGTACCAGACAATTGTTAAACAAACTTATATAGTTCTGAGTACATAATATACATTATAGATAAATTACATTCAGAAACATATAAAATGATCGTGCTCATCACACGAATATTTGTCGACCTCGAGTATAACAGTAAGGGTCACTAATCATTAGATTTACAGGCCTGTCCAATTTTGAATTTCTTTAATTTGTAAGAAGCAATACATTGACTTCTAAACAGTTGAGAAAAAGATCAAATAAATAATAGAAATAATAAAAAAATATTCGTACAATATGATATTACCTTACCTAGAAATCGGAATAGCTCACATGAGTACTACCAACTAAGTAAGTACAATTTTACGAGAGATATGTTACCTTATTGTGTAACAATTTCCTTTCACAAGAAATCTTTGATTACGATTTACCAGGAAGCAAAAGTAATAGAAGGATGCTTAAACAATATACTGAAAGAATAAAATAAAATAAAACTGGAAGTATTTTATTAGTGAATTCCAATGTTATATCTAATCTAATCTTAAGAACAAAACTAATAAAATAATTCGTTTTATAAATTCAAGCCTATAGTGCAAGTGGTGTTAGCCTATAAGTGATTTTTGCATAATTATGCAAATGTTTATAATATGTCTCTTCGAAATGTAATGCTTTGTATTAACATTTGTTGGCTAATCTAAATAAATAAATAAAAGTAGAGTCAGGATAATTAAGCGTCGAATATTTCATACACAAAGTAGTCTGCACAAGAAAATAAAAAATAACCTTGGCATAAAATAAAATCTTGTGAAAATTAACGTGATGTATTTTTCATGTACATTAGATAAAATAATTTATAATATTCCCAACATTCCCTCAACGCCATTTATTCTTAAATTATGTATGCGATTGTAACTTGTGTTATGAGTACTAGACATACTTAACTATATTTCTAAATATATACAATATGTTACAGGTTAATTACAAAAAAATACAGAACATTTTAACGATCGTGCTCATCACACGAATATTTGTAATGGGTTCGATTTCAACCAGGGCCACTAACCACTAGACCAACAGGCCAGACATAAAAAGATTCCAGCCATAAATGATTGCATTTAGCAAAAACCAATTGATTATCTTACTTAAATTCCCTAACAGCTAGAAGAACAGTTACAGTCAGATAATGTTATTATAATTTGATTCGAAAGTTCTCGAAAATGGCTATTCTCAACTGTTTCTTGTCGTTTCAGTCCAAGTTTTAACGGCATTATTTGTGTAACACTGAATCTACATTCTAACTTCGTGATCCTTCGTGATCCTCTTACAGACTTACAAAAACTCCTTTGTTTTTAATTATGTAGCGATTTGCAGGGGTCGCAAACCTTTTGACATTAACCATTACTAGAATGAAGAAGGAATATAAATGATTTAATGCTCTCAAAATTAAAATGTTTTGCATCTAAGTTGGAGAAATTATTATTAAATTTTTTAATGTTTTCTAAGTGTTCAGTTGTTTGTTTTAAATTGTTGTTATTTATGTTTAGTTTTAAGTAAGATAGATGTTACTTTAAATACTTTAAGCCGTTTGTGGATAATTAACAAAGAACTCTACAAGTTGTTATATTTACCTTAAGTTTGTGTTTTTTTTTTTTAATATAAAACTTCGCTGTCTATTTTGTTCTAATTTCTCCCGAACTGAAAAAGGTACGTACATTAATCACTAATTACCTCTCAAAGCATCACTTGACACAAAAATAAAGCGTTAATTACAATTGCTTTCTATTTTCGTCACACTGCAATTAAATGTTCAATGGACTTCTTCGAGACCAATTTTCAAGTCACAAAACCCATTTGAAAAGTCCCAATAATTGGACTGCGAAAGCCTAAAGAGTTAAGCCTCATCTTAACTTGTAAATGACATTTAAGATTAATCAAAACTTTTTGGTAGACGAGTTACCAATTAAATTTGCTACGATTCTCGTAGATTATTCGTAGCACGCGTAGCTTATTGAATTCGTAACACGTAGTCGCTGTAGTTCGCATACAAATTGTCGAGGGATCATTTTTATAAAATGAAACTATATTCATAAACGTCTTGATCTGCATAAATATTTATGTACTCGAATATTTAAGTATGTTTTTATAATTCCATGAAACTGAGGAGATAATTATATTTAAAAATAGTTTTGATTTGATACCCACTCATATCAGAGTAACATATCTATTTTAATGTTAATTAAACTAGATTTCTTAAAATAGAACTTCTACTGCATCATCCTTTTCATGGCTTTTATATCTTACTACGTATGAACTTCAATAGGCACCCACGCATAGAAATGATATTCTTGAAGTCCGTTTGTGTAATACTGGTATTTTAATAGAGAGTGGGTGTATAGGGGCATTATTTGCAAAATATTATTTAATCATTATGTGGGATGCACGATAACTGAATAGCAAGAATCTTGTTAAAGTAATCCTAACGTGTATAAAAATAGGAACCTACAACCTCTGTATTTCTTTTTGCATGTTTAATTTTCCGACTAACATTTTGATTTTATTCTTATACTCTTAAGTTTGAAAATGGCTAAGCTTATAAAAAAATAGAGTTCAGCGATTATTGCTTACGCTATACTTATTATTGTATTCTTTCCCTTATGCAAAAGACTCGTCAAAAAATTATAAACAAAAGCCCTAAACTTTTAATACCAAGAAATGCATCGAACATTTTAACACTTACACTATAGATGTTCAACTCCAGCATTATTTAAAAGACCTAAAAGTTTTCTCCATTTATTAAAACACCGAAACAAAAGGAAACATCTGTTGGGTGACAATAGCTCGAAAGTTCTCTTAAAACTTGTCCTTCAGTAAAAACAGGAGAAAGGCTCTGAAGAGGATCAAGAGATTAAAGCGAGAATGTTTTGGAAATGTTTTTGCGACTTTTAATTTCTGATAGCGGTCTTTATAGTAAGGTTTTTAGTAAAATGAAGCGTTTAAATAATTGTCTCTAAAACTATTGATCTGATTCGGTGGAAGATTTTTGGCTTGACATGCACCTATGTATCCACCGTCCTTATTTTACGTAGGTATCTAGAAAAAGGATGAAGTGCTTTAATGTTTCATATTATTATTTTTATTTTATTTATTATAATCACCTGAGACTCGTCTTGGTAACACTGGTCAAAACAAAACCATACCAATCTATTTCAACCAGTATAAATTCTACAAAACAGTAGATTATTGCTATACCCTTTCTTTACTTACCAAGTCACTAAAAAGTCGATATAGGTTAGCGAGCCTACATCCTATACCCACATTGTTCTTCGGAATTCAATAACCATGAAGAGTTACAGTTAACATATTAAAGTGGACCCAAAACCCTAAAGTTGTAAAGTAAGTTACGGTTTCGTAACTCACACCTTTTTCCCTGGCGAGCGAAAATATTGAACCCCAAGGGCTATTAGGAAAGACTGGCGGTGTATGATGTAGACACAATTTGTCGATAACCTTTTTTTTGGTGAAAAAGAAGCCTCATTCACACCCACCTCTTTGGAAAAGTGGGTATTATCAGACTCTTACTGATTCTTTATTGCAATTAAAAACAAATAATATAATGGAAAAAATTTAACCTCAGATAGGACTTGTACCTGCGACTACTGGTTCAACCAACTAAGTTTCGGTAGGCACTGAACAAGCGTTTAAAATTTGCCTATTGTTTCGCGTCACGTCTTAGTAAGATCTCAATGGCGTGCACTTGGAGAGGCCTATGTCCAGCAGTGGACTGCGATAGGCTGATGATGATGACGTCTTAGGGACGTATGCGATAGCTTACTAACTTAACCTAAAACGCCGTGTAACGTCTCACGCGTATGATCGGTGCGTTGCAATACCTTACGCACCAACCGAAGGAGTATATCAGTGTATGGTTATTTACTGGGTTTGTAGATTACTCGGTAGTATTATATTTGTGGTATACCCGGTCGATTTATGGTATGTAGGAAAATATGGCGGTTTAATTTTTCCTTATTAACAATGGTAAGAAAGCGCAAGTCAGCGAGATTCATGACTGAGGGACGCTACGTGACTGAGAATGTGAGCAGTGAGTATTTTTAGAGCTTTTGGCTTACGTTGGCTATACCAAGTCGGGTTCGCCAACAAAATGACATAATAATATAAGTTTTTTTATTATTTTTCCGCTTGACTAAAATTTCTTCTTGATCAGAGAAGGTAGAGCATTGATCGCAACATTTACTAGATTGGGGATTGACAATATAAAATTCCAATTTACACACTCATTGTCAGAAGTGTAGCAGAATAGTAAAGAAAATACATTAGGTATATCAATCATAGTACCTAAACATACAAACATGTTAGAGTTCATAAATTTATCAGTTTATTGTAAAGTACTTACATTGGCAATAATAACCAAAAATAGAAATGATAATACTTGATCCCAAGTTCGAGATTAACAAAAAAGGGTACTACAAAAACTAGGAGTGGGTAATATCGTACTATTTTTGTATCAAACTTTTTTATTGCCACTTCAAAGTTCAACTAAGTAAGTTACAAATCAATTTGACTTCGATATTCAAACACACTCAAGTCTTCGACGCTTTAATGACGTCTCTATTTTTATTTTTCCAACCGGCCAGTCAATGTCCTATCTATGTTTATAAAGCTCTCTTAAAGAAAACAAAACACAAAAATACTATTTTAGTTTACTTGTAATTTTATGGCTTACCGAAATATTTTCCTATTCCTTCCCATAATTTTATTAACTGTTGTACTACAGTTACAACAAAACAAAATAAATCAATTTATAATCGTAAAATACATTCCATAATATAACTTAAGATACGCAAAAAAAGAAAGAGAATCCTTTTCAAGTAACCAATCAACCTCATTAAACAAAAAAAAAAACATTTTTATAACAAAAGCTACCAATATCAAACAGTATCAAAACTATTGAAGTGGTTAACGATCGTCAGCTCCCGCCTTAAACCCCGTCGTACTTAGACTCGTTAGGTAAAGCTGTGAACACAACAGGTGCGGCGTCGCTGTCATACGGTCGCAACCGTCGGACTGGCCGCACGCGCCAACCGCTCCGCATTCGGAATTTAAAAACTTTACTCCAAATACAAATAGTGTTTGTGAACGTGTTCTGTGTTTTGTTTTAAAATTTAACGGTTTTTTTTTTTAATAGAGAATTTGTATTGTGATTGTGTGTTCTGTTTTTGAAAATGGACTTTTTTTGGAGGTATGTTGTTTTTTTTTATTGAAAACCTATTTAAATCAAGCTTTTAAATACAGTTAGTTGCTCATATATACCGTTTTATTTTTTTTGATATCCAAATATTTTAATTTATGCAAAGTTGTTATTTTTTTGCGCGATGTGCGTAATCGAAGTTTTATACGCAGTTACGAGGACATGCGTATAATATTATTATGAGCTTAAATTTCAAGTTCGACGTCCATTACTTTTTTGTAATTTGATTTAAATCTTGTAACTGTTTTTCTATTAATTCAGGGTTCCGTAAATTCTGCCACATTTTTCAATGGTTTAAAAATAATAAGGACCATCTAAAAAATAATTAAAATGATGTATTTGAATTATAGAATTTATTCTATAATTTTGTAGTTCACAGATTCAAAGATTTAGATTAAACGATTATTTTCGTCTTTTAAACATATTAAAAAATATATGATTCTCCAATGTGTCTAAATTGGTGATACCAAAAATATATTTTTTATTATAAAATTATTTATTTCATCTTTTTCGTATTTGATTTTATATGCCACACGTTAGCGTGATTTATATAAATATTGTGTTATAACAAATCCGTGTGAAAAAACTGGCGTTTAAATTAATAATTAAATAAAGTACCTAAATTAGGTAATTTACCTTCACGTGACTCTACCTGTTTTTCCTGACTCTACATTTACTTTGAAGAACAATAATAAAACGAATTACCATTTGCGGTATAAAAATAGTTTGGATATCCACTAATTTCACGTTAATTGATATTTTAAGGCATAAATATCATTTAAAAGGTCACTCATGACAGTTCAAAGTGAAATACTAAATAGTATTTCCTCGTAATTTAAGTTGAATGGGAAATTGTGACGTTATGGTGTGATCGATACTTTACATAAATAGCATAGAATGGTGTTTGCAAATACTACGAGTAGTTTGCTATATGTACCTACTTATGTTAACAATTGGGCATTTGTGTGTAGTCGTCATTTTCTATTTACGTGAAAGAAGAAAAAATACGTGTCCAATATATTTTACAAATCTATTTAACAGATTTTTTTTTATAGCTAAATTCCTTGTGCTTTATCTCAAAAGACTTGTGTTAAACATCATAATTTCTAACAATAGGAAAATGTTCCTTCAGTATTTTTACACAATGAATGATAAACAACAATGTGTGATTTTTCAAATGTATTTTTAGTATGTAGCTTTGGCTCGACTACAAAAGAGTGGAAGACAGTTAGAATAAAACATTTTTAAATAACTGACCTAAATATCATACTACCTGAAGCTCGCTGTATGACAAATATCTATATACTCCTTAGTACAATGAAGATATTAAAACGCATGTTTTCAATCCAAAGACTAAACACTTAAATTTATTTTTTGTTAATCGGAGTCTTTATAAATTGACTCCAATATCCTTTAACCAGATACTTTTGCCTCTAGTTCACCATTATTTTTTATTTGTACCAGAAAAATATTGCGACGACTTATCCGTCGTTTCATAAACAACTGAAATGCGATCTATGTTTTATTGGAAAAATTTGATGGCCCTGATATTTGCCGAGAGCGGCACAATTGAATTTCAACGAGGTTCCTGTGGAAAGCTTTTGTTTTTATATTTACTACGAAATTATTTTCTTATTTAGGTTTCTCGATAAAAGATTACTTCAATATAATCTGAGATATAACGATCAGTTGTTCTTGGAATTCCGGATATTGATGTGACGGAGAACGGTTTTTCAAGTGCAACATTATATTTTTTTTAAATATTCACTGTGACACTCAGTTAAATTATAATGAACTTTCGGATGAAGAAAAATAGCAATTAATTGATCTACTAGGACTTGATATTTTTTTAGTGGACGTGATGACGGTACGGTTTGGTCAAGATAAATTTTATAAAAGCAATTCTTCAAAGTTTAACGAAGAACTGTATTTGTGATCACTGTTTTTATACACAAGAATTTTAAGAACTACGATAGTTCTTAAGTAAATTATAATTAATTAATCTTGTTGTGTAAAAATTTTGTGATTTAGGATTGCTTTTAGCACAAATTCTAGTGATGAAATGTTTGTGGCTTACCGCGCCATACGAACATTAAATAGAAACGTTATAAAAAAGCAATATAACATATTGGTCGGAAATTAAATGCGACAGCGCAAACTAGCTATAATGAGGCTAGCGTTAATCAGATTTACGGCCGGTTTGTTAGCTGCCATATTGAAAAACATGGATTTGATTGAAACATTTTTGATGACAGCGACATTTTTGTTTTAAGTTATTTGTTTAGCTTAGTATTATTATTACATAAAATTTTCTATTAGTGCAAAGGAAAAGGGTACTTTTCATGTAGCCTATAAAGTCTCTTCCCACGTCTGTCCGTTACTATAAATGCTTAAATCTCTAAAACTACGCAACGGATTCTGAAGCGTTTTAATAGATAGAATATTTCAAGATATGTCAGTATTGAATCCGCGGTGGGTCGCTAGTTAAAAATTCACACAAAACATAACGGTTTTTTATATTAAAAAGAAAATGCGTGAAAGTAGAAGTTCACTTAATATCCTGTAAATAACACCCAAGTTCGTTTACTCTGTAGTTTTATTTCAAAAAGAACTTTATATTAGCACAATAAGAGCACCTACCGGCGGTCCCAAGAATCCAGTGGCAACAGTTCAACATTTATTACTAACTTTTCCTCCTTTGTAACTTTAACGACGTATTACTTACTCTATTTCTTTTTATTTTTTTATTTAGACACCTTTTCTTATTGGCGCCCCCGTGGGGCTTTTTATTATGCTTTGTTCTGGGTGATTACAGTGACATTGTCTTTAACGAGCGTAACTTTTAAACTTGGTTTTTATAGAAAGAAGTTTTGGGATTTTTAAATTAGAGTTCGCGTACAGTCTTGGTTAAATCTAGTGCAAAACTATGATCACTGCACTGTGATAAAGGGATAATTATTATTATGAGGACCTGAAGGTAGTAAGAATTAGTCAGTAAGAGTCTGTTTCTACCCACTCTCCCTACAGAGGGAGCTGCTGTCCATAAAATTCTCCTTCCGCCAAATCAAAAAAAAAAAAAATCGACAAAAGCTGAAGGTAGTACAATCAAAGGATGCTAAGTGCAGTCATAGTGATCTTTATCCCAATAACTGCCACAGTGCCATTTACCACACAGTCTTACAAAGTAAAATTATCTCAATGGGCTGTCAAAGTACGGCGTAACAAAGTATTCTTCACGAAAGTGGTTGATCACACAAAGTTCTTTCAAATAATTCCAGTGTACTTGGAATACATAACAGGTCTTACGTAACAAATGGACTGGCGTATCTGATGGCGCGTGGATTTATGTGAGAATTGAAGCCCCCTTTATCAAAGTTGCAAAAGGTGAAAGAAGTCGTTTCTTTAACGTTTCAGAATGTGTGTTGATTAATGTTTGTAGGTGTATGCTTTTTAAATAATGGTTTTTCGTACGACGTATATGTCTTGTGAGGTATTGAATGGTGTTGGTTGTCGATTTCCGAATATGTTATGCTGTCGTGTTTACGTAGGTTGGTGTATGTATAAAGTGTATGTTATTGAATATTTAATCAGTCAGTTATTTAAATAAATTTTTAGTGTTTATCTGCATAAATTATCTAGCTAGTTCTGCTTGGAGTTCTTGGCGCCATTTCTTCTCGACAAAAGGATATCGAAACCAGTGCAGAGCAACAAAATGCTAGTATATGTCAGGGTGTCGCCGTTGATAGAAACGTCTAGAAGGACATCATCATCATAAAAGTAGGTTTTAATGCAAACGACTGAAATTTGTCTTTGATAATTGACTTGACTTTAAGTTAGAATCAGTTCATTTAATTAGAGCAATTTGATTAACCTTAGTGCACGACGAAATTGAACTTGCCCACATCAGAATAGGACACTTTCAACGGACCTGCATACCTACATCCTAACATGATTGTTAGTTCGGAGCTCGCGTAGCTAAACTCCCGTTACTATCGTCCGCATCTCTGAGAGCAATCAGCTCCAATCTGATTGGTTAATCCTTACCTTGCAGTTTCGTATGTCTTACAAGTGGGATTTTTAGAAATAACACGTGTCCAAGCTTATTCGAGATGGAATAAATGTTTTTTGAGACTAGGGGAAGAGTTTTCGAGGTGCAGTGTGAAGTTAATAATATAGTTATTCGTTTTTTTACGCTTTGACGAAAAAAATCTTTATTTCTATTTTTAGTGTGATATTCAAAAAAGAAAATGGTTGTTTTTTATAGTGCGACTGCAGACATTTACGAGGACGAAGCCACGGAAAGAAGTTAGTCTTCTGCACAGCCTGTTTCGGACCTCTTCAAGTCTTACCCAAAAAGTAGTTACAACAAATAAAACATTTTAAAAATATGCATAATATGTATTTTTTATTTAGAATGTAGTTTTTTATTTAGACTGTATTCGCGGATATGGTATAAAAAACTCATTTTCATTAAATAAAAAAAAATACCTTCTACTACCCTATCACTACCAAATATTCATAACGATATTTTACAAGCTAAGTTCAACCACACACTTCAATTATACTGTAAACTGCAGAACAAGCTCAAACGTCCTAGCATTGATCTCTATACAAATGTATGTGAACCCTGGTGAAGTTTTTCAATTACTCTTCGAATAGAATTTATTGGAACGCCTGTTATTTCATATTGATATACAGCTTTTAACCCCGTGTGTAGTAAAGTTATAGTTTAATAACCGGCTTAGTTTTCGCTTTTATACATGTAATTTAACGTATAATTTTTTAACAAACTCCAAACATATTTTTAATATTTCAGCAAACTTTTTTTATATTTTAGAAAAGAAGCATTTTTCCTTGAGCAAAATCGTCAATTTGAAAAAATGGATACTTACTAATATTAACATAAGCTAAATAATTGTTTTTGTACACTACTTTAGCTCTAGATATTATATTTACTATAAAAAGTAAAGTCTATAAAGCGCAACAAACAAAGCGCATGGGTATTTATTATTAATTGTTAAAGTTACAGACAGTATAAATTGTCTGTATCTATTTTAAATGCTCTTTATTTTTCTTTACAATTTGATTTTATTACAAACGTATGTTTAACATCAACAAGTGAGTACGGCGGAGCAGTGATTTCAAAGGAAAAATCAGCTTACAATATCGTCAATAAATACCAGTTTCTTATACAATATTTACCTTATAATGTAAGTGTTTAATGTATAAAACATTACTGAATATATCATAAGGTCTAACAGTCAAAGCGGTGGTTTACTCGCAAAGGGAATCTGTGTTTTTCTTTTTTAGATTCTTGCTTTTAATATGAGTACAGATTTTGTATTGATATAATTTGTTACGTTAGTCTGTACACTAGGTTTAAGTCATGTAACCGGTTTGTTTATTTGTAAATACCATAGGACTAACTTGAGACTAGACAACCTAGAACCTACTAAACACAATGTAGAGTCACCAGCAAAAACATATATACACAACCAAACAGTTGCAGTAGATTTCTTATGCAAAATTTTTGAAGCTGTTATGGAATATTCCTGATACTGTAAGCTAAACATAAAATGTTTAATTTGAAAGAAAATTTCACAATTTTAATTAATCATTTGACTGTGACATAAACTTCAATTGTTTGATCGTGTATACATGTGTTTGCTAGTAACTGTAGCTATTACACACTCTTTGACGTGTAAAGCGGCGGTGTGAAGTGTAAAAAGGTCCGTACCTGTGCATGCAAGGCGTAGTATGGAAGTATGCTCGGTCAACAACAGGCTTTTGCGCGGAACTTTTCAGTGTCAACGATACATAACTATATTGTACGAGGTGGTAACGTTTTTGAAGGTAGAAAGATTGTTGAATAATAAAAGCCGAGCCTAAAGCGTAAACTATATGGAATATTTTGAAGATATAAATTCTAGTAGTAAGCTTGACAGCTACAATTGACATTTTCGCTATCCATAATGTACAGTGGCGAGCAAAAACATACTCGTATGTATAATAATATGTACACGACCAAACAGTTGTAGTAGATTTTTTATGCGAAATTTCTAAAGCTGTTATTGCATATTCCTGATAATTAAAGCTAAACATAGAACGTTTAATTTTAAAGAAAGTTTCACGATTTCATAAATCATTTAAAGACTTCAACTTTAATTGTTAATCGTGTATACACATTTTTTCTAGTGAGTGTCCCAAAAGTACCACAACAATACAGCTACCCCAACATTTTACACAACAATAAATACCATTTAAGAAAATCAAATTAAATCCATGTATGCAATATCAAATCTGATTCGTCAGTTTAATTACCCCGGAGATTACGCGACCCTTACCCCGGGACTTCCTAATCTGAGGTCTGAATATGTCTTCACTGCATGCAGACTCGAACACAATTACTTAACCCTTGTCACTGCTTCATTGACTTACCCCACCATTGTTGGGGTAAGTTATCCTGATTTTACTTTGATTCAATCTGCTGCTTTTTTTTGTTTTGGGATGTTGTTGAAGTTGTTTTTCTGATAGACAGAAGTTAGTTCATTAACTTTTTTTTCTTGTAGTTATGAACGCTTCCGTGCATGGCGCCCATGACGTGGTAACCTATACCACTCGGCTATCCCTGCAGTCAAAACTGCTGGCAAATTACGATTTTGAGGAAAGTCAAACACACCTCAGCCCTCGTTAACAATGCATGTTTTTAATATAAAATTGTACTACCGGAATTACTGAATTTTAGATAAGTCATTATACGACTCCATTTTTTCCGGACATCCATGAAGATCAAACGTCGTTAAATTTTGATGCTTTTATGAACGCTATCGAATAAGTATTCATATCGGAGCGTCATAATTTGTATGGAGATCGGGTATACTAAATGCAAATTTCCATACTAATTGTAACGATTACGTTATGAATACTTTGACGGTAGTGTTAGAAATCTGAGCTCGTTTTACCCTTGCTGGATGATTATACTCGTTGTTTAATGTAACCATGCTACTAAATTAATGCATATTAAAATAAATATTAGTGTTTACGTACAGTCTTCATGATGATAATAATATATTACATTAATACAAGCGACCTGCCCCAGCTTCCCCCATATTTTCTTATTTACTTGACCTTTGACAGTTATTAAGACTAGTCATTGCAAAACGTATTACTATGTGAACATTGAACATTCTAAGGAGGAAGTCGATGACTCAAAATATTAATATACCGCAGAACTAAAGTCACTCAACATAGACAACTATTCAACAAAATCTGACATGACGCAGTTACGAAAAAAAAGAAGAGAAACTGATGGGCAAAAAAACAAAAGAAAGATAATTTCGAAATGTGCCACAGAAAATCAGCCAGGATTACACACAACCATTCCGTTATTCCCGAGACTTCAGATAAGGCAGAAAAAAGGGACCGAGGTGCAGAGGCATCATCAGTAATCACGTGGCCCGAACAGAAAAAAAGAACCAGGGTTGCCCACAGAAGACACGTGTACCATAAACGGTCAACCACGTTGCGGTCATCACGCATTTAAACTGAGTAACTTTGTAAATACATACGAAGGGGCAGTACCGCAGGCTTCCCTTCCGATCGCGTTAACCGGCTTTCATCCGGTGACAAATTGAATATACGTCGGAGTGTACGCTTAGGTTAAACTCTACTCGAACTTGGACTAAGGCGTGTATGAAAATTTACTGCTATTTAAGTTTTATTTATCACAACCCCGGCACCCAAAGGACTCCAGAAGGAACATAGTGGGAAGTCACTGTCTCGTTTGCACATCCTTATGTACGCTTGTGTCTTTAAAACTACACAATAGATGTTGACGCATGTTTTTTTTAATAGATTTCATGGCGGTGTTGGTAGAGCCTTAGGATATCACATAAACTATTTCTGCTTAATATTTTTCCAAGCTATTTTGGCTTTCAGTCTTTACGAATTAAATTTTCATGCATTTCAACTGTCATTTTTTAAAGGTCAAGTCATAAGGGCTATACTTAATAACCCATTTATCTTACTGCTAGAATAAGAAAATCTATATAACACACGAAAAAAGTACATTACCGATATGAATTTCATATGAATAGGCCGTTAAGATCGTGGCAAGAAAAATGATGTAGAATAAAAGGCATAATCTTTTTTACCTACTTATCTTTCTGATAAAGCGTTGTGATTCTTAATATTTTTTCCTTTTCATGTTATATTCAATTGCTTACAAAGTACGCACTTTATTTATCTCTTGTTTTTGATATTAAAGTTTTATAGTTACCCAATATATTCTGATAAGCGCATTCGTGAAAATCTTTTGGTACAAGTCACAAAATGCGCAACAATTAATATAACATGATCGTTTAAATTATTATGCGTCATACATACTTTCTAATAATAACAACTTGCCATCTTTGACAAGTGGTACATAAATAATTAATTATTATTTCTAAAAGTCAACTGAATAAAGAAATAAATCTGATTTACGACATTTTACATAGCTATAAACGAATAGTTTCCTTATTATTTAAACTTTCAGAAAAAAAGTTTGTTAGATAAAATACTTTTTTTTAGGCACATTACGACCTACAGAAGTAAAAACACAAACTAATCACGAATAGTAAATGATTCAGTTTAGGTTCTCATAACGCTGACCGCAGTTGACGTTGGGCCTAATCTGGCTTAGCCTGCAATCTTCCAGGGCGAGGGTCCACGCTTAATCTGCCGCCAAACGATTGTCTAGATATGGTGTGGGGTTGCAGTGATAGCGAGGGTGTTGTGGAAATGTCTTTGATAAGTAAACTAGGGTTCATGCTTAATTTTTTGTGAAGGTTTGGATTTTTTGTTGTTGAAATGTCGAATACTTAACAGATCTTAGTGGCGTGTTCTTGGAGAGGCCTATATCTAGTAGTGGACTGTGATGACGATAGGAAAAAAATATGTTGAAAAAAAAAACAATAATTTTCAATGAAATCTGCATCAAATTTCTACCTACTCTGTGGGTATTCTTCACACACGTCAGGAAAGTTTAAAAATCCCTAAAAGGCATGTTAGTAGAGCTAGCATAGAAACCAGAAAATAAAACGTTTTATTTGAATTAACCATAAGTAAGAAGTATGCATTCTTATTTAAAAATCTTAAGTATTTAAAATATGAACCTTAAATATTTGTTCTTCTAAAGATTGGTCTATAAATAAATTCACAAAGCATTGAACTTCACAGAAGCGTTTGAAGTATAAAGGCTAAGTTCAAATACTTTAAAACTTGATTCAACTTTGATTTGGTCTCGAGAAATATCCTAAATTAAACAATAAGCTGAAAATAACTGAAACTTATAGAAAACAATTGCGATTGGTATTTGTTAAAGGAAAACTTTTCAAGACAAATAATATGTATGATGAATTCAGAGAATTTTAAAAGTTTGTTTTTTCTGAATAAATATGTTTGGTATAGGTTATATTATTATTCATAAGGTTAATTATAATATTTTTCATTTTTTTTTAATTAAATCTTTGAAAAAAAGATGGCGCATTTCTTCCAAACAGCAAACGCAAAACAAAAACCAAGCTAAAGGAGGTTTTTATACTTACTTATAAACTAACACTATTTCGACCATTATATATTTTTACCCATTTAAAAGTCCGCGTATTAATATTATAATGCACAATGTGAGATATATTATGTAAACCTTTAAAAAATACTGTCCGAGTTATACAAATAAATGTTTTTTTTTTGGACAAAGCACTCACTCTTAATCCCTACTCCAATACTAAACCCTTTAGAACTAGGTAAAGGTTTAGGCAGCTGTGTAAGGGAGACACCGCTCTACACCCCGTATCGCGCCATCTCGCTTCTGTAGTACTACTGTAGTTCTACTCTCAGAGGTAGTAGTAGGCCTGTTGAATTGAATAACGCATTCAAACATCAACTCGTTATTTCTGGAATGTTGTCAACATTCGGTTCTAAATATAGCCTTTATGTAATTTGGAAGTTTCGGTTAGACCTGAAAGAACTCATTGTGGAAATAAACCTATTTTTAGATAAAAGGTTAGTCTGATGTCTGTAATGTAATTGTCACCTTGCTTAACAAAGTTGTAGAAAGGATAATCTAAGTGTTACCTTTTAAATACAGCATAGAAGTAGTGTTAATAATCAAGTTTTCAACAATCGGTATGATATTTCGTTTTTTATTTAAATCTGTCATTTTTTTAAATTCAACTAATTGATCAACTGATTTCCTTCATCGCTTAGAATTGTAAAAGAATGAAAAAGGTAAAAGACTGCCTTAGCATTTATTTAAACCTGCCAGCGAGCTAGATTAATTTAATTAATTAATTTTATGAATATGTTACAGCCAAAGTGATTAATCTAGATATTATGTATACTGTCTAGCTATTATGAATAATATCTACTCAATTTGGATAAAGTGATAATTCGCACAAAATTAATCACATTAACTAGCTATTATACATAATATCTTCAAAGAATTGGATAAAGTGATAAAACAAGTGGATATTCGTTTAAGAATAAATTTGTATTTCAATTTTCCTTAAGCATACATATCAGAAAGATTATTTTAACAATTAAAATAACATAAGATAATATTTTCACCTCAATAAACATAGATTTTAACAAATAAAAATAAAAAAACCTAACCTCACCTAATTTAGGTTAGGTTAGGTTTTTTTTTTAGGCAGGAGTGTGGATATCAGATGAACATTATACCTATTGATCATTAGCGCAAATGTTGATATAGGTAGCAAATAAATATTCGACGAACTGAAAATTATGTCAAACGACATTATACAAAGTGATGATTTTCTTAAACGTTCGATTGAGTAATATTATATCAAACGTTGTTCGATCAAACAAGGGTGAACCTAAGATAAAGACCGTATTATTACTTTGGCTAACTTTGACACGATATTATGAATAATAACTAGATAATGTGATTAATTTATTACACTGTCTAGTGAATTTAGCTATTATCCATAATGACTAGTCATTATGTATAATCGCTCATTAATCACTATGACTGTAACAAATACACAACTAATAATGAATAATCCAAGAAAAATTAATCCGAATACCTGCCTTTTTCTAGCAGATAGTGATCAACGTAATCGCAAAATCCAAATCCTTATTTGATAACGATTACGACTAAGTAAGCTGTCGGATTAACTAACTAAGGCACTAGATACAAAAACCATGTGATTCAAAGGAAAAAATCGCTGTCAGTTGCACCTCACCTTTACCCACCATACAGTGGCTACATTAATATGTTTCCACCCGGACAGATACGATAATCCTTTCGGGAAAGGTTTACTAAGTATGTTTGGTTTTAGGGCATCCGAGAAAGTTTCTACTAAGGCCTTTGGCATACTAACCCGGAGTACATAACCGAAAATACCAAAGTTAAGGGTAAGCTAAGGATAGTACTAGTGATATGTTTGAGGTCTAGTCAAATAGACAGGCCTGTTGGTCTTGTGGTTAGTGACCCTGACTGCTATACCAGAGGTAGTGGGTTCGATCCCCACCTAGGACAATTTTTTTGTGTAATGAGCATCATTTGTCTTGTGTCTGGGTGTAATTTATCTATAAAATGTATGTATTTAGAAGTATATACTTTTGTTTATCAGTTGACTAGTACTCACAATAGTACAAGGTCTGCATAGTTTGAGGCTAGATGGCTTGCGTGAAAGTCCTAGAATATTATTATTATTTAACAAAAACTTGAAATCTGAGACCTGAGATTGAAGAAATTTTAGTTAGGTCGCGCTAACTAAGCGCTCGAGCTCCTTTCAACCCGAGCGTCAACTGTTTTTGCTATTGTGTTTCACTACTGTTTTGTGTGTTCGGGTGTATTTATATATTAAAGCGTGAATATATAATGATAATAATATATCATACCAAGATGTTTCTTGTCGGCATCGTTTAGTATTTTGCCTATCATAGAAGTATACAACGTTGATAAAAGCGAGAGGCATTAAATGAAACCACATATTCTGTATATCATTATAAGGCTACACAACAAAAATCAAATCAATGTAAGCAATAGTTTAGTCACAGGATACTTTTTTAGTTTTTTTTTAGTTTGAACATGCTGTATCTTCCTGATTAGGTGACTAAGTTTTATAGGCATAGTTATCTAGTTGGCTCCGGTTGGGTCTGAAACTAGTCGGGCTATCCCGATAAATACGCGTGAGTAAACCGTTATAACGTTTTAAGTATGAATCATCCTCACGAAAGTTATTATAAAAATATTGCTTACATTGATTTGATTTTTGTTGTGTAGCCTTATAATGATATACAGAATATGTGGTTTCATTTAATGCATCTCGCTTTTATCAGCGTTGTATAATAATTCTATCGGTCCATTTTCGTTTCTAGGAGCATTTCCTTAACATCCAGTTTTAAATTGTTAATTTTTACAGTTTTTAGATATAGTTTTCTTTTTTGCCATTTTCAGCTTACTAAGAGGATTTTATACTTTTATATTTTCATCCACAAACTGAACAGAACAGCGTTTTCACATCATAATAACATAGTTATAACAACATCTCATGTTTCAAAATTAAACCCTTCATTCGACCCAAGGAAATTTAATTTCAATTTACAAGCCAGCACTATGATGATGCTTCATTAAACTTTCATAATGTCAAAAGTAAAAGTGCACAGTCACAGCCAAGTAATTCGGGCCCGAGCGTCAACAGAATGCAATTTCTTGTCCCTAAAGGAATGTTCATTAGAGCAGACCTTTGTTATGTGTCCCAATGTCAGCCATGATAAATGGCTCTAATCCTTTTTGGCTTACGGACTCAAAAAAATGTGTTGTCCCTCTCTCTCTTGGGGATTTGGTTGTATATGGAATATTGTTGTCCTTTTTGTCGTTGATTTAATGTATGATATGTTCGCTGCTTTTAAATCTGGTTTGGTTGAGTGAAAACTTTTTGATTGTGTATTTTGGATATTTGGTTTAAAATTTGTGTGTGATCTGTTACGGCGCAGTGGTTTCAATTTCGCCAATTTTGCGTATAATAATATACATTATTTATGATTGGTTTTAAAGTGTTATGAGAACATAAATAACTTATGTTCCACTATAATTATCAGGTGTTTGAATGGATAATGAAGTCATTAAAAGTAATGTTGTATGTATGCTCTTTGATCGTACACGAGGTCGGCGCTAAGTTCAACAATGTTAATCAATTATGATGACATAAAACCATCTATCATGAACGGTGTACTAAAGATCTTAGGCTTACGGTTAACATACAATTATAGTTAATAACTTATTCCTCATAAGACGAGTATAATATGTGTATGTATTTCAAAAATAGTTCTTAATCTGAGTCTTTGCTAATGTGATTTAAATATATTCTCTTAATCTTCCGACATCATCAGAATTAAATAAAATTATTAAGTACAAATGTCATTTTTTTAATATTTGAGAGCATACTTACATTCAAGTCAGTAACGGTCGACGGCACTCTGCTGAACTTGGTGACATGCGAAAGCTTGTTGAAAATACCTAGATAAAAGACACTCAACGTTATAGTTTAGTGTGCCAAGGTTTAAAATTATAAAAAAAAGATAGATGGAAGAAAGTGCCAAAAAAAAGAGGATGCCTATGTCCAGCAGTGAGTAATGCCAGGTTCACAAAATGATAGCGCAAACTGTTCATCATTTCATTGGTATTCCAGAACAAACTTCAACTGCCTCGTTTATTATAATTGTTTTTATTAATGAAACGATACGTACCCTTGAACCCAATTGTAACTGCTCGAGTAATTTCGGCACGCTATCTTAATATTGAGAATTGTTCTGACGTTGGTTGTTGATCATCTTAGATGTTTATCTTCATAATGATTAAATATCACGTTTGGAAGTAAAACTCTTCGTAGAAAAGTACGCAATAAAATTACGAATATATTTCTCTATTCAGTTTCGTATTTGAGAAAAGGATAAAAAAAACCTGAGTGTAGATAAATAACAATACTAAAATACCGAGATAATAATAATATGGATATTGTATTTAACACAAAATTGTGATATTGGGCGACAAATGTTTTATTTTTCCTAATTTATTTTTGTATTACAAAAAAAGGCACATGAAATGTTATATCATCACTTTATTCCAAGCTTGCAATTACGTAACCTATACCCTATATAGATACTCCTTAAAAAAGGCAAAGCGTTTTATGTGGAGATCAAAGTCAATTTTCGTTCATAATCTTTAGAAGTATTGAAAACTGAGTAGCTTTTACTTATTACACAAATGGGCCGTCTATCAAAACCATTGGACCAAACTAAATACATGAAAGCTTTATACCACTCCCCTCTGTCTATTGAAAAAATCTTTTGAACTATAATCCGGTGAGTTGAAACTTGTCACTTATGTTTCTCTTGGCATCGAACGTCGCTTAGAAAGGATTTTTCGTAATTCAGACTAGGGATGTTGCGGATATGCAATTTCGGATATGGTTATGGTTTTGGATATTTATTTATTTCGCACTATCTGCGTTTAGATTTTTATAAAGAAATACAGTAAAATCAAAGGCTTGTTTTGTGTGACGGCTCGGCCGTCAATAATTCTATCACGATATGTCGTTCTATTTAAAACTATATCTAAAATCATCCTAATTTATTGAATCGTTTTTAATTACTGATTTTTTTTAATCCTCATATCCGATAATTTCGATTAAGGTTACATTTTTTTAATTTCGCATATCGGATAATTTCGGTTTCAGTTACGAAGTTTTGACACCCCTACTTCAGACCCTAAGGCGGGGGAAATGGGAGTAGATCGTGTGTGTTACGCTGTTCCTAAGGGATAGGCAGAGGTGAGGCAAGATGGGAGGATAAGCGGCTTGTTTTTAATAGGATTATGGATGCTCGTGCTCGTATGCAGTTAGGAAGGTTAGGTTAGAAATTTTTAACTGACTTCAAGACAGAAAAGTTAGGTGTTAGGTTTATTCTTAAAAAGAAGTATTTTTATATACATGGTAAAATGGATATGGTTTAGGGTGTGAGGTTTCTTGGCTTTGCGCTAATTTAAAGTACCTATACCATAAGATTGTTCGCCATCTAAATTTGATCCAAAATATTCATATCTACAACGGATTCATTAAATGCAGTTAAATCATAGTTGCAATAAAACCGCAAAGAATAAAAATCTAAAAATGAAATATAATTTATTAAAATCCCATTTTCCTTCAAAACTTAAAAAAAAAACATATTATGACATTCAATTTACCGTAAATCAGAATATCAGAAAGAAAATCCTCTTAAAAAAATGTCTGACAGTAGCTACACAGATGTCACCAGTGTCAACGGTATACAAAGAGGGGCGTTCAAAAGACGGAAAATGCGACCCAGAAATACTTCTTTGATACCAACGAACGCTGGTTTTTTCGCAAACAATTTTTGGTAATGTAGATGTTTTGAATCGAATCTTATGAATGTCGGTTTAATTAAAATTGCTGGTTTTCATGAATTTTGTTTTAAGGTTTTTTATTTATATTTCTGTTTAGATGTTATTAAGGAGAGTAAAGATTTGGGAGTCGCGTCCGATGCTATTTATGTGACCAAAGAAATACCGAAAGACTTTTTTGTTTTAATTAAAAGGTACTGCATCAAATTATATTTTATTCTTTGCGTTATATGCGATTGGCTTTGAAACGTGATATAATAAGTCACCAACTATTTGCTATAGCCTTGATTACATTAGTAGGGATTTTTAGGAAAACCTAATACGTTATACCGTCATTAATAGGTAAATAAGGTCTACCTTCAGCATAACATTTTAGAAAGCACGTGTCAACCATTTCTACCCTTACCACGAACGCAAACATCATAACTGTTGCAATTGTGTGAGCGAGACGCTACTACACGCATTGTAGAGCGCTGTTACTCTTCCACAACTGTTGTAGCCTTGTTTTAAGAGATCATAGTACAGGGGAAGCTCAATAAACACCGATAAACGTCCAGTATGTACGGCGATAGGCTTGTTTGGAGGTAATTAGATTCGAAGCTAATTTTATGACAGCGTACGGTAGAGCCGGTTTTGGCCGCTTTTAGGGACACATTTGGGAAACTAGGAAGCTGTGCGTAGATACTATACGTGTTTCCGTGAAGTTACTAAACGTGTATAAACAGAATCTGATCAAGTTTCAGCATTGCTTTTGTAGAAAAGTATATCTTCAAGAGTAACAGTCAATGCTGCTAAAAAGATTGAGTTGCTATTAAAGAATGTAACATGCACAAAAACGAAATTTAAATTTACATCACTGTCTATGTATAATTAAAAAAAAAGAAATATTAAGTAAAAAAACATTCAATGGCGATTTGACTGAAAAACGTTTATTCTGTGTTTGTGATTTACCATTTGTAAATACTGCCTCAAATTTAGAGTCACGGTGGTTTAAAAATCTAACTTCATTGTATTTGAATCAAACATTTTCTAATCTAAAAATAACAATTCGACAAACTGAAAACAATAACATGATGCCTATTCCAACAATACGAATGTATGTTGAACAAGCAAAAACAATATGAATTCACGATTCACGTCACGAATGCTCATTTTTGTCACGTTTTTCTATCTTTCTAGGAAGTTAAATACTATCAATTCAGTCCTGTTGGCCCAATGGTTAGTGATCCTGACTGCACGAATAACCAAACGGTACATGTCACCACGCCAATTACCACTGTGCACAACGTGTCCTGGGTTCGATCTCCGCGTAGGGCAATCACACTATGCTACTTCCAAATTATTGCAAAAACATCGAAATAGAATAGATTTTTTGTAACTTAACCCCATTGCAGACATAAAATAAATTCAGTTTAAAGTAGTCCTGCGTTTGCGTCAGACTTAAACAAAGAAATCTAAAACAATTATCTGTATCTCCCCTTTCCCAAACGCGCTTGACCAAAACACACTTCCATTCATTTCTTTATGTACTTCCGTAACCTGGTCTTATCAGGGGCTGTCCCATTTCCTTTACACGGAGAGTAGGTTGACTGACGTCACTTTTACCCGGCCGTACCCTAATAGTATGGAAGAAATGCAGTCGTCTCACTTAAAATGATGAAAAATGTATTGGAATTGGCTAAAGTCCATACCAATTTTATTGGTTAGGTAATACTTGGTATCCCATAGAAATACTGGTTGACAGAATTATTGTAGGCTTCAAAGATTTCATATTGAACACATCAACATCAGAACGAATGACTAGTTAAACTTTTTGGAGAATCTGAAATAATCTGGATGCATTAAGAGGTGTTATTTACATGTTTATAACGCGTAGGTACAAGACAGTGTAAGGGCTCAATTTGAAATCTGGATCGCGATTTTGGTAACTTAATTGCTAAATCAATAGTGCGTTGAATCAGGAGTCAAGTTGAAGGCAACAGGCCTTGAGGTTTTTTTCGATACAACGGTTGTTCAAGTCAGCGCGGTATAGCAAACTCTGTAAGACTCTATAGGCTAGAATAAAAAAACTCTGATATATAGTTAGACACCAACAAGCGCGACATAACGTTTTATACCCTCAACCCTAAGTCCGCCACTTAACTAACAGGAAATAGGTCCACACGCTATATAAAACCTCTTAAGCCATAAAGCCATAAAGGCATAGTATAACATAGTATTTTATAGTGTAAAGTGCAGTTGACAGGCCACGGTAAGTGCAAGTATCATTACAGGCTGGGCAGGCCGCGCCCATGGATTAAAACGTTACAGCTACTGCTTTCTGACACGCTAGCGTTGTAGCTAAATGTCATTTGTAGGACTAGGGCACAGGTTATTAGGACTCTTTGGTCTTTACAACGTGATGTGTAATTGTTTTGAGAGTTTGAGGTGTGTTTAAACGTAAATATTTTATTCTAATTGTATTCCAAATAAAATGCTGTCTTGAATTTCTGACCCGCAGTAGTAGTGACTAAGCGTGATTATCAAAACTTACCTTTCTTTATGTATAAAAATCTACACCTGTAAAACATTTACATACTAGTATATTTAAGCAAAAGATAGAAGGGTGTAGAAGAAAACGAGAGAGGCCTTTGCCCAACAGTGAGATCTTAGACAGGCTACATAAAAAATATTTTTGAGCAACATAACGAGAGTCTTCTGACGTTACTTGAGTATAAAATACATAAAAAAAACAGGTTTGATTTTAGTGATTTCTTTCACCATTTACGGTGAAATGGAATTTGTTAACTTACCTACTATAATTTCCTAGTCACACATGTTTGTACCTTTTTCCATATATTTTAATAACCGCTATTACAACAGTTAAGTGTATGTAATAGTATGGTTATAAACTAAAGGCTCGGAATAGAAAGTAATTGGTTTAAGCTATAAAAAATATTTTTGCATATCTGTCAAAGCAATCTTTATTTTACAATGTTGTGTATAGGTTAGGTCTGTAAATTAATTAAAATGTTTATTATTTTTTCAATTATAGAAGAAAATTTTATGCTTCAGAATAAACGCTTGATTCCATTGATTATTAAGTGCACTACTAATTCCTGTTGCGTCGTATTTAGCAATAATGTGCCTTATCTCTTTGCGAATAAAGTATTAATTCAATCGATTGTATCTATACCAAAGATAATAACATTTAGTATTGTACTCGTAATCTCATTGTACAACCGAACGTTATACAATATATAATGTAAATTCCTTCGATACATCCACTGTAACATTCCCTATCGGATTTTCAACTTTAAACACAAAGAGACAAAGTTGTTTTTCCTTTGCACTGTACAAAGCAATTGAAAGCCTAACAATTCAATAATTAATTATACTAACTGTAATTACGGCCATCAAACAGTTCTCGTAAATTACGTCTTTCAGTTTAAGGCTTGATCGAACCTTTTGTTTAGATCTAAATAAGTGAGTGGGTAATAATAATAATCGTGAACGCTTCGGTTTACACTACCTTTGTGATTGTGACGTCATAATTGTATAACAGCAGTTCCGTAATTCCATTTATTTAAATACAGAACTGTGTGGTGAGCTCTTGAAGTAGACTATTGCCGTTGTGGAGGCGAGATCCCGATATAAGACGTGGTGTAGGGCTTTCTTACTT
This sequence comes from Chrysodeixis includens, assembly GCA_941860345.1. Classification (NCBI taxonomy): domain Eukaryota; kingdom Metazoa; phylum Arthropoda; class Insecta; order Lepidoptera; family Noctuidae; genus Chrysodeixis; species Chrysodeixis includens. The sequence continues at coordinate 11,313,397 of OW796093.1, read as the reverse complement.
TTACAACGATATTAAGGCGTTATAATTTGTATAAATGACTGGTACTCTAAATTTTAATAATAATCCATAATTTCATACTAAAATAAGACTACACTTTATAAATAATCTGAAAATATGATGTCTCACTGTGCCATAACCAAGACGCGGGGGAGGGGCAGGGATGGTGTCTTAGCTAAAGTTGCACCAGTATGCAAAAATTATCAAGTCATTTTATGCCTCGCATACAAATAATCGAACAAAGTAATCTAAAATTTTAAACAATTGCATTTAGGTTCCCATCGTTCCAACTAAGTCCTCTCCCAAACTTCCGACACCAAGACAAGTCCAAGTCCGTCTCTGCTTATCCCGCAACTTGTAAGCGTAAAGATAACTTCAAACAGTTGTATCTTAAACAAGTCGGAGCAACTTGAGTGAATTTACCAGATTTATGTTATCAGTATCTCTCAGATGGTTACACCGTTATTTACCTTAAAACTTAATGTACTGATTAACAGAACAATTCAGTTAGGAATATTCATCTAATTAGCTCAGTGGTTGCGGTTATTGAAGACGACTAAGATGAGAAATAAAGTTGTGTTTGGAATTTTGTGAATAGATTTTGGGTTTGTTTGATGAATTTGTTGAGTACTGATATTGAGTAATGACAGGGATATTGATAAACATTTATTTTACATTGTATTGAAATGGAGATTCTTTTATAATTTTCAAGACGGGTCGTCGGGATTTTTTTATTGCCGGTTTGCGGCTCTACTTATCGATTTTTATACGCACGAGGTGCAGGTTTCGATACTCAGCGCAGGCAAATTACCACTGTGACTTTTTCAAAGTTGAAAGTACTTTTTTAATTGTAATATTTTACTGACAGACAAACAGTGAAAATAAACATCATGAGAAAACCTGGATTCCAAATATATCAATCTGAAAAAGCTAATTCGTAGTGAGCTAGCGTGGAGTGTTTATAGGATGGTGTTAATTTTTTTTATTAATAGAAGAGTTGTCTTGGAAAACTAAAAGTAAGATGAATTTAAATTGGGTTCGTTACTTATAATTACACGTACTATTACGCACCTTGAAATAATGGTATTACTTTGAAACAACTCTACTATCAAAAGCAACCCCCAACAAAAAAAGACAAAACCCTTCCCTAAATTCCACAATTTTCCAGCTAGATAAAATACCTACTCCGCAGAATTCAGCCCATCAATCCAATGGCACGTAACATTGTATTATAGGACCTGAACTTATGAACAGCGAGCACGATATCAGCTTACACGGATCACTGGACTTGATTCCAGTCTACCTGGACCTAATTTTAATGGAGTTTTTGTGAACCTCTTTGGGCTAGTTAGTATTAAATGTTATCAATTTAGTTCAGGTGTAGTGGTTTTTTGACTTGACTTGAATTGTGTGATCTCTATTAAAGCTCAGATCGATGATTTTTGTATCCATTTTACTACAAGAGGAGAAACCCTGTCCTTTTTAAAAGGTTAACACGGGGACATAAGTCTAACATGCTTGTTCAGATTTTTATAATTAAGTTTATTTTATTGTACGATTAGTTAATATTAATTTAATTTTCTTGGGTGATATTATATTCGCTGATTTTCCTTTTGACGTTAATATGTTAAAGCGGAACTTCACAGAAAGTGTTCTGTTTTCATGTCAACAGCTGAATTGTCGTCTAAAAATGTTTTCCTATCCTTGATTATATTACACAATGCCTTAATAAAATTACTTCGTAAATGAACATTAAAGAAAAAGCCTACTCATCACAAAAAAAATCAAGACTCCTAAAAATAACATATCATTTAAACCTTCTTTGCACACTTTCACAAAATTAAAAGCACTCCGAAAATATCTTTAACAATCTTCCATTTAAATATCAAACACAATTACTTCATTCAAACTTGAAAATCCGAGCGCCAAACATTCTCACATTCACGTGGAAACTTCAAACAATGTCTTGGAAATTCCCTTTCTCATACTTATTAAGGTTCTACGCCCAAAGGGTGAAATCAAGACCTTTACACTAAGCTGCCACAGTCCCTCAGTCTTTTAAGGGACGGAAACCACAATAAGTAGAGTATTCGTAAGTGTAATGAAGATATTTAAATGCCGCCATAATAAATTAAGATTGCATACCTTATATGGCCGCTATCAAATTAAAATAAGCACACACTTCGAAAATAAGAGTACATATTATTTCCAGAAAACAGCACACTAATAAAGATATTGTAAACTCTATAATCCGAATGTAAAAGTAGGTAGTTATATAGGGGAAGAACCCTATATAACTGGCGTTGGTACCGGAATTATAATGGTTCTGTGGTCGTAGCGTGATGAATTGCTATGACATTACCACGCACCGACCAAATGCGGGAGACGTTACTTTTAAAGACGTTTGAAGGCAATATTTTGTCTGACACTACCCACTTCCTATCCTCACCACTATCCGTTTTCAAGAGCAACAGCGGATATATAAACTGATATACATAAATGGACCCCAAAAAATCAGTCCTATTTTTGTAGAGTCGTCTAAATTTAACTTTTTTATAAAGATCCTTTTGTACTTAAATTCGACTTGAATTCAACCAGTTTTACGCTCACTTAAGGCTATACCACTAGAATTAAGGCGTCAACAAAAGGTAAGAACGTAAAAGAACGAGTAATTTGAACGCGTTGAGAAACTCTCGCAATGAACGTAATTGTCACAGTCGGGCCAATAGATTGGAGCCATTAAACGCGCTGTAAATGCTGTGCTGAAAGTTCTGGAAAACTCAATACCTCTACCATAATGCCTTAAAACAAAACCATCGCCATTGTAGAAAAGAGATGGCGCTATACCTTGCACGTATTGGCGTCTCTCTCCCACAACTGTAACTGTTCTGTTTTAGAGTTGACTGTAATTGCGTAGTACACGGGTAGTAAGATAAAATTGAAGTACCTACAATGTATTTACATTTAGGTTACGCTGATCGGCTGTTTATTGGTTGTGATTACCATACATAGTCAGTTCGGGCTAATATTGCGGGCGCTTTCTAAAAAAAGAAATAGTAAGCATTTTGTAAATTTAATTTTGTACTAAATAATTATGTTCTTGCTTTCGTTAAACCGCGACATCGGTAAAAAAAATGTTTGAAGCAATTTTTGTAATTTTTCGTTTGTTTTCTTTTATCTAAAAATACGGTTCTAATTTTATTGCTATTTTTCTTGTTACTTATTAAGTTTTATTTGACATCTTAGAAACCTCCAAAACACAACAAATTATTCTACTAGAGACACCACAAAATATAACGAGCTCCTTATATTTCAAATAATTATAATTTGTAGTCCATAAAATGTGGAATGTTACCTGCTCTCCCCGAGGACGTACAATAACTGTAAATCAAGTGTCCACTATCATACCTGTAGGTTCCACAGAGCCATTAACTTAGTAGGAACATAGAGTACAACATTATGTAGAAGGAAGAGGCTTTCAAGCTATGTACGCGTCTATTAGGAGATGTGGGTCAATATTAGCATAATTTTGTCAAAGTTAAAACGAAAATTTACTTCAAGATGCATTTTTAGCATGACGAAACTGGAAAAAATACATCATTTTCTTATTAAGTATTAAACTCGTGGTATGATGATCTGTCAGATATGCAGGTCGTATGTGGCCAGAAATCGCAAAAGACAGGGAGGTTTAGAAGAAGAAAGGGGAGGCCTTTACCCAGTAGTGGAATCTTATTTAGGCGACATAAAAAAATCTGCAAAAGCAATAAAAAGTTTCTCATTAAAGTAACTCTGGCCTTGTATTCAAACTATGTATATTCATCATAGAAAACGAATAATTTTCTATTTTAACGCGATGCAACATTGCCTACTTAAAACTGGAGAGAGTTTTAATACTACGTCAGTAGGAGTAGTAATAAGCACTTCCCTCTACATGTCTGTTCAGTGACGTAGACACGGCTACAATTACAGAATAACTCCTTAATGCGAGAATGGTGAGCGTTATGTTGGTCTGTTACAAGTTGCTCTTGTGTAAATAAATGTTTTGCTTGTTTCCGTCGAGTTTCGTATGCAGTGAGTTGTGGTATATGAATTATTGTGGCCTGTTGTATGTAAGCTTGAAGTGAGCTTGGTGCATGCGTAAGTTGAGTTACATTTTGAAAGGTAAAATGGTGACGGTTTTTGATACTAGGCAGGCTAACAGACTAAAATTGATCTAAAAGAAGGGAACTAATGGTATAAATTTTAAATCATACTAGGTACTGTACATACACAAAATGTTTTTTAGACGAACAACTTACTAAGTTTTTTTGGTGTAAATTTACAAACTGGTCTACTTTTTTCTAATCTGAGAATTAAAATTTTGGTCAAAATGTACTCACTGATTATCGGTTAAATATTAACACATGTCTGTTATCGCAAAATAATACAAACGAAAGCCATATTAATTTACATAATTAGATGAATCCTAAATCCAAAAGAGAAATTCAAACCTACGTTACAAAAATAGACCCATCGTAGAGTTTACATCACAAATACTTTGCCTATTTTAATTCAACCTGAAATAGAACTTTATTTAATCAAGTTGCACTAATGTATACAGAGTTTATCGCCCGGCTTGGCTCGTAAAAAGTGGCTCACTTCCTACACCGGTTCCTTAAGCTCTTGTTTGGAGATAACTAGCGCGATTTGCCAAGTTTACTGCTAAACTTAACTATGCTAAAAGTGTTTAGAATATTCCACACTGGGACTCGCAGTATTATTTACTAGTAGCTCAATGTTACAGTGATATAACTGTCAAAAGTGACGTTTAAGCAAAAAACACGTGACGATAGGCTAGTAATAAAGTATTGCTCAGCATAACGTAAAAAAGATAGACGATTGAAGAACTTCCTATTTAAATTAGGTAGAACAAAAAAAGGATTCGGTTAAAACAAAAATCCTACAAAAAGTGTCAGAAAAAAAACTAAAAGAAAAGCAACATTTTAGATCAGGCTTTTCTCAGACAAATAAGTAAAAAAAAAGAACGTGGAATAGGTATAAATATAGGTACATATGAGAAAACACAGCTGCGTCCAACGTTCATTTAATAATGTCTTAACAAATAATCTAAAATTCCCAATTCAGGTCACCCAAGAAAATACGAAAACGAAATTGGTTCCACTCAATTTTTATGTTTCCAATAAGCGTCAGGTGTCCGGTAATTGCGAATGAACGTTTTTTGAGCTTAGGTTCTTGAAATTGCCCTACTTTAAATGTATGACCTAGGTCCTGTACGTTTATTAGATAAAGTGACGTCATAAAAAGTAATATCATCTACAAATTTTTATAAGGTGCTTGTTTTTTGGTTTAAGTATTTTTTTCCAACAAAAGTTTTGCAATGCTAAGAATCTAATGGCACATGTACAGTAATCTAATGCTTTACAGAACAATACGTCAAAATACGTAATAAATTAAAACAAAAACCAAAAGTTCCGAACCGAAGACAATACATTTACAACAAGAATTTTAATGGCTTACACAAGACTGTGCAACATTTAAAAGTTTGCAAGGAAACTAAGCAAAAACTCTGAGAACCGCAGATTCTATCGAAGCGAAAGTGCTTTGAAACCAAAACTTTGTTGCTAGTGCTTAAAAATAGTCCATTAAACTTCGCCCGGTAAATTGAAGGTACCGAGAACTTGCTGATAACAGTTAATTTAATGTCTTAAGAATAATGGACTTTTTGTACTTAATTTAGGTTGAATGGACAGGTAAAAATTGGGAAAAAAATATTTTTTGCTTGAGTGGTCCAGGTACTGGTAGATTTTAGCCAAACTTTAGGAGATCTCTTCAGGTAAAAGAGTTGTTGGTTCCTTTCATGGTTTGAAAGATAGGCAGTAATTTTAGATATTATTTTTAGACAAATCGGTCTATTTCCAAATTTATATTTCTCCCAAGTGGCTACATCAACTCTGCCCTGGTAATTGATATAGCAGTAAGTCAGAAAAGGTGGTTTCGAGAAAACGGCGCGCAAAGTTTTTATCACAATTTGAGCGTTTGTGATAAAACTATACACTCGACTTTTATGTTCTATATATCAAAAGAAAGGGAAAAATGTGTTTGTTACTATAAAGTTACCTGCTTTTAATATTTTTATAAGGGTTGTCGTAAAACATAAGAAATCGTGTCTTTATTAGCATATTCTTAACTAATTCTAAATAATATTTAGGTAAGAGGGCAGTAACTGCCATAGATACTGCACTCTTGCTTAGTAATATTTCATACTGCTATATTGCTTACAGAATTCAAATAATAAATTCAAAATTACTACTTAAAACAGCAGTAAACAAGCACTATACTGCCCTTTACCTTAGATTTAGAAAATATTTTTGGCTATTTCACTATAGAGTAAAGGACGTTACTGCTCTTTAAAGAAGTATTTTATGTAAGATGTTATCAAAATTTCTTGAGCAGTAAGTCTATAAATAGTAGGAAAAATAACAAAAAATCGTTAAAAATTATATCTAAGCTCCGTTTTATTCATAAATGTAACCAAAGAGAACCACAATATTAGTATTGGATTTTGGCATAACGCTATTCTTATTAAAAACAGAAATCTTCTTTAAAAATATAATTATTTATCAAAGTTTAAGGCAGTCCTGGGTATTTTTATGTTATGAGTATTTACTTTTTGATTTTGAGAAGACTTGTAAAATTTTAAAACGGGGGTTGCTGATTGATTCATGTTTATGGTAGATTCTTCTCGATTGGTGGTCGATTTATAATTTTGACTATTCGCTTCATTTTGTAGTTATTTAATCTAAAACAAAAAAAGGAGTAAAGTGTATTAGGTATAAGCTTATACTGTATTTAATGTGTATAAGTGATAGAAGATTTACCCTATTAAATACAATTAAAAGCATAACGCAAATATTAACTTAATTGCTCAAGTTTAGTGTCAGCAAGAGAAGATGTATCAGAGCACATAGTAAAACTGAGCCAAAAACACGCGGCGGGCATGCACGACTTCAGAGCACCAAGAATGTGACAAGCGAGCAGGAGGACAAACTCTGATATCAATTATTAGTTTGAACGAATAAGTAATTAGCTTTATTTTAGATTTAGGTAATTAATTTATTTCACACAACAAATCATCACTACATAGTATAAAGCAAAGTCGCTTCCCGCGTCTCTCTGTATGTATGTTTGCTTCGATCTTTAAAACTAAACAACGGATTTGGATGCGGTTTTTTCTTATACATAGAGTGATTCAAAAGCAAAGTTTATACGTATAATAACATGCTTAATAAATTAGAGAACCATTAATATTCTCAAGAATTCTAATGCAAAGTCGTAAATAAACTCATTTTTTCGCGCTTACTTTGCAAACGCAGGCTGATCCCTTAGAGATTCATCAAAAGAATGTACCAATTTTTTGTACACATTACAAAGGTCTACAGAAAACTCCGTGATGGTATGTGTCTATCCCTTATGGATATCCCACAATATAATTTTTTGTCATTTACTTTTTACGACAAATAATGGCTAATTTTCGAAGCGATTTAAACCAATACAGCATTAATCCTTATCCAATTAAATACCTTAAATACATTTTTCAATTAATATAGATTTATATGGCAATAATTTACAGTATATGATTTAAATGAATATTTTCGAAGATATTACAGATTTAAAAATTGCGGGACGTAGTATTTGCGGCCAAGCTGGAGCGGGCCGCTATGTTTTTAAATACAACGTTCGCAGTTTTTCTAAAGTATATTCACTGTTTAGTATCAGCATAGCACCCGTGCAGAGCCGGGGCGGGTCGCTAGGATTAAATATAAGGACTCCTCACAATATTTATGATGACTCATCTTACACCTACTAGGCGCCAAAATTACTCGTCACAAAACGGCGCGAACTAGATGAACTACACAAAACAATCAGACGACCATCACTCAACCGCTCGAAACGATATGTCGAATATTTTGATCATTAATATGTACCTAGTAGCGCAGTAAAAGCCACTTACTGCTCTACTGGTTTACAAAACTATTAAATTATAATTTTATCTTTTGCCATGTTATAAAAGCAGTAAAGGAAGATACTGTGTTCATATTTGTGTATTTATGAGACATTCATTATAATTACTATCTTAAAAGAGCAGTACAGCTCCATACTGTAGAAGTAACTAGTAAAATTCATTTGAAACATTAGTTCATACTAGCGTAAAAAGCAGTATGTCAGAAATTTACTGCTCTTTTGTTAAGAAATATGTAAATACAAATAAAAAGGGCAGTATGTCAATGAAATTCAATGAATTACTGCTCTTTTACGTAGTTAACTAAATTAACTTGCCGTTCTTACTGCTCTTTATCAAAAAAGAAAATGCATTTCTAATATACGTAGAAGAATGAAACCCAGATAGGAAGAAAGATCGTTTGACGCACATTCCAAATCAGCAATAAAAAAAAAATGGCCACCTTCGACTTACTGCCCTTTCGATTACCACGGCAGAACTATAGTCGGTCCATCTTTTGCATTAAAGCTTCTGAAGTAATCGTGCTTTAAAATTTTAACACCACTGTTTTCCAAAAAAGTTCTGCCCTCAAATCAGAAATAACAACTCTTTTCATAGCTATTGTAGATAATAACTCTATCTTGAAGACAGCTGTCGCTTTACAAGTCCAGAAACATTTGTTCCAGTCAAATCATTCACAATATAAGACAAGAAATAATTAACAGTACAATCGCAGAGTGACGGAAGACATTTATTTCCTTTTGTGAAGTAAGAGGAACTGGAGTAAATGTGCATAGAAGAGGTGGAAGCGAAAAGACGTTATTGTTGGGTTCAGACTGTATTCTGTAGAAATATGAATTTCAGTTGAATTATTCTCTGCATAGATTGTAGATGAGCGTTTGAACACAGTTGAAAATATTGTTGTTTCATAATTTACTTAGTCCAAATTTTGAATTAGAAAAAGATAATAATTAATTAGTGGTTTTTGTCATTTATTAGTATCTCATAGTCGTAGGTATGAAATACTCTTTTTAAGAAACCTGGCTGCAATATTTGATTTTTGGTCAAAGTAAAAAAAAAACATCACATTAATAATGACCAACCAGACCATTATCTGGAATCATCAACCTTCATACTAAGTGCTACTGACTCCTGTATACGTCCTACTTGTTATTCTTCGGCATATAAAGTAGTAAAACCTTTAAGGAAGTTACAAGCTGGTATTATTTTGCTACTTTCCGTTACGTCACTCCACATTTACGTAAAGACATTTTATGGTAATGAGTGTATCGGTTCGCGACCTCACTGCGCAGCTCATAAATACGCTTGGCCTGAATTTGTTAGCTTAAGTTTCATGTTTCTTATGGAACAGCTACTTATTTATTTTTCTTGAAAACTTATTTGGACTTTTATGCTTCCCCATCGATGATGACGAAATTTTAATAGCATGTCCAGACTTATTTCATAAACTACATCATAAACTTTCTCCTCTTGCTAGCTTAGACACATTGGTAAATCAGCCTAATTTATATGTTTATTATGTTACCTACTGGCCCATAATATCATCTGTGTCAACCAGTTTATTCAGTCAAAATTTTGCACCGTGACCGAAATTTTGCTCAGGTCATTGTTATGCCGACGTTTAATAATAAGCCTGATGTATTTATAGTCGACTACAAACTAGTGAGCTTGTGATCCGACCTATATCTACATTATTCATGCAAAATTACGTCAAATATCTCAGAGATGAGGCTTACTTACATCGTGCATACATTAGATACAGGCTTTAGTTAAGCTCCGCTTCAACTGTCAGAGAAATAATTATAAATGCAACGATACTCATTCAGGTATATTAATCAACGCAATTCAAAATGTATGAAGTCGGAATAGACTTTGTAAATGAACATAATATTTCGAAAAAATGTGCCTTGTGGGACCCCTAACATAAAGATCATGTTGTCCTCAAATTATTGTCGTACATTTATTGTATTATTTCGTAAAAAAGTGTCATAATTTGTATGAATAAAGTTGCAAATTCAAAGACAACGTACAATCATTGTCTTTGAATTTTCAACGTACAATGTCTATACATCGACTATGTTCCTCCCAACGTTTAAGTTTCTATTTTCCGTTACATCAATCTACAAAAGAGGTTTTACAAAGTCCAGACTATCAGACCACTACCGTCTAAATTTATTTTTGTCTCTTAAAGTTTACGGGGTCACTAAAACGGCCCTCTTCGTGGAGCCTTTTGACATTTACACTAAGTTTAGAAACATTCTTTTCGTTAATTTTCTTTTACTTTTAGGAGTAATTGTCAGCCTAATTTACTTTCTGTATTTGTTTAACGATTTAAACTGAGTATTGATAAATATTCGGTGAAGGTAAATATTTACATATACCAAATTTTCAAATCTGCAGTCATATGTAAATGATTATGGTCTGTGATCAACATTTAATCATTTATGTAAAAAAGTAATGATTAGTGGTTTGGCCAATTTTAATACATGCCTGATGCTAAAATAAGTAAGTTTCACTTAAATCATTAACGCATGTGCAAGAAGTTTCAATATTTTATTTTGTTGCATTTTATCGCAATTTATTTCACTAAAAAAGCTTTATATTCCATTCGAGTCATAGAATACTGAATATTCTGGCCTAGACTTTCAAAAGATTTAAAGTCTTCAGCTACCTTCCTTTGCATTTAATTATATTCTACCCGTTCGCGGAGTATCGTTTTAAAATGACAAATGGAGCACTTTTGCTGACGCGAAATATTCATTAGAGCTATGATAATTTAATTATAGCAGCATTTTGCGACTACTGTGAAGATTTTCTAAGAAATAATGGTAGAAAGATAGAAGAAAAGACTGGAAAATGTGGAAAATTGTTGTGTCTTTTTTTCGGTGCGAAAAATTCATTTGTGAAAGAGTTTGTTGACTCATTGATTTGGTATAGGCTTGGATGAATACAAATCTTGTTTTCGAGGGTCGTATTAAAGGGTTCAACTGAAGTTTTTGACAGATTTTTTAATCAAAGATCGGATCATGGTTGGAATTTCTGACATTGTAATTTTGTTTGTGTAAAAAAAAATCGTATACTACTAACGAGTTTGCTTGCTTAGAACATTCTATCATAAAGTAAATGACGTCTATAAACATTGTAAATTGTACATCATCAATCTAAATAATTAATTACAGTTTCAAGTGAAACTGTTTTAAATGAAATAACATGTACTTGACCTTTAATAGAACCTTGTTATTTTAACTCAACCCAATGTATTTCCAAGTAATCCTAACTATACAATTACGTAAAAACAAATTCTGATTCCCCGAACGTGGACGGTCAGCATTCATTAAAAAAATCCCCGTAATAGATCAACCAGCTTGACGTTTAATACACGTGACACATAATTTCCGTGTTCATCTATTATTCATATTATTTCCGACAAAGCAAGTAATTGAAAATACTATGAAAATGAATGAATTTCCAACACCGTCACGTCGTATTTACGAAGTTGTAAGCAAAAGTAATGGAAGTGTTATTGTACAAATAACACTTCCATTACTTTTGCTTTTTCATTTTGATTTTTACCTGTGACTTGTGTCGCTAGACTTTTATACCAAATTGAAAATAAAAACTAGCATACAAGAGCACTTTGAAGTGTCATGATGATCAAGCATTATTTTTCGTTTGGCTCTCCAATACATGGGGCTTCTCAAATTTAATCTTGGAGAGAATTACGAAAAAAAAGTAGTGACGTTTTTAGGCCTATCTAAATATAGATTTATTGGTCGTGTTAAAAATAGCAACACAACAATAGAACACAAATTTAAAATGTCATGGTTTTTGGTTTTCCTATAAATCATGGTAAAAAGTTAACTCACCGATCACGATTTATCAGTTGTCCAAAAAATATTGAATCGAGCGATCGATTCAATTATTGTAATCGATTTAATCATTGGAACCGTTTTCAGATCTCCAATCTGATTATGTCGGCCTCAGTATTCCAAATTGAAATTTAAAATCTTTGAGTCAGAAAAATAAATTAATTTACGCTTTTTATTGTTGTGCAAGGTTTAATTTATAAGGTTTTTAGTTAATTTAAAACAAGGTTTGATTGAAAGTCAGTAATAGGACAGGTCAAGGATAGGTTTAGGTAAACTTTGGTGAATTGAATGAATGAAGGTTTTATCAAAAGTCCAGCATATCGTATAGCTCCCTAATAATGGTAGGAAATGATGAATTTAACTGTATCAAATACAAAGATTAAATAAATTATAGAAATTAAAACCATTAATTATATATCTTTATCAGTAAACAAATAAAAAATAAGAAAACAAAATCAACCAGTACTTCCATACATCAAAATAATATCAAATTAAACATCAAAATCAAATGTGTCACTAAGTCACAAACTTTTCTAAAGCATAATGCTAATTTCAAACAAAATATTCCCCCGACTCGTAAAGCCGAGTTTCAAAGTTTTCTCAACAAGAAATTTGGAAATGTCCGTATAATTAAGAGTGTTTTACATCACAACCTAATTTGGGAGGAAAGAGTGGAGACTCGAGATCAATGACTCCTTCATCAATTTACGTAATAGGGTATTTGTACTTAAGACCTGCTTGGTAGAAGGACGAATACTTGTCTTATGTACTAATAATCAGGGTTATGTATCGAAAATCTATTACAAGCTCATCAAAAAGTATCTATAACGTATCAAAAGAGAGTCCCGCCATATTTTAAGTACGGATTTTGCAAATGAAAGCACACTTTTTTCGTTAAGGAAACTAGTTGTTCCAAAAATTAATTAGGCGTAATTCAAAATTGTCATGAGCTGTTAAAAATTTGTATGGAAAGATATTTTAGGCATAATAAATTGGTTTATTTCCATGCACGAAACCGTTTTTTTTTAATATAGCCGGCCTGGTAAACATTTTAAATAAATAGCGGCTTCAGTTACAAGTATTGGTATGTTTACAAATATTCCGATAGACACCCAAAAACTCACTACGTATTTTTTGAATTTTATATTTTTTGTCGTAATATTTCTTGTTTAAACTCGTTTATAACATACAACCAAATTATCAAAAATTTACCATCAATCGTGATTAAAAAAAAATCCTTTTTAAATCAACTTAAAAAGATACTTGATTCGACTGTAAGCTTGTTTTTGTTTACACATCAAGTGTTTATTTTTACTCACCCTAATTCATTTTAGACAACAAACGGGTCTTATTGGTGATATAATGCGATATTCCTTTTCGACGTTTTGGTCGAGTTGCACCGACCGTGGTCACGGTCAGTCCATGCGTGTGACCCGACAAGTTTAAAAACGTTATTCACACTTTTAGTCGTCAAGTTATTTAAGTTCAACCTTATTTTCTTGAAGGCAACTTCTTATCTCAATCATGTGCAAATCTAATCAAGCTAACGAGTAATGGTGCACTGGATTAACTAACGTTAATTACTAAACCTCCATAGCGTGGTAACGAGGTGTTATATAATACCTATAGTTTAACAAGCTGTTGCCCGCGCTTATTATGCGTTTTCCTTTAGAACAAAAAGAAAAAGGATTAAAAGATGTTGGCCAATTCTCGGACCTACTGAATGTATATTGTGCTGTATTGATATGACCCTAGATATCACCCCTGCAGTATTTCAAGGGAATCGGTGCAGCCGTTTCGGAAGCGTACGGTAACTAACATTGTAACACGGGAATTTTATTTATGTATGTGTAAGATAAAGATACGAAAGTAAGTGAGGGTTTTATGAACAGCTTTTTTAAGAGATTGGTTGTTATTTTAATCTTTCAGAAGTTTTTCATGACGGTCTGTTTCAGGTTTAGGACCAATATAAGTTTATAACGACACTTCGTAGTCTAAATTAGTTAATAAACAATTTTACTTGTTGTTTTTACACGACAACTTCGGCAGGAGGGTAATATTTATCAGATCAAATACAGTCATCACATTGGTTAATTTTTGCGTAATACAAGTTCTTACTGTGTGTGAATATTTAAATGTTTGAAACCCCTACGACATAATGAGTGAATCTCTTAGGTCGAAAGCTAGTTCTTTAAACTAAAATATTAAAATTAAGCTATTAAACTTGAAGTTTTCTTACCGATACTTAAAAACGAATTTACAAATTGCCTAAGGTCGAAAATGGATCCGAAAATAGACTTGAAATTCTTAAATTCTTAGCTTCTTTAGTCAAGACCTCGATTAAGTCTCTTTGTTACTCCAAGCCTATCAATTATATCGAGAAAAACGTATTAGTACAGTACCTTGCAAGCAATGTCTAAAGTTCAATACGTTCTGAGTAATGACGTCACATAATATAGTATATCACATAATATAATATAGTATGCTGTAGGTCAGACAAGTTCAAATAAGAAAAACATGGTGTTTTTGTACTATGTACCACTATGTACTGCGTAGGTGATATGGGCTTGGTGTTATCATTACGATTTTAATATTACTTTGTAGTGAAATGAGGTTGTAATACATTATTCGTCTATTTTATTTCTGTTGTAAAGACCTAGATATTATTTCGAAATTGTAACTTTTGTACACTTTACAAGATTCTATAGTACTGCAGGAATCTTTTGGCGCGTTGCTAAAATTGGAACTGATACCGTCGTATATGGTGAATCATCACTTAATGCAGACACTTGAGTTGATACTTGTTGCAAATAACCTATGAAAATTTGGAATTTCAATCATTATTGTAACTATAATGCTAAGGACTCAGTACTTTATATTACTTAAATAAATTAGATTTTTCACTAAGACCTGTTTTAGTAGTAGTTTCTAATTATAAGTATAAGCGGAGAAACCTTTACAAGAATCGGTACTTAAAACTGTTCTGCATGACCGCATTTTCAAGGATATGCGTCGTTTTGACCACAGGGTCATAATATTATATCTTAACCTTAAACTATACTTGTGATAATAGGTAAGTGCTATTTATAATTCACCTGAGAGTGAGGATACTACTTATGTTAAACAATAAACTAATTCCTAAACCCACGCAAAACTGTAATATCGATTCTTTTTTAACCATCTTTTAATCTCACAACCAAACACAGCATTTTTTATTCGAATTTATGACCGTTGTACCGCTAAGACAAAGGTCATGAGCTCAAAATAATCACGGTTCAAATTCGTGTGCATATTACAAAGTAATCATCACAAACTAAAATCGGTGAAGAAAAACATCGTAATCAAACCAGCACACCTGAGAAATTTTCAAGTAGGTATGTGTTAAGTCACGTCTGAGGCCTAAGAGCGGCTTAAATTCTGACACCAGGTTGCTGACCAACCATATGATTAGAGGAAGAAGCTATTGTTTGTGTTCATTATCCTCCCAAGAACCTTAGATAGAGTGGTAACATCCATATTATATTCGATTGATTCTATTTTCATTGACAATTGTATCCATTTCTCTACTACAAATAGAACATAGCCAGTCACACAAGATCAGTCGAGCGAATCATATTAACTTGAAACAATAGTTCATTTAATTATAGAGTCGATGGTATTACGAAGTCATGAAGCCGTTATTATACGTATAAGTGTAATTTTCCAACGATTATCGTGTAATTATGACTGTGATATTGATTCAGTGATAATCTACGTACAATAGAGCGTATGACTACTGTACGTTTTACGTCAGAGCTCTTAACTCTACAGCAAACAAGATTTCGTGTTTATGCGTCATGAATTGTATGCATTTTTAATTCAAAATTAATCCGTATCATAATGTTTACGTTACGGATTATCTCGATAGGGCTTTTGTTAAAGTGCGTCCAAACACAAAGCGACAAGACTATGTATTTAACATACGTACATAACATACCTTAACGGTAATTGCTGCAATAAATGATCCATAAGGATTTATTTAGTGCTAAGTCTACGACTGTAGGAATGAATGCTAAATCCGAAAGACTGGGTGTTGTATCGAGCAAGTTGATTGACTAAGCCCTGGTTTCTCAAACGCTGATCAACACGAAAAAAATAATATTGATGGTCAATCAAATTTCATGTTAACCTCTGTGATTAGTTGAATCCGGGGGATAGTGCAGTACTTTTTTTTCTGAAACTAGACAGTTAGTGTAATTGAATTACATACTTGGTTTACTGGTATATAGTAAATTAATAGCATTATTCCAAATAATATTAGTGGAGTTTCCATCAAAACAAAAATCTAAGAAAATACACGAAGCACCTACTAATTTAGTATTTCAATTTCAAGTCTAGACACACACATCCAAAAACACGTGTAACGTACCTCCATCTTAATGAATCGATCTCGATAGCTCTCCAAAACTAACTATATTAAGGCATACTCCAATACTTGTAGCTTCGGATATTGAAGAGAACCTGTAATACAAACTCTTAAAGCTTAACTAACCCTGTCGTGAGAGCGAGATGACGATATACACAATGTAGAGCGCTGTCTCTTTTCCACTACGGTGATAAACTAGCTTTAAGGTTTCATAGTATTACGTCGGTTAGGGCCCGAGACTCGTGTAACATATTGCATTTGAAGGTTATTGCTGTCCTATACTTTATGTAATATTGTTTAACTTAAGGCTGGGATGAACAATGAATTCGTCATTTGTTTTTTATTAGGTTCGGAACTTTTTATTCGCTGTAATAAATTGTATTCGGATTTCGGAAATAAAATATTGGATACGCCGAGACGTGACAAAAATGTTTGTTTATACAATTTGGTATTCTATTGTTTACTTATTTAGACTCAGTAAAAAATCTCTAAAATTATGAAAAAAGTACCTTTTTTAATTTACCTCAATTTTTAAGGGTGAGCAATATAGAAATTTCCGTTGAAATTTAACTTAATTTCTTATGTTTTCAGTAAATGAAGTAATAAGTTTATCTCAGGTTGCTCCTTAGGGAGTCCTTAAGGTCTTATCATCCTCCTTAGAGGCGATATATCGTATCTTAACAACTGATCAAGTATATAAAATATTCACGTCAACATATAGCAGCGAGAGTCTCCCAGTGACCCAATTATCGGAGCTTAAACTTTGGCAGTCTAACTGCTTGTAAGTGATTGCTTTAATGAATATCCGATATTATATCGATTTATAAAATAATAAAATATTCCTTAATATTCACACAACGCCATCTAGTCTCAAACTATGCATAATAAGTAGTTGGTATTGTGAGTCCGAAACAACTGACAAACATACATAGGTATATATTTCTAAAATAAATTTCATTATAGAAATTACGCCCAGGCACAGAACAAAAAATGATCATGCTCATCGCACAAACTATTCTCCTGGGCGGAAATCGAACTCACAACCTCTGGTATAGCAGCCAAGACTACTAACCACTAGACCAACAGGCCAGTCAAATTTTACAGAAGATGATTTTTGAGACATTTATTTTCTAGAGGTATACACTAAAATGGCGGAACTATTAATCTTATTCACTCATTTAAACACAATAAAAACTTATGTAGTATAAAACAAAATGACTTCTCCCTATCTAGACAGATAGATATACGGATGTATAGATCTTCAAATCTCCGCAATGGATTTTGAGTATTAGAGTATTTCATGCGGAACTAAGCTAGGAGTCGCCGGTCATTTAAAAGAGTTTTGTACTCTACAATTAAACTATTTTTTAACTATTAATCTCCTTTTATCTCGACAATATTTCTAAGTTTGTCGACCATTAGTATCTTGGAACCTTAAATATGTATAAGTCACAACTTTATTTGAATAAAAGTAATTAACATAGTAATGTCCCACACAAATTACTTTTATACCGAGCCTTTTATTTCTTTTTCCATTAATCTATTCTCCATCTTTGGAATAAAACCTGGCTAGATTATATCAAGATTGATTGCTACAAAACGGTACCAAGACCAATTAAAGTAGGACTTTTAGCTTCGTGGAAGAGAGACACCACTAGAATTTATAGAACGTTGTCTCTTTTGTACAATGGTCACAGTTTTTCTTTTAGATCTTATAGTAGAGTAACTGGATATTGTACTGCTCGTTTTACGGATAAATGCCTGAGGGCTTATAAAGAAACTAAATGTTTTGGTTACGTTTATTTTCAATTGTTTCCGAGTTTTTGTTTTTAAATGTTCCTAGTTCTGTCGACATTCTTGTTATCATATAACATCAGGAAAAAGGTTTTGTATTAAATTAATTATTTAATATCTTAAATCAACAACTTGTAAATGAGCAAACCTTGTCCATGTACATAATTATAATAGCATAAGAAGTACTTATGCCAAACAATCGGAAATTCAACTTTATAATTATAAACCTAAGTATCATATTCCTCCGATTAGTGTACCGATTAATAACTTTCCCTAATTAAGAATATTCGACATTTCTCTTTTATTCAGCTGGCTTGTAACAAATTGGCTCGCAGTCTTTATTGCTTAATCGGACAATTTGGCGAGCTAGAGAGGTCTCCAGCCAGGCTTAAAATTAGATACACTGTTGCGACATCAGTTAATGGCGCCCAACTTGGGGCTAGCCTTTATGGTATTTTCTTTTGTTCACGAATAGTTTCATTTTTGCGATAATAGTTTTATTGTTATTAATAAAAAAAAAAATTTTTCAATAACGCGAGTATCTGGCTGCCTTTTAGCTGATCACTTTGAAAGGATGATGATGATTATGATAACTTTCCTTTACGCGAGATCCTAATATGTTGAGGTTGATTTCCAGTCTCTTCGTATATCGTATTTTATACTTAATTCATAGTTTATTATTCACTTTATATTTTGTTTGCGGTGTCTTGTACACTTTAAACGAGTCACGCGTAGACAGTAATTATTTAAATGACATTCACGTTAAGCACAGATAACATTTCTCTTAGAGTACACTCAAACTTCAATAAGTCGAGCGGTAAACTTTAGAAGTTTACTCACTGATTCAATAGTTATAAGCTTAAGACTTAACGTCTCTATTGACACTGTACTTAAGAGGTAGTATACTGGATTATGAAATCGATTTACTTAGACGTATATTTACAGCAAAAAAGAAGAGTGTCCTAAGTTTTCCATGTTTCAATGATATTGTTTGCACGAGTGGTTTTATTTGATCAAATTTTCTAATAACTGAATTATGTAGGCCGTAGGACCTTAGGTTAATAAAAGTGACACTAGTTATAAACTTTATTGGTGAACAAACTTTGAGACCTAATATTAAATTGTGATACCGATGAAGCGTCTCAAAGACTATAGAGTTATAACAGTTTTTAATTTTAGTTAATTGATTGATGATTTTGTGTAACATAGACAGGGAAAGTTACTCATTTTATAAAAGTTTCTGAACTCAATAAAGATAAAAAACTTTTAGTTAGGGCTTACTATTTTTTAAAAGTAAGGTTCTTTGTGGGCTGCTCAACAAAAATATTACTCGTAGAAATGTTTTATTATTGGATTATAGACAAAAAAGGTGTTGAAAAATATTTCTTCACTAACAATTTAGAAGCCGACAAAGTATCTTGTTATAGCACATTTCGCTCAATTTCCCTCGAAATAATTGCGGTAATTTCTGTTTTATCCCTTGTGTATCATTAAGTAGAAGCGCATCCAGTGTTACCAAACCACTTTGGTGCCAATTAAGTGGCGTCATACATCCAGTGTAAATCTCTGTTTAGCATCGCAGCTAAGTCTCAAAGGGGCACTAAAACGTCATGAATATGCATGAATTCGGAACATAATTATCCTAAATGTGATTACGTAGGCCCCGTGCCAAGATGTCTCTGATTTAAATACAGTTTCTTTTGGCAAAAAACACATTTACACCTTCAGGTCTTTTATGAAGTGTTGTTTATATTCAGGTTTTTCTTTTAAACGAGCTGTCTGTAAAAAAAATATATCTTTTGTCAGTTTTTAACATAAAAAGTATAATATTTATGCATATTTTCAAAGAAGAAAGCATGACGGAAAGTTAAAAAGTAAGTAAAGATTATTTAAAGTAACTTTTTGAATAAAAAAAACTGAACATACATTGAGAACGAAAATTAAACAGTTACATAGTAACCAATTTTGCATCAATAAGCAAGTACCGCAAAAATGCAAATTTTAGGACAAAATTGGCTTGACAAGACTCAATGAATTCCAATGAACCTTGCGGCTTATAAACAACATCACTTTACCAAACATTTTCTCAGGTAAAACCCCAATATCAGAAAACCCGAGAAAAAAAAAGAATAACTGATATTTTCGTCCGGAAGGTTGACTTCAGTAATAAATTTAACCCTTTTTTACCTCCTATTGTTTCGGTTTAAACTCAGTTTGAGTTATTTATAGACAAATTTTATTTTCATTGTTCCTTTTTCCCAAAACTTCTCAATTTCACGAAGGCCGGGTGTTTGAAAAACATTGTTCTATTTTTGTTGGATGTAAAGTCATAATGTAAACTCGTCGCTTATTAATTACTGTTTAAAAGTTTAGCTTTTCAACAGTCTTTTGAATTATGTATGGCTATTTACTTTTAAGTCTAATTTCCGGTTATTTATCGTAGACGATGGACATGTAATTTTAAACAAGCGTTGACGATGCTTTAAATAACCTAATAAGTGCATGTAAGTTTACAACACTGAAGACAAACGTCTTTATCTGAAAAATAAACTCTTTCAGCTTCTGGACATCTTTCAAAAACTGTATATTTATGTCAGAGTAGTAGACAGGCAGTCACTACAAAGCATTTGACTGTGAGACGTACAATCTCATACTTCGAGGTGTAAGTAAAAAAGTTATCCTTTAAAATATTAGTACTTTCATAATTCTATCTATATACATGCTATATACATATCCATTATGATACTAATAATACCATCATCATTCATCATTCCCCTGCCCTTATCCCAATTTTTACTTGGGGTCGGCGCAACACGTCTTCTAGACATGTTGCTTAAAGTTTTGGCTATGGTTTTATAGTCGGCCGCCTGCCTGACACTAACCCTCTTTGGGAATGCGATTGTTGGTTGTTTACCCGCCACCATTCGGGCGACCCAAGGTGCTTGGTACAGTGCACTGGGTCTTAAAGTCCATTAGTCGCCTTTTACGACACCCAGTGGAGGATATGGGGTGGTGCTATTCTTTATATCCGGACACCACACGGACAATATGATATGATACTAATAATACCACAAAAAGTATAAATAGCACTTAAATCTTGCAATAAATTTAATTGTCACAATTATTCCAAACTACAATACAATTCTCGCATATATTACATGCAACATATTGCTGAAAACGTTTGGATACATAAATCAAACTAGCTCCAACTGAATATCGTAGAGTAATATAGTATCGCGTAGTAATATGGGATGATACACACTAAGGTAGACATATTTGTACCGCGGCTCGTCCCAAACACAGTCACCGCAATGTATTACCTACAATACATTAGCGACGCACGAATGTTGACTGCGGTGGTTTATTACTTGATATTATCTGGGCGTGTGATATGGTCGCACGAAATTGCTCCTAAATATCTTTATTGTAAGGTTTATTTTGGTATTAAATATTTTATTAATATACTTAGGGAATTAGTGTATATTTTTGTTATGTTTTTGGTAAGACTAAAACTGCGTTATCACCAAGGATTCATGACGAAGATCTATGGTGTAAAAGCATTCTTATGCAAGTATTTTTAATTCGTGTTCGCTCTTACATACCTCACATTGGTGTAGAATCAAATCGCATTTAAATACAAATT
This sequence comes from Chrysodeixis includens, assembly GCA_941860345.1. Classification (NCBI taxonomy): domain Eukaryota; kingdom Metazoa; phylum Arthropoda; class Insecta; order Lepidoptera; family Noctuidae; genus Chrysodeixis; species Chrysodeixis includens. The sequence continues at coordinate 11,291,669 of OW796093.1, read as the reverse complement.
TCTGCACATACCATTACACTTTTAAACGCTCATAAAATAATGTAAATTTGCTATACGCTTTACAGTACAAAAAGTAAGATTAAATGATACAACTTATCGAAGTTTTAGTATTTGACCTCTATTCATATTTGAAATGCCAGGTATTTAAAATTATATCTAGAAAACCTAACTTTATTTCCCTCCCCGACAATTTTGAAAACCACCTTGTATGTATAAATGCTATAAATTCAAATAACAACAAAACAAATATAAATGAATACAAGAACTGGAACATTTATTACAAGTTAATGACAGTTCTGAAACTGAACGCGATGTCGCGACGTCGTGCTCACGAAAATAGTTTGCTCTACAAACAGAGGATTTTACGACAAAACGAAAACGTTTGCGAATAATCGTTAATATAAGTTCGAGAACCAGCCTATATTATTGGTTTTAATGGCTCAGTATTTTACTTACTCAGGGAATACAGTCTGTTATATTAAACACTAGCTGTGCCCGCGACGTCGTTCGCGTGGTTGTCGAAACAAAACAACGTCGTTTAGATAAGAGTAGGCTATATACATATACCTTGGCGTGGAAATAGATGACGAACTAAGAATATTATTAAGTAAAAAATGTACTACCTAAGCTTTAAAGTTCCTATTATTATTTTAAGAGTTTTTTTTTCATGTCACAGCTATGGGTTAACATTCAAAACTCACTGAGATAAACTGGAAGCTCTTCAAAATAGTTTTTTAAAACTACTTGTTATTACTAAAAATACAAAAGCACATGTAAATGAGATTATAGTACCTAAATTATTTGAAATAGAAATAGCTGTTGCCCGCGACTTTGTCTGCGCGGTATTGAAGATTAGGTAAATTGAAGATGTGTAGTGCTGCACAAAAAGTAAAGCTAAATAAAGTTTAATGCAAGCTCCTTAATCCAGTTCTGTTCCAAAATTATTTCTTAACTTTCTACTTATAACCTTAACTCTTACAAACATATTACTTGACTGTTAACACTGTTAGTTTTAAAGGTTAGGCCAACATTCATATGATGAAAGGTCGTATTATATTGTTGCTGGGGTTACTATCTTACACTGATTTGCCAATTTGGATTCAAGGTCTTGAAAACGGGCGATGGGGAAGAAGTGTGCCGGATTCTGACTGGCTAAAACCACCTGAGTGCATCTCCGTGTCCTATTGTCTGGAGCCACGGGAACACTTTCGCAAACTATCGTGAACCCTGACGGGAGAGATCTTTTTAACGGGAGCTTCTTAATTGACGTGGAGTCAGTTTTCCCCAGGGCTCATTAAGAGTCGCGCGAAAGCACCGTGCTTGCCGTCTTTGCCTTTATATTATACAGTACAGTAGACTTCCCCTAGCCTACCTGCGTAGGCTATTTATGGTGGTTTGAGGAGGGTAAATTTGGTCTTTCTTCTATTTGTTGCTCGCTGGGCACGGATCGAGTGGTCAGATGAAGCTTCCCGTGTTCTTTCTGCGGTTTTTTGTTGAGCGTCATCACTTCTTTGCAGAATTCGATGACGGCACACCAACTATCCTTGGTTACGGCAAACTAATACCCTCTGGAAACACTAAAAATAATTATGTATTGAATTATGTTGTGGAGTTTGTTACGCCGTTTCTTCTCTATTTTTAAGTTTAATTAGAAAAACCTTCTTCTTTTTCTTCTTGTGTCAATTGTACGTAGTATTTGGTGAATATTAGATCCTCTGAATTGCAAGTGTGCAGACATTTTCGTCACTATAGGTGGTGTGACATCGTCTGTACGGAGATGACGCATTCTTACTGGATGTTAGAGAGGTCTGTATACCCAAATTTGACAAATTTTGTTTGCTGCGACCTACTTGGATTCTCAGACGGTTGAATGCTTTCCAAACAGGCCACTGCAAAGAATTACGGGCGGCAGACGTTTATGAGGTAGGAAATAAGTGGCAGGTGGTAGATGCTGATCTGCCCAGATCTTGCACCGAGTTCGAGTTGGAGTTTCGTTTGTAGCCAGTGTAAATCGGAGGAAGCTCTTTTGGCTCTTAAGTCTAATCGGGTGTAAGCTTTGGTATTACATAGGGGATGTCCGATGTCGTGTGTCTGATTCCTCGATGTCTTTTTCGAGCGCGCATGCGACTTCTCTTCTAACGTCAGGTAGAGCAATGCTAACCAAAGGGAGAACTTATTGAGCAGGGTTGGTTTTAAACAGCCAGATATTATTCGACACGTTTTGTTGAGCGCTATGCACTGTAGTGCGGTGAACATCGGACGCCGCTCCCAATCTGGTGGATGTATACGGGCGCAGCAGATTATTCCGGGCACCGATCTTCTATTTCGTTTTCTTTCTACTCCTTGACGGACGAATTTTCAAAAATCCCTTCTTAGTGTTATATGGTTATCAATGTTTCATGTTTCTAATTATGGTAGTTTGAGCTGAGCCAACTGAGCTTGAAGAAGGGTAATATTATGCACACGTAACAAACCATTTGCGGGAGAATGTGAACGGGGCATACTCGTCCGCGAGATTAATGAATTTAATAACAGTCTATCAACACACTTTTACCAATGCAAATACCCTATACCATCGCATTTGGTGCACAATTGTAGTAGTGTATAAGTACTATCAAATCTTCAAAACCACGCGTAACACACAACAAAATTGCAGTCAACAGCTAGTTAATAAAATATAGTAAATCATTTACCGTCCAAACTATTTTTTTTGTTTATTTTAAAAAACAATTTTATGTTGAAAAAGCCAGGTACTTCATACAATACTTTTGTACTATCAAAAACGGTAGAAGAAAACTAAATGTTTGTTTAGTAAAATTTGCATTTAAATGTTATTAAAAATTAATTCAAAAAGTGTACGTCGAAATGAAATTTGAACTTGAAGTGAAAAAATACGAAGCTCGCAATTCTCGAACCCGGCTATTTTGATTGCTATGTTGTAAGCCAAATAACATGTTAATACATATTAATGTAAAAACATAAAACCATAGCAACAGTATTTTGGTCGCTATGGTGACTCGTACACAGCTATGGTGACAGTAAAACAGTTACGAAAATTCGTGATTGATCACCCCCTGTATAGGATGGCACAATAATATATAGTATTGATGTTAGCCCGACCTTCAGCAATAATATAATGGTGTCAAATCTTAACACCGCGATTCAGAAAACGACGAAATTTGCACAACGCCATCTATCGGATTTGTAATTTAGCTGTCAACATTAGTTCTATTTTTTGTCATAAGATGTCGTTGCAAGTACTACACTGAATTGCGTAACGTAATTATTTTACTTCTTGAATTCACTAAATTAATCATATCTTTTGGTAGAGTGAACCGATTTTGATCAAACAAAGACTAAGTTATACCTCAAGTTGCGTATAATTTTTGTGTATAAACATTGTCTGCATTGAGTTCGTAGATTTTACGTGATGCGCGCACATACAAACAGACAAACAGACAAACAGACAAAAATTTCAAAAATGATGGAAATGGGTTCTGTTAGTTATCTTTTCACACCCTGGCTATTTTTTTTTTCAATTTCTTCAATGTACAAAAATGACTTTTCTACAGATTTATTATATGTATAGATTGACGTAATTATAATGTAAAAGACAAACAATGAAATAACTCGTTTAAGTAAAGTTTGTTCATATTTTGAATACCACGTTGGTACATAAAAATAAGAAAATAAAAACCTTTAAAGACATAATAGTCTGTTCTGAAAAAAGGTAGCTTCTTCCATATACAAACTTCGTATGGTAAGCTCATAGAGAAAAAAAACACTACACAATATTTAGTGTAACAATGGCTATCCACACATAATTTCCCTTCATCTCATTACTCTAGAAATTGTGGAGTAGAAACTTTGCACTATTTTGGTTCCACAGGTAGTCTGTGATTGATAAATACATTTGTTTGATATGACACTTCTAGAAGTAGGTCTAGTGTGTGCTAGGCTCAGGTGGGTTGTGTCTAAGCAAATATTTGATGAGCTAGGTTGCTTGGTTTAAGTGTTTATGCCTGTTATATTTGAGTATTCATTGTAGCTATGATAAAGGTAAATATCTGGTTGTGTGATTAATTAAAATGATTGTCCTAGACTAATACATATACCCTATAACATATTAACAACAATGTACCATGACATACTACAATAAACCTTATAATTAGTTACTTACAAGTAGTCAATTCATCGGCAAAAATTTGAAAAAAATCTTACAACAAATATCGTATTAAATTTACCTGAATATTAAAGTTCTGATTTAAGAATTACATCAAAAAGTCTTCTTATTTCACCTGAAAGAATTGTATATAAGGTAAAAGGGTACAAATACTACGAAAGAGTCAATACTCTACATTTAGAGGTGTGATAGTAAACAATTTTCCTAGTTAAATACTTCCATAATTTAGCTTTAGAAACAGGAAGAATAGATCCATTAACCGTTCTAAATGTTATGCTACAGTCACAATATTATGTTACAAACTGAAAGCATTTCGTCGTCAATTTTAATTAGGTACGTCGACGCCTTTTATTTCGTCAACAGAAACTACCAAACAACTTAGATATAGCGATAACTAAGTGCTGTTAAATTAAAGGCTCGTTATAACACAGAACTACTAAAAGACCTAAAAGTAGAGCTGTTGTCGTTGTGGAAGCAAGATGGCGCTACGTGAAATGTAGAGCGCTATCTCACTTGCTCAATAATATTAGTCGTGCTTTAAGAGTACGTAGTAAAGGCATAGGTTTATATTTCAATATTATTACAGTGATTATAGAAATTATGGGCCTTTTCCGGAACACTATCGCGTTTCGACGGTTGAGTTACTTTATTAAGTGAAATTGTTTTAATGGTTATATTTTTAATAAAGAGATTATTTGATTAGACGATAACTGTTTTATTTCATAACTTGTAATGTTTTTATTGCCCTCAAACTACTTATGAATATTTTTGTAGGAACGGGCTTTCGTACCTTGCTGATATTAAAATTTTCGTGTATTTATTACTTCTTTACACGAATTGAGTTTTATGAATTTTCTTTCGCGTTTGCCATGAAACTTGTACGAAATTTTGTTAACTTAATATTTAGTGTGTTGCTATTTTAAACTTTAAGAGTAAATACTGATTCGAAGTCTGATCAGGATTACACACACCAAAATTAAGAAGGCAAAAGGATTGCGAGGGTGTTTATTTCACTATTAAACACTAGGGTCATTTTTGGTATAAAAATGGTTTAGATTTATGTTTTTATTATTTGTTTATTATAGATTTTGTTTAAATCTAGTTAGTAACTAGATTAAAACAAAATCTATAGCAAAAATCTACAAGGTCGAAGGCATAGACAAAACCTAGTATAATAAAACCTCATAAAATTGAAAAAAGCAGAGTCACTGTATCCATTAAAAAGAAATAAGATTTTTTCAAGTCTTAGTCTCGGGGTTTATGGCACTACGAATTTTAATAATAATTTTACGATATCATGGTAATTCCTTGGATATTGCTTTATTTTGTTTTATGGCCCGCTCTACCCGTTTGAATGTAATGTCCCTAGTAAATTAAAATGGAAAAAGTTTTAAATTCAGCTTTCGCTGGCAGTTTTTGTGCATTAAAAATAAATGAGAGGGTTCGTATTGTATTCTTTGTTTTCTTTTGTAGGTAGAAGCGGTTTTAAAATTGTAGTTTTGGGCTAAACGAGGTTTTTAATATACATTTAGTTAAACGAACTTGTTGTGTACAGCAAGTTGTTTGAGTAGATGTAATTACTATATTTAACATTACCGGTTTCAGGTATTATTCCTGGTAATAAACACGAAAGTTTGTTAGTATGGATGGATTGATTTTCAGAAATAAATGTGCTACGGAATTAGATAACCTGGATTAATGCAATTTCTCCTTTTTAACTGACTGCGTCAGAACGAGTTTTCACAATATAACCAACATTCAGAGTAACGACTAGTTAGAAATATATTAATTAAAAACTCTTTAAAACATAAAGTCTTCCACAATTTGAGAAGAAGCTTTTGCCCAGCCGTGGCGATAATTACAGGCCGCTGTTATATTCACCAAAAATCCCAATCACGCAAAATCTCAAAAGATCATAAATACCTAATCCAAATTAATTAAATTAAAACACTTGAACAAAAGCAAATGAACAGGAACATTCGCCATCTTATTAATTAAAAATGAAACTGGATGAAAAACAAATAATTTAATGTAACAAAATGATTCTTAAACTTATTAAAAAGGGTCAAAATTTACGGTTTTTCGTATCGGGTGTAATGAATTGAAAAGGGTAAGGAAAGTTACATTAAAAAGGTTGTCCGTTTTATACGGCATTCAATGTTTGATTCTGTTGTCACATTTCTTATGGTAATGTACAGTTTTAATTTCTAATGCTTATGGTAAATTTTAAGGATAAAAAATAAAAAAAAGTTCACTTTAAAATTTCATCTTAAAATTGTTGTTTCTTATTTAATTATACATCCGGAGTATAATAAATTGAATCTCACAAAACAATTCATTCTTTATCTTAGAATTGAGTCATTCACCTAAATATTACCCCGAACTCTACATTTAGCTATAACAAAGAGTAATCAAAATTTCAGCTTGCTAAATAACAATCAGAATAATCACAAAAGTATCTAAAGTATATAAAACACCTCGGTTCTAATCACGAACCCGCACCTTACGAAAACAATGATTACTGAAGAGAACCGAATCATTGTCACCAACACCTCAAGCGTAAAGATTAAAAGGAACTAAAAGGAAAACGGAACTGTCGTTGTTCCTTTACAAAAGGTTTATCTTTTAGTCTAAGTGCGTTAAAGAAAAAAGGTAACAGAAATTCGTGATGTGCTAAAGTGATTAGGTACGGTCCAATGTAAATTTTTAAGATCGTTTTGGGTTGCAATCATAGGTAAATTAGTATTAGACAAATGATAATCGTTGTATTTTTTCTTTTACAATTTAAAATTATACTGATTCCACAATGATAATTGGGCACTAGGTACCAAATGTACAACAGTAACTATATAAGCTTACTACATTATTCGGTATTATTTATGTGTACTCATAAGTATCTGACAATCTTTTTTAATATCTCATTTCATCTTACTTGCTGTAAAAGTAACCTACACCTAACTTTGATTGGAAAGCAGTTTTCAAGTAATTCATTTAAAAGTTTGTCGAAAAATACCTTCTCTAGTCACGTTTGGTTTGCACAGAATTGCAAAAGATCTGATTTCTCATTGTTAGGAACATTTCTTCTGTTTGAACAGTTAAGTGTAATTGGTAATTTGATAATAGCCGCGTAGAAAAGCGATAGTATTTAGATTCAAATATTCAGCTTTTGTTGAGCAGTCAAATGTTTTAATAAGTTTGTGCAGTTAATATTTGAGAGGCAGCTAAGTGATTGGATAAATTTTTACTTTAGTAGTCATTTAAGAGAAAGTAAATGTAGCAGGTATAATAGAAAAGTATAGTAGAAAAGATTTTTTTTTCTGCCAGTTTTTCATATAAAATATGGTATCCAAGGTATACATGTCACAAACTACGAAAGATAACACTACGTAATTTGTAAAATTATAAAAAAAAAACAATAAAATACTATAAATTTAACTCCTCCTTAACTAAATTGGCATTTTTTTCTCTTGGAAAAAGTTTCAGTTTAGTGTGTGTTGAAGTTCGAACACACTGTATACTTAAACAAACATAATATGTGTATAAACACATACCTACACTTAAATTTAAACTAACAAACCTTGTAACGATTTTATAGCAACACAGAAAATGTATGAACATTGCTCTAATTACAGCAACACCGCTTCAGAAACTGTCCTTCATCTTGACATAATCTCTTAATTGTCTTTTACGACACTCACGGGAACGACGAAACGGTATTCTAAGCCGAAAATGTTTTGAACAAATCCTTTAATTTTACAAGGTTTTTGAAAAAGCTGTATTATAATTTGTAGAGTTCGAACCTTCATTTTCCTGATGATTTAAAAATTATGCAACATTTCCTGTAAGATTGATGGATTATCTAATCAATAATATGAATGAAAAAAGAGTAAATGATACTGTAACGTCTAATAGGAGAGAATGTAAGAAAAAAACGTGTTGCGCCGATCCCAAGTAAAATAGGATGAGGGCAGGAAGATGATGATGACTGCCTGTAAATAGTTCCACCATTGTACCCTTACAGTATTTATAATTCATATCACAACTGTAGTATCACTCAGCACAATAAAGAGTAATTTATTCTATTCTCCTATAAACACTGGAAGGCCTACAACCACCTTTTAAAGTAAATCTGTTGCATTTGTAAGCAAGATGGCGCAGAACATTATGTGTAAAAGCATTTCGCATATTCCGTACTCAACTAGACGTCTAACTATTTTGAGGACTTTTAATTAGAATTGTATTCACAAACGACATTTTACTAAGTGCCGTGCTTAAAAGTGTATTTGTCTCTACATTCCATTTAACTAGAGACCGCATGGCACTTAAAGGCGACATTCAACTAAGTGTCATTTGTGAATACGGTTAATTAGCTTATTCAAATAAATAGTAAAGAAGTGTTTTTTTTTATTTATGTTAGCCAACATTTTTTTACACATTACATTACATTTCGAATTGACATAATATATAAAGATTTGTAAATGTAACAATCACTCACGTCCCCACCGCCGTCAGCTCATGATTAAGGACTCCGGTTGGGTCCGAAACTATTCAGGCTACCCCGATAAATTCGCTTGAGTAAACCGTTATATTATTTAAGTATGTAACAATCACGTATAGACTAACACCACATGCACTTTAGGTAATCACCTTTACAAAATGAATTATTAAGTGTCTTAATTATCCTCATAATACTTCAACAAATACGTATCGATAATTTACCAAGAGAAACCGACAAAGTATGCTCTACAAACGCTATAAAACCATCCCTTTCACTCGCTGCGCGTATAGTTAATTCTTGGTACTTAACGTTTCAATCCGTGTCGATACATACCTACGTACAGTACAATATGATTCTAATTAAGTTTCCAAGTCTGTCGGATTGACGGGCGCCCGTAATTACACATCGCAGGCTGCGATCAGAGTTACGCCTCAAATAGGTACCTACGTACCTACGTGACAAGGTGTTTTAGCTTCGGTTTTTGTTGCCTTTTTGGTACTATGTTTTTGTGTTGATTTATAATAATATGAAGTTTTCGTCTTTGTTAGCAAGCTGATTTTTGTCATAGAAAATTTTAATTTTAAAGTATGTGTACGATTTTAACCAATCTAAGGCACTAATGACAAAAGGTGAAGGAAAACATCGTAAGGAAAACTAGATTCAAATATTGGAATCTGAAATTGCTAACCCGTATTAAGCTAGCGTGGCGATCAATGCTCATACCTATAAGGAAAAAGGCCTGTGGAAGTGTAAAGGCTGGTATTATTGTTATTAATACACAAAACAAGTGAGAAGCGAGTGAGAAAGGATTACTTTTTTACAAGTTTTTTTGGTCGTAATTCAAAGAGTTCTTAATATAAAGAGTAACACACTGGAAGTTAGACACCGAATGTCTATTTATAAGTATGGCACCAAAGTTCGGAATTGCTTTAACAATTTCAGCACAAATTCAAAACTTAGACTGCCTTATTAAACTGAGTCGCTTGAAGTATATTGTAGAAATTATTATTATACTCAGACTTCTAATAATAATTGCCTATATTAAGTCTTCGTAATTATACGTACCTAAAGTATTGAAAGTGACAATTAAACCCACACGTGTTAGATAAGTGAACCACGATTTTTCTTTTCTGAAATAATATGTACGACTATTTTTATCTGCACTTATATAACTTTAATTCGTATTCTAACAATAGATATTTGAGAACATTGTTTTAGTGTACAGGTAGACTCTTCATTTAAATCTTAGTTCTTTCTACAGATAAAGCGTTATTTAAAAAAAAAATGAATGTAATCTCTTTAACACAGTTTACACAGTCCACGGCAACCAATGAACAGTACAAATTTCTACGTTACTTACTTTTGACAAGTGTAACTAAACCCTGCTATACTCAAACTATGACTCTATACAAAAATACTATAGCGTGCCAACAAAAGTACAGTTTAATAATCACTTTTGTTTTTGGTCACTTAAACTTCGTTGAACGCAAGAAATGTCGCAAGTCAGCATTTATAAACTTGATGAATGCGAGTCATTAGTATTATTCGGAAACTTTAAGGAAATGGAACCTAAAAGTGGTTTATTTCGGGTATAAAGCAAACAGCGGCTATGTAATTAATCTATGATTTATCGTGGCCTGACCAGGGCTTTAGACGCTGTAATTAAATACCGTTTAAGGTAAAAGTCTTAGGATTAATATAAAAAAAAAAATGTCTTATAATGTACGTATTATAAATAACACTTTCATTTGACTGCTTTGATAAATAAGAGTTGTGGTTTTTTAAGAGTTTGTTTTATTCTAGATAATTATGTGTCTTGGATTCATTTTTACCGAACTGGTAACGTGGCTCTTGAGAGAAACAAGTGGAAGAAGAGTAAGGAAGCCTTCGCCTAGTAATGGGACATTTCAGGCTAGTAATAATAAAAATTATGTGTCGGGGCACACTCTGTAGCTTAAAAGAACTGAATACCATATAGTATTGTCTAGCTGTCTCTACAACAATTAGCACTATGTAGACTTTCAAAGTGATACTTAATACTTACAGAAAATCAAATGAAAAAAAATCCTGAAAATATCACAGTTACCAAAACCATTTTTCTACCTACTTCTCTAATTCAAAAACACAGACTACATTTTCAACCTCAAAATAGTCGACACAGACCACATAATATAATATAAACCTCAAAATTCTCTCTCACCATTTTAAATATCATTACCATACCATCTTACACCTATACCGTATTCCCTAGAAAATTTTCCAAGGCTCTCTCATACTTTGAAACGAGTAGTAAAAGTGAACCGCGGGGAACTAATTGTCGCGCACTTTAAAACGATGGGCTGGCACGCCACGTTAATTACACGCTGTTACGGCGTTTTATACCGACACCTTCAACCTTTGAGAAATGGATTTTGTTTTAGTTTTGTAGAACAAAAGGTAAGAAATGATGTTATGTCTTGAATTACTATGGTTAGTGCAATGGTTGACTGGTAGAGAATACCTTAGGCTTTAAGTTCACCATTGTACAATATTTGTATAAGAAGAATTAATAAATAAATTAAATATTTCACTTAAACAATACAATTTAATGTTATCTCAATGATAATTCTATATTTTCATCACTGAAGGTTAACTCAAAGGTTTTGTTAAGTCACGGTTTTGCGATCAGATGTGGCCCCCGAAAATACATGTGAATAGTGAGTGAGAAATAATTATATCATTAGAATTTATCGCCTTTCTTAATTACCTATTCAGTGGTATACTCGTACTACGTTGAAAAATACGGACATTTATAAACACGTCCTAACAACTTAAGAAACACATTTATTTAAACAAAGAAAAACATTCACAGTAATTTATTCGTCGACCAAAATTACCTGCAATTTTGTAGACACTGATTCTCTGATAAACGACGCCACGTGCAAGAGAGAAACCGAGATAATCCAATAAGAGAAGCCGCCATTTTTACTAAATACGTGTGGAGTTTCGTCGGTGACTTACACAATTTATGGTTTTCTTTTCCGCAAGCTTTTCGCAAGATTACCGTAATACCGCAGTCCGATAGAGTGCGGCCTTTAAAATGACTACTTATAATGCTATAGAGTAATTTTAGTGCGAAAAATTGTACGGATTTTTGTAAAGTGCAAAAAAGACTCTTGTACTAAGGAATTTAACTCTTGTATCGCGGGGGGTTTCACAGACATTCAATTCACATGCTCAAAGATACTCAGACTCAGAACAAGCTTTTGTAAATCGCACAAATTCTTGTCCTACGGATGACACGACGGGGATACTCCACCGACGCGACACGTCGCGTATGGTGGTAATTAGCGTGGTGACCCATGGCACTCGGCTATCTGTACAGTCAAAAAGTAGAAAGTTCAAGATTTAAAGTTTCTGCATACCGGTTTAATGACCACAATAAGTATGTCTAAAATTTTTGAGTTGTAGATTTTGGAAAAGTTTGAAACTTTTTGGCAAATTTTCTGGAAAAGGATCCTTTTTCCTTTTTTTTGTTCTTGCTAAGACGAAATTTATTTGTAAAGTTACTTACTTTTTTATCTAGTACAATATATTCCAGGAAAGGTAAGGAGATAATTCTAGGACTCACTTCGTCTTGGGATACTGCTGTCAATTTATATAAACAAAGATTTAGGTACTGACAAAACAAGAAAGGTATTACTTAAAATATAAAAGACAAAAATTTTGTTTACTATTTCTACCTAAAATAATGTATGTTTATACACAGTGTTGTTATTTTTTTCTATTTATTTTTTCACTAGTTTCCTCCCCATTCATTTATCATAATAATATAATATACCTACCGATAAAAAAAAAAAAAAACAATATTCGATTTTCAGCTTGCTTTTTCGTCAAAACCAAAAGTATTAGTTTATGAGCCAATAAAATACGAAACTAAACAGTTATAAGTATTTATCTATCTATCATTTTTTTCTAGTTGCTCAATATTTTTGTCGCTCTTACTCTATACAAAAACGTAATGTAAAAAAAAGACAAAAATAACCTTAGTCAAGACTCAAAAGTCAAAGTGTGTGCTAAACGTTGTTTGTTACTATCGATCGAAGACCTTGTCACCATAATATTTCATTCAAAAGCCTTGAACGTGTGGTCGAAAGATAATTATAGAACACTTTATAATATTTATAGAAGTAAACTAGGTTCTTTAAATGTCAAGTATTACTTTGTTATTGTTAGTTTCTTGGAATAACTTGCTTCATCTATAGGGCTTTGCGATGCTACTTTAATTGGAAAGTCTTTTATTTATTTCTTTTTATTAAAAACCATCGCCATCGTCACAGGAGATAACAAAATATTTTCATGGGAAAGTTATCATTGATTTAGATATTCTTAGAGAGGAAAATATTTTTTTTGCGCACGGTATTCTCTATATACCCTTATATACTACTAGTATATATAATTATGTTTATGATAAACTAATTCAATATCTTTTTCTGGGTACGCCTTATTATGTCAAAAACGTCTCGTTCAACGAATACGACATAATTTAGAGGCGTCTGACGAAAAAAGTGGAGTACGTGCCAGTTAACAAATTCAGTACCAAATTGCGATTATAATGAAAGTCTACGTACAAACAATAATATGGGAGAAAAAGTATTTAACGTTCAATAGATCGGATAAAATCCATAACAATCTATATTATTAAGTAATTCCGTTAACAGACAGTGGAAAGTTGTCATCCCTTCATCAACCGACGGATTTTGGGCCCTTTTCACCCCTTTTACCAGCTTAGTTTTAAATGCTTATCAATTATTTAACGTCAGAAGGAAAATTCTTGAGGCGTTTGATTTTGATAGAACTTAGCTATACTGTTGTTTGGGTTTCATAGGGCTTAGTATATGGAGTAATTATTGAATATTTTGTTCATTAATAGTCACTTTAAACATTCGTAATTGCGAAATGGTATAATTATTTCCAAGTCACGTCATGTTGTGATTTGATTATTTTGCAATAGAATAAATTTAAAGGTATATACAGCATGTATATTTGAACGACGGACTTATTGAAGGAGGGTGGTCAGTATTCGATTCTCGTCCCAAATATGTAAAAAAACTATGACCTTAATTTTTCATATAACTATCCGATAAAATACAGTATTTATGAACACAGAGTGCAAAATGCCTAATATCACGCGCCAAACACGTGCCGCCGCTAAGGCAGCGAGCGCGCAAGCCCCCCCGCGCCCCTTGTGATGTCGACGACGAGTGCCGCGCAGTGAAATGCATTCATACCTACGTCGACGTCGGTCATTGACCGCGCATATGTTCGATAAGCGCGAGGGTGTTAAAACGTTGCGAAGTTATTAGGACTTTTTTGGAACGATTTTGTTCGTCATTAATCAGGTTTTTTTTATTGTTTATACGTTTATTGGTGAAGTCTATGCATAAACTATTGGTGGTTTGAATAAGTCCGTCGTTCAAATATACATACTGTATATTGAATATGTTGATGAATTGATATATTTGAATAATTTCTTCTATTTCGACAGGATTACAAATATAAAATGGATACAACTGAGTTCACGTTTCGAGAGACAAATAAATTAAAATCAATATTCATTGTACTCAATCTTGTTCCAGATGCTGAATAAACTTGGAGAACGAAATTGAAATCCAAAGAAAATGTATCCGGAGACAATCCACATTTACGAAATAAGATGAATGGAGTACCGCCAAAGATGAGACTGATAAAGAAAACACGGCACAATGCATGAACACAGCTATAGAACCTTAACAAAGAATGTACTAGAATTGAGCGAACCGATCGATGATACAGTCAATTACACTATAGACAATCTCTTTTACGTACTTAATAATGAAACATTGAATAACACTGGCGTTGTAGATGAAGATAATGCGGTGAATAACTGGTGGGCTCTGATAGCGTTGGTGCTGGTTGTGTGTACGGCGGCAGGCAACGTGTTGGTGTGTCTCGCGATTTACTTGGAGAGGCGACTGCAGAATGTAACGAATTATTTCTTGATGTCACTGGCGATAACTGATCTGCTGGTCGCTATATTGGTTATGCCACTTGGGATCCTGACTTTATTAAGAGGTAAGATATTTTTTTTTATCTTTGATCTTTTTATTGGCTGTTTACAATTTTACTTGGAATGATTATACTACGTAAGGGACTTTGAATTTCAAGACACAAGACACACAGAATTTCGCGTTACTTCTCTTAAGGTTTTATTACATTTCAAAATGTTACAAGCCTTTACACTAAATCAATTTCTGTTCTTATTAGTATCTGTAATTACTAAGTTTGAACGTGTATAGAGTCAATATCAATAAGATATGATATAACATAATTTCCAGTGAACCATGACTTTCAAACATCACTTTAACTAAGTGTAACTTTACGAGCATGTAACAATAAGGCTTCGACGCTCCTGTCGCGTCTAAGTATCGACAGTAAAATCACTTTGAAATTTAGTTTGACAAATTGATGCCTCTATACAGATAATTGCAAAAGGTTGGTTTAATTTGGAAACTTCGAAATGCCTTAGAGCCTGTCCAGATGAAGCGTTTTACGCGCAAGTGGACTCGCGCGTAGACACTCGCGCGTTCTTGAGGTACTAGAGCTACATATATCCCGTCCAGAAGACTTTGCGCGTGTCATCACTCGCGCGTAAAACGCGTGCAATAACCACGACTCTCGACTCGCGCTTCATCTGGACAGGCTCTGTATATAATCAAGCACGTATTCCTAGCACCTACGATATTTTTCAGATAGGCCAGGTCAGATTGTTCCGATGCGCACGATAAATATAAGCCTAAATCGACGTCTAAAAGACTTATGACAAGGTATTAAAGTAAATCTGTTCACATTTTGAAAGCTGGATATTGTAACACTAGTAGACTTGACAAAAATCTTTCTTAATTAAAAGATTATAAGAATTTAAAACTATGATAAAATTGACCTTATACTCTCACTCTCACGGCTCACTAGTGAATCTTCTGTATTTTTTTCGTACGATTTTGTCTTGCTTCTCTTTAATTAGTTCACGTTAGAACGATAAAGTTTGACTTTATTAAATACTGAATAGAAAGTGCGAGCAAAATGTGATTGTTTTTATTCAATTGGATACTGACTCTCCCAATCGAGTGAAAAGACATTTAATACTAAAGTTTGTTGTGTCCAAAGCAAATATTTGTAAAAGGCAATCGGATAGATGTTCTTCAAACATAGATGTGTTTTCTTGAAGCAGTTTCCAAACAAAGAAATACATAACGCAATTTGAAATCGGGACTTCAACATAGTTATACGATACTGACCCACATTGTTACAGGTTAGAGAATAACAGGGTTATCTTTGCCAACATACCAAGATAGAATTTCAGTGCGAAACTTCTTGGAATATGTTTGCAGTAAAATGTCTTGCCATCGTGTATGTTTGCACTGTAGGTCAAAGGTCGTATAATAAGACGAACTGGCGTTGATGCGCATTTGTTTGCAACTTTACATTTTTTTCTTCTATTCATAGGTTATTTTTTAGAAAATATGAGGCAAATGGTCAGTGTGATTTTCGAGATGACGTCAGATAGGAACGTGTGGAAAAAGAAAACATGCTGCGCCGACCCCAAATAATAATTGGGATAAGGGCAGGGGAATGATGACGATTATAAGGCAAATGAAGAAAATCTGACACACTTATTAAATTTAGTTTGAAAAGAAAGCAAAATATTTGTATTGGACATACAGTTAAATGAATAAATATCTAACTCGATATCTTGCCAGTCTTCAAAATGCAACAAGTTACCGTCTATCTCAAAACCACCAAAATTCTCGTCGAGAAATTGCTAACCGAAACACAAATCTTCTCAAAATTGAATTATAAATCCTTCATTGATCGTTTAAACAGAATAGTGGTAGCTTATACAAATTTTATTGTAATCTAATTTTGTCAAAAGGTTCACTCAAGTTCGGTTGGGGAAGCGTAACTTAATTTAGGGCGTGCACAACCTCGATTAGAGGTTCCCAGAATTAATTTGTGTAAGAAACAATGCTATTATAATTTGATTGAGTGGAAAACTGATTACTAAAGGTAGTAAAGGTGAAATTGTAAAAGTTTGTAAGTGTTTCCACCGGAGAAACGAAAATAGGTTTTTGTAGGTCAAACTTTGGCTAACAAAGTTGGAGTAATTTATTTATCTTCCTTATCATTTTCATGGATCGGCAAAAGATTAGTGAGGAAGTAGCAGTGGAAGTAATTTTAGTGGTCCGTCCTTGAAGGGGACAAGAATGAGGAAAAAAATACATCGAGGGCAAAAACTGTGAATTACCATGCGGTTCTTTTGTCCTGAAAGAGCCAAAATTAACTTACATTTTATAAAACAAAGTCGCTTGCCGCATCTGTCCATTGACGATGTTTGATACGGTTTTTAATAAATAAAATGTTTCAAGAATAAGGTTTATACAACGTTGATAAAAGCGAGAGGCATTATAGTCCAACAAATCTAAGAAGTACCGTTTGACGTTTCGTCATTTTCAAACCGAAACAACTTTGTTTATGCGTACAATACTCAGTTTCGACAACCTTTGTCATAAAACTATGAATTTAGAAAGATTTTATTATTGTATCTAAAAATTTACAATTTTTAATATCCTAATTTAATTGAAAACTTTCAAAAAAAGCAAAATTGCAAAGTCACGTAGTTAGGTCACTGCTTGTAGTGTTGTGACTCTTCAGATACACTTGTATGCGGAAAAATCGATTACATATACGAAAAATCGAATGTATTACTTTCAAATTATCAATTGACGACACGTTACTGCGCGACCGCATTATGCACTTAATACATAGGTACCCTAAAATAAATTACGACTTCGACAGAGACGTACACTTTGATAATTTCATAGATAATCAACTAGTCATTACTTTAAATGACGATGATGACGAAGACGATGACGATTCTAGTACTAGTAGTGTATAAATAAAATATCCTAAACATAACTTTTATTTCATTATGACAATTGATCTTTTAAAATTCGGATGTTATAGTAATCGATCTCATAAAAATCGGATATTATAGTAATCGATTTTTTTACTCCCAACCCTATTATCCTATTTGTCATAACTGTCAAACGGTACTTCTTAGATTTGTTGGACTATAAATGAAACCACATATTCTGTATATCATTATAAGGCTACACAACAAAAATCAAATCAATGTAAGCAATATTTTTATAATAACTTTCCTGAGGATGATTCATACTTAAAACGTTATAACGGTTTACTCACGCGTATTTATCGGGATAGCCCGACTAGTTTCGGACCCAACCGGAGCCAACTAGATAACTATGCCTATAAAACTTAGTCACCTAATCAGGAAGATACAGCATGTTCAAACTAAAAAAAAACTAAAAAATTATCCTGTGACTAAACTATTGCTTACATTGATTTGATTTTTGTTGTGTAGCCTTATAATGATATACAGAATATGTGGTTTCATTTAATGCCTCTCGCTTTTATCAACGTTGTATGTACAACACATTAGTATTGTACCCGTGCGAAGCTGGGGCGAGTTGCAAGTGAGAAAAAAAAAAACAAATTAACGTAACTTGGTAAACATGATCAACGAAACAAATAGTCCGATATCCATCCTCTCCTTTTACTGAACCAGTCTCCTGAAAATTTCCCACATTCAACCGTTTTTCTGAATACGAGAGACAGTCAGACCAAAAAGTTTTTTCTCATTACGCACATGACATGACAAGAGACATTCTGCCAACGTACAGTGACTAGTAGTTTCCCTTTCTAGATTCAGTTTTATTAACACTGATTCGTACTTTTGTTAAGCGTTGATAGAATGTAAGAGACAATTGAATTGATAGTGAGCCAGCCAAGTCACACTTTGTATTTGGACGGGAAATGTACAAAATAAAAATAAATCTATACTAGACAGAGTCGTTTAGTTGACTATCCTCTTGTAAGACTATGAGAGTTCATTCAAAAAACACTGGTTTGTGAAGGAACCCAAAAGCACATTTATAAAAAAAAAACTGTTTTTGAACAGACTGTCACCAGGCTAAACCACCATTTTATTTTAACGTTGGAATCCAAACCTTACAATTTTACCTCCTAGTAGTTTCAACCTATGGAATTTCGGTCGAAGCAATTATTATAATTTTCTCCTTGCCATTTATCGCATCAATTTACCCATTTCACGTAGCTTATCTATCCCGGCTTTTGTACTTCTTGCATTTACTTTTACTCAAAGCAGGATCTTATTGACAGCTTGTTGAGTATCATCAGCAAATGCAGATTCGAGGCCGCTTCGGTTCAATCAAATTCTCTACATTATTGAACGTCGTTATTACATAATCCTATGTAGTTGTAACAGGAAATCAACTACCGGCCTATCGTCCGGGGAGATATAAGGCCTTGAACTTGACTTATCGGCTTAATAAAGGTCGGCTGTTCAATGTTCATGATAAATAGGTTACCGATATAAATGGCTTTTCTACTTATGCAACTGGTGCTGTGCTGTATTTCCCGGAAAGCAATGCTAATAACACTCGATTTGAATGTCAAAATAGAATGGGAAGCGAAAATATTCAGATAACAATTTTATTCTACAATTTATGATATTTTTATCTGCTTCATTTGAGGAAAGCAGAATACACTTTTAGTAATATTTAATAGTCAACTTTCTTTATCTTGAATCTTGTTTTTCAAAAAGCCGTTTGAAACTAATTTTGGATCACAAAATTTATGTTTCACTTAGGTATCCAAAATTGCCCCACACCAATCAGATTACCAATACACCTCAATCTAACAGTCCCCTAATTCAATCAAACGCCAAGTCATTTAACTAAGCAAAACCTGTTTCATTAGAACCGGTATCTAATGGAAATGTAACACGTCCATCCTTGCTTCCCAAAATTAATGGATTACAACAGTTTGCGAAGGGACTTAGGGATCTCGCTAGTCCAACTCTAAGGCCAATTCCAATTAAATAACATGTCATAACTACTTATTATATGTATGTGATTTAATATTGTGTGGGAGGCACTGTCAGCAACAGAACTTCGTATACACAAACATTTTTTTTTATTGGTACAAGCTCGCCGTAAATTCCTATCATCATCAACAATTCGATTTCGAAGATCCTTTATTTTCTATAACTTTTAGAAATTGGTGTTTAGTATGTTTTATTTATACTAAGTGTGAATTCCATTGTGCGTAATGAATTGCAACGCGCTGCCTTGTTGCAAAATGCGAGAAAAGTTGCACGGCGGCCACCGAGGGGACCAGTGTTATGACTAACTAAAAGACTGAGTTTTCCCAGCTTATAAAGACTTTGAAAATTAGTGATTTTGAAGTTTTTAAACTTTCGCGACTTGTACACAGTCATATTTTAGACGACAATCGGGTCTTATTCGCGATATAATTTGATATTTCTTTTCTCCCAACGTTTCAGTCAAGTTGCACCGACCGGGGGACTCGAGTCCACCCGTGACCCAAAACATAAGGCCCGTTTGTCGTCTAAAATATTATCAGTGATTTTGATCATCAGTTTGAGTAAACTAACTTCTTTTGCTGACTGTTCATAGGGACAATTGAGTAATTGCTTAATTAAATTCGGTTATAATTGAGTCGATTATGTTATAAGCTTCATTGTCGCATTCTAACAGGCTTATATGAACTGAAACTACTACATTAGATTATTCCTACCCTTGTGTTCTGGGTTGAATATTGCTTCGTATTGAATCGAATGAGGATATAGTAGTGATTATAGGATTACAGGTAGATCTACTGATCAAGTTATTGTGTTATCAGCTTGATTTACTCTCAAGATCAGTCATGGACTTAAGCTTCTCTTTATACTGACTATAAATTTGACCAAAAACGACAAGCCAGGTTGTCTAGTTGTTACTGGCCCTGACTGGCATACCGGAGGTCGTGAGTTCAATTCCCACTCAAATGTGACAGGAATGACAAATGTTTGTGTGATGAGCACGATCATTTCTTCTGTGTATCATAATATATGTGTCTGTATTTAAAAAAAAAAACTGTACTAAATAAGTTCAGCAGGTTGAAATGGCGCTTAATTTAGCTACCTCACAGCCAGTCATACATATCTACCTATTCACAGAGTCTAGCTCAAACACGACGCATCTTCTGTAATGAGGTTCTCTTCGAAAGTGTAACGTGATATACCTCTAAATGTCACAATATATATTCCCTATAAAAGTAGAACATTTACAGTTATTTTTAAAACTTGGATGAAATTACTGTTCAGCAAATGTTACCAGACATCTAGAAGCGTGGGATATCGTAGATTATAGAGTGACAAGTCAAAATAAACGTGGTAGTTATTTCATAGGACATCGGTCAAGTTAGATTGGATGTTGTGTAGAGGGAGATAGGATCGCACTAGTTTTGAAAAAATAGGCAAAAAGAAGAGCAAGTTATCCCAAAACATACAACTGTAACAATACCGTTGTGTCAAATTAATGACACGCCAAATCTCTACAGTGTTAACAATTCGTTGTATTTTAATAATAAAACGTAACATTTTGTATGAAAATATTTCTAAAACGACGTAACGTAAACACGTAACAACATTTACGTGTAAAGAGAAATATTTAATCACTTGTTCCGCGTGCAACATGTGGGGAACAATGGAACGATACGTTTTATTAAAATGTACGTTCACTTACTTTATAATGTTTTATCATAAATATTTTATATGCTTTGTTTAAAGAATTGGGTATTTGACTGTCTTGGGTATTTAATAAACCAATAAGTCGGTCAGGTTTCCAAAGAATATTGGCAACGTATTTTTTCTTTTATCGCGTAAAGTAATAAAAAAAAGAGAATACTGTGAGCTCAATGCACTTTTTAATGACAAGTGACATTTTTACTCTCCATGCGATTTACCATATTTGATTCGCTGTATCTTCATAACAATATGTTTTTTATTGATTGGATAAAAGAAAATATCCGTATTAATTTTTTTTTATCTATTTCACGGCCATATTCGATTTTTTTAATCAAACCTATCGGACATAAAAATCCTTCACTTCTACACGTACCTAATTGTACCAAACATCATATCAATTCACATCCCTAAAAAAAGACCACAAGAATAAAAAGTCTAAAATCATAACCCATGGTATGAACCAACAAAATACCTCCGCATAAACTAACTTCGCTACAGCCAACATTTCAAATATATAGCGTCAGTAATTTCACTTGGATTACGGCGGTTTATACCTTGTTTCTATTATTTTCACGAAGAGTTTACAGCTACGTATACAGGGTGACTTTGAAGTCGTGGGCAATATTTTAAACTAAGACACTATTAATGACACTAATTGCGATACTTTACAACACTTTCACATAAAAAAAAAATTGTCACCTAGTTATTAAAAAATGTAATGTATACTTAAATAATAAGTAACACACAACCGTAATAAATTACTATTGAAAAAAAAACAAAAGTAATCAGATAATGCCAATGATCTAAAGTATCAAAATATTTAAACGCATCATCCACAGTCGCACGGAACTTAGAAAAGGTAATAACCTACATTATTATTATTTTTTTACGTAAAAGTAGCCCTGACGCAATTAGTATCATTAATAGTGTCTTAGTTTAAAATATTGCCCACGACTTCGAAGTCACCCTGTATATTTATGCTGGCCGATGTGAAGGCAGAACCTTCGCTTTAATGTTGGAGTATTTATACGACTGGGAACGTCGAGGGATCAAACAAGTAATAACAGAATGACGGGTGTTGGGACGTTGTAGGAGAATATCGTAGGGAAAAGGAATCGTAATAATATATCTTTATGTGTGCTGATAGTACTTGTAAGTGAAAAACTGAGAATTCATAAGAATAGGTTTTCAAACACCTCAAGAATAAAAAAGATTATTTGTCGACAGACAGATAATTATAATTTAAATGTTAACCACTGTTTTTTTGATGCGTACTGCTTTGTCCACTTAAAATATCAGGAACAAAAATCCAATAGAAGAGTCCCATTAAAATAGATTTTATACCATTGCACCTACACTTTTTTTTTATTACATTTCAATTTGACATCGCTTCCAAGCCCTCGAAAATAACTTCTTTGCTGACTGACACCTAAATAATGTTGCATAAATCACGAGGCCCTTCCGAAAAAAATATTATTTTGATGTCAAACCTCGCCCTGTCAGAGCACCCATTTGCGTACGTGTTATATTACCAGTAATTTGGGAGCACACATCGATTGCACACTAATGAGCGGTTTGTAGGGCAGGCAGACCGCATGTTTGGTTAGCGGGGGCGCGCCCTGCGGCCTATTGACAAATTTGTTAAAAGCCCTACCAAAGTGATGTGTGGCTCAAAAATGTTTGTCCGACACATTTGTTAAGGTTTTTGGAAGGGATGTTTTATTTTTTTGTGTGCAGTTACAAGATTTTGTTTGTTATTGGGAACTGTTTGCACACATATACAATACTTTTCTAATGTGCAGATTAAGACGGCAGTAATTCGTTTCAGAATGAACTGACATTTTCGAATTGGGAATTCAAATGCACGAAACGTCTTAAATCCGTTGACATTTCAACACTCAATCTTTATAACATCAAGCAAATTGATAGTCTGAATCATTAAGCCGTAAACCCAATCGTAACGAAAGAAACATATTTAGTGCACAGTTTCAAAATCTCACTCGACACAAACATTGGCTGTTGACATCGGCTTAAGCTCACAGCAGCTACTTTTAAGTGCATATAGAGAGTCGAAGCTTAGCTAAAAGGTTCTTAAACCTTTTTAGCGAGCATACAACCATAGCCGTGTTCAAGACAAGCTTAATAACATCCCACATACGAAGTGAAAACGAAATTTTCTTACAATTCAATTTAGAAGCCGCATGTGTTTAAAAGCCATAATAAATCTAATATAAATCCATCAATGCATATTTGCGAACCAAAAGTATAAAGGGGAAAGCCAAATTCAATGAGAAACACACTTCAAGACTTGGAAAATGTAATAAATCTTTGCAAATCATGATCCCAAAGTTCAGAAATACCTCGTAGTTATTTGCTTCGTTTGGGATGGATTTTGACATGTTTATGGCTCCAGTTTCAACCTAACTCTACGCGAACAGACAAATTGACCTACTGAATTTGATCGCCGCGAAACGTTTTTAGGTAGGCTTTACTTTATTGAGCCTTTGTTAAGGCTTTGCGTTACTAATTGATTGGTAACTATTGTGGTTTGTGATAGATGGGAAAACAAATCTTGATTTAAAATACGCTTTAAAGTCTGTAATATTATGTAATACTGCTTTGTTAATGTACCAAAACAAGGTAGAAAGTCCTTCCCATATACAGAGGAAACGAGTATTGATCACGTTGTTTGTTTACTCCAAGATTTCGTAATTTATGAGGTTTCCTACCGGTGTTTTCTTTCCACTGAACAACTTCTGTACTGTCATAAGTTTCCACCTATAAATTTGTGCTTGCTTTTTTACTATGGCATATTTTAATTAGGGTACCGTAACTTAAAATTCATTTAGTAATAACTACTTACTAAGACACCGTTGTCTGTCTGTTCGTCTTCAGGCTGTATCTCATAATAAACTGTGATAGCTAGAAAGTTGAAATTGTCACAAATTTTAATGATGTAGGTATTTCTGCTGCCGCTATAACAACAAATACTTAAATTATTATTAAAAAAATATATTAAGGGAGGTCCCCATAAAAGTAGTGTGTTCTTTTCGGCATTTTTTACTTAATATAAAAAAAAAATATTATTCAAACGGTAGATGCTTCAAATTTTCTAAATATATGTACTTGTATACTACCCTTCCAAATAATAATAAAATAATTATTAAAGTAGGCAATATCCAATACAACAAACGTAATTTTTACTCGATCTTAATCAGATAGAAAATTAGTACACCTACAACAAATGAGATTTTCTATTATACATGATAGTACTGAACCCTTGTATCTAAGAATTAATTCTCTTCAACTCATTTACCTTTGTTGTATGCTTGCTTTATCGTTTGTTGCAGGTTACTTCCCGCTGCCGGCGGTGTACTGCCTGTGTTGGCTCTGCCTGGACGTGTTGCTTTGTACAGCATCTATTATGCATCTCTGCACCATAAGTGTTGATAGGTAAGTGTTATAGTTAAGCTCAAATAGAAGTTGTTTTGATATTTTCTCGTACTTAATGGTAAGGGCAATAAATGAAATCGTTGTTTATTTCGTAAGTGTCAAAATGAATTTTGCTGCTTATTTTTTATTTGGGGAAATGTGGCACGTGCTAGATTAATTAATAACAAATAGAGAAATAAATCCAAATTCGAGACGATCAAGCACCAAAGTAGTGTCATGGTAATACTTTCAACAAGTTTAGCGTTCAGATTTTTGCGTACCTACAAAAAAAGTGATAAGTGCTAGACTAATAAATTAGTAATGAATAGAGAAAAAATCCGAATTCAAGATACCTACATGCAGGCGCCAAAGTAGCGGCATAGTAATACTTTTTAGCAAGTTGTAACACTTCAGATATGTGCCAACAAAAATAAATAAATTAAAAAAGCAAAATAAAACAAAAACATCTTGGTTACAGATACCTGTCCCTCCGATATCCAATGAGGTTTGGTAGAAATAAGACGAGAAAACGAGTCACGGTGAAGATCGCATTCGTGTGGATCCTGTCTTCTGCCATGAGTCTGCCACTTAGCCTCAAATATTCCAAGGTGAGTTGATGAATGTTTTCTGTGTACCTGAAAAGGATATAAAGGAAATGTTGTTGATAGCAATGTCACTTTTTTTGCTTAGACAGGTTTTTAGTTGATGCAGTTTTTTTTTTCATTTGTTTGTCTGTATATTTCAACTAGCCTTTGAAACAATGGAAATAATTAGGAATCTATACTTAAAGCAAAATGGAATAATGAAAAACAATGCTAAATAAATCACATCTAAGAATATTGATTTACTGGGAGAGAAATAGGAAAACTAATGCCTTAGGAATTAAATCTATATTTCTTAGGAATCTTCGTTACTGATTTTTTTAATATGCAGTATCTAATTTACACAAAATGTATGTTGTTTAAAAACTTAACTAGCTACCTCTCACCTTCACACAGGTGTAATTCTACTGTCTTATATATATAAACCTTCCTCTTAAAACATTCTTTCTTAAAAAAAAAACGCATGAAAATCCATTGCGTAGTTTTAAAAATCTTAGTGCGCATTTTTTTCTTATAAACAAAATAATACTATAGGAACATCAATCTCCATTCCTTCTTACACGGAACAACGCATTTTCCCAGCTGTGAGGCACATCACCTAGTATTATTATAATTACATTAGCAGGAACCGACCCAAATTCCAATACCTAGAAAGGATTCTTAGAAGACAGAACTTCTAAATATTAAAACAACATTTCATAAAATGTTGATGTTATTTGTACCTTTGAACTTAAGACTCGGGAATATTAATTAAACCCTTTAGGGAGAACAGTTTTAGCAATCTAACTTAGAAGGTTTAATTAAACTTGCTTCCCAACTATTTAGTTATTGTGATTCTTAGAAATTTATAGAAATAATTTCGGTTGAAGTAAATCCTAATCGTCTAGGTGTTGTGTCTAAACTGGGTTAAAATTTAATGAAATTGTTAAATTTAAATTATGTGCGGTTAATGTTAATCAAATTAATTATAACTACTCTTAATTCTGTGGGCATAATTTACCTGTGTATTTATTTACCATAACAATATCTAGGTATTAACTTTTCGAATGTTGTGTGCGTTTAATAAATAAATATCACAGCTTCCGTGTTTTGGAAGGCACGTAAAAATGTGGGTCCTGCGCCTGATCTCTCTCCGGTCGCGTCGGATTACCGTCCCATCGGGCTATGAGAAAAAAGGAACAGAGAGTGCACCTGTGTTTGCGCACACGATTGTGCACTATAATATGTCCTACGTAGCTGGCTGGCGTCATAGTAACACTGGGCGCCGTGGCCGAAATCAGTCAAGGACACATGATTATTATTATCATTCAAAACCAATATAACTATACCTCATTATGTAGAACTAATACCAACTATAAGTTTATATAACAATCTATTTAATGACATCGTTAAAATTTACCTCAAAACCCAACTTATTTGAACTTCACTGGTACAACTATACGTATAATATATTACAATCAAAGTACCTACAGCTTACTAATATTGGTTAAAGGCATAGTTTCCACGTGTTTTCTAACATATTATAAATACATATACGTTGATACAGTGAGCAAGAAAAGTAGGAGAACACAATAACATTATTACAGTTGTGAGAACGTGACAGCACACAAAACGGCTTAAATCGACGTCTCTATTCCAAAATTGTAATAGAATTTTGGTACAGAAACGCCATGTCTGCCTGGCCTGTCATGCCTTATTAAATGCCATGAACAGTTATTGTGATTAAAAGGAAATATTACTAATTTAAAAATCAAAAGTTGGCGGCATATTTATGAGCAAATAACTAATAACTCACTATTATAAGTTATATCTCACTATATTCATCAACTTTTCTTGCTGGTTGTACCGTTCTATACATCCACGTGAGTCTCCAAATCAATTAACGTTATATTTCAACAAGGTTATTCTTTTGTTATTGGGAATCAGTATGTCATTGTCGAGAAGTTCATAAGTCATGCTTGCTTTATTTTAGTAGCTCATAATTTAAATGAAAGTTTTAAATAATTTTTGGTACGTATCCAATACTTCTTTTTATAAATATTGAGTCTAGTTTAAACAATACAGACAATAAACACTCTATACTATCCGTCAGTAGAGTCGAAGTTTTTATTTAATTGAATTTCACCACTAAATTTATAGAAGTCTATTTTTTTTTATATATTCCACGACATTAACACAACACCAGCTAGTTTTAAACTAAGCGGAACTTGTGTTTTGAGTAAAACACCAACGGATAAATATAAATACTTTTAAAGGCAATATAACAAATACATAAATGATCAAAAGTAATATTGCAGTCATTGTTACATTGTAAAGCAAATTTAAAGAGAAAACTTAATAATTCCAGTGTAATTATAAAATTAACTAGATGACAGAATGAGTGCAGGAACAATTCCTGCAGTCATTAATAGGATCGCAGGCAAGTTTTAATAAATTTGCAAGATAAATCATATTACGCGAGCTATGATGCTCTAGCATAAAGGTATGTGAAATTAATTATCATAAAATGTGATTTATAAAGACCGGGAAAGCTATGAAAATAAAAACTGAGATCTGTGTATGTAAATAAAATATGATAATGGAATGATTCCCAAAAAAAATCTTATCTCGTGAATTACGAGACCAGATTATTATTTTTGTGTTACTTTTTTAATTCCTATAAACTATAAATATTATTTTACAAATACTAGCTTTTTCCCGCGAATTAGCCCGCGTGAAAGTCCGTTATAGCTTCAATTTTTTACGCTGTCGGTTATAAATTAGCTCATTGTGTTACCCTAGATTTTCAGCTAACGAGTTACCTTTTAAGTTAAGTTTTATCAATATTAATCCAGCCGTTTGAGTGTAAAGTGGTATCATACACATACACGCTCATATACCCTCACCTTTGTCTTCGTAATATTAGTAGGATGCCTCAGACCCCTCAATTGCATATAATTTTTAATGTTACTAAGATAAAAATACCCAAAACTCATTCCCAAAACAATAAGCTACATTATATTATAACGATAATAATATAAAAACACAAAACAGAGGAGCTCATTAAAAAATTAAAGTCAGCAAGTTCCATGGGCCTGTACAAATATTGCCTTCACAAATGTTTACTTGTTTGCCGGTGAGAAAGCTGGCTATTGTCCGCAAACAACCGGTGTATTATAAATACTAAAACAATACACCTACGGTTATAAACAGTTGAAATACTTTAAGATATATTTTTGTAACGATTTTGGTTATATTAGGATAAAGAAAAGCATTTGAGATGTTTTTAAATCTGATGGTTTGATTTGAGTATTTGAGATGTTGTTATCTAAATATGTAATTATATTGTATAGTTTTAAATGTAACTTTTATCCCTTTTAAACATTTTAGTTTTGCCGGATTTCTTGATTTTAGTTTTGCATTAGAATAAAGTTTCTTTGATTAATTTATATCATTTTACATAGTAACATTATAGTGTCAAATATTTTTGTGAAGTTGCGTTCCATATTAAAAAAAATAAACAAATAAATTGTTTGTTATGTTACTTTTATTATGTGTTTCTGCTTCTACCACTAAAACACTACTATTTATTATTAAAAATACAAAAAAAAGCATACTTGTATACATAATTTTCTATTGTTTCCTGTCTTTCACGACAATAATCGTGTATTTAATTGAAAAAACGCGGAACCCAAGTCAAGTACGCTCAAGGGACTCATTTATATCACTTTGTTTCCCCCCCCAGAGGAAAAAGTCTGATATGAAATAATTGTAAATCTGATCCCAAGTGATATTCTCATTTTTTGTGTACCTATTTATTACATTTATATTTTGTGTTATAAATACAGTTTGAGAGGTTTGTTTCAGTGTTATATTAGACAAACGTTACACATGTTGCTATAGGATTTTGCCTTCGTATATTATTATGCCTATGAGTTAAACTCCTTTTATTTGGTTTAAAGAATCTTTATTCTCAATAAAAACATTACATGTCACTTACTTGAGAACAGAAAAACTTATGAAAGGTTAGGTTCGACAACATTCGGTTCAGACTAAAACAAAAAAGAAACAATAAACAAGTCCCATCCAACACATTCATTTTTCAGATATCTGATTTGCAAGTAAATATTGGCTAAGCTGAATTTTGAATGCGTTAAATGAGTGCAGGTTTTTTATGCGTGAAGGTACTTTATTGTATAGCTGTGCTCCTTCAAATGTGAGCATTTTTTTGCCATAGTTAGTTCTTGTTTTTGGTAAAACCAATAAACTTGCCCGCCGGGTACTTCGTTGACTGAGTTGTTTATATTGGGTAAGTGTTATATTTGTATGGATAGTTTTATTGAGAACTTTTCTGATAAAAATACATATATTGTAGGCATATAATTGTTTTATGTTCATTATTTTTGTGTCTCTGTATATTTTTGTCGTTGCTGTTAAGTACGGATAGTTAAAGAGCATTTTAATCAGTTTATTTTGTGTGATTTGTAGTTGTGATAGTTTTGTTTTTGGTGCACTGCCCCATATTTCAATTAAGTATAGCAAATGTGGCTTCACAAGGGAATTATAAATAGTATATCTCAATCTTTGTGGAATGCATCTGACTATATTGTGCAGAGCTCCGATTAATGACGAAAGCTTATTTTTGACGTAATCAATGTGGACATTCCAGGAGAGGGAGCTGTCTATTCTAAGCCCAAGATATTTTTCGCAAGATTTTAGTTGTAACGGCTCATTGTTTATTGTAAGTGGATTAAATGGGGGAATATGTTTGTTTTTTGCTTTATATATTACATAGCATGTTTTCGAAATATTTATTGTTAAAAGGTTGAACTGAAACCAAGTAAATAGGGAGTTTAAGTCCTCTTGGGCTTGTGAGATAATGGCATGAATTGAAGACCCAAAGTAGAACAGACATGTGTCATCGGCATATAAGGTGAGGTGACCGTGTAATTTTATATCATTTATATTGTTGATATACATAAGGAAGAGTAAGGGTCCCAAAATGGATCCCTGTGGAATACCAAATGTTACAGGTCTTGCGTCACTCTGATAATTACCCAATTTCACCACCTGCGAGCGGTCTGTTAAATACGATTTGAACATTTTTAGGGCTTGATCAGTAATATTAATGGATTCTAATTTCATTAAAAGTAGTTTGTGGGAAACTGTATCAAACGCCTTTTTCAGGTCTATAAATATGCCTAAACATATGTTTTTACAGTCTATATTCTTTTTTATTTTATTTACGAGATCAATTGTTGCTGTTGTGGTATTACTTTTAGGTCTAAAACCGTACTGGCGATCAGTTAAAAAATTAATGGAGTTTAAGTACGTTTCTAAACGGGTATGGATAATTTTTTCTAATATTTTTGACAGTACTGGTAAAACTGAAATTGGGCGATAGTTACCGGGATCAGTGATATTGCCTGACTTGTAGATAGGGGTTACTTTTGCTCGTTTTAATGTTTCAGGAAATTTTCCTTTGGCCATTAGATTATTGAAGCATTCGCTTAAATTATTTGCAATTAAATTTTGTATGCATTTTATTGTTTTTGTATTTATACCGTCTATGCCTGTACCACAGTTTGCATCAAGGTTTGTAATTATTTTGAGTATCTCTTTAGCAGAACATGGATTAAAACTAGACAGACTTTCGGCATTATTGAGAGGAGAAGTGGGTAAAGCGCGTTCACATTCGTTATGAAACTTAGCAGGTATTTCATTCGCCAATGAGGGTCCTATCGTGGAAAAGTAATCATTAAATATTTGACAAATTTCCCTGGGTTCTGAAATCGTTTTTGAGTTAACAACAAGTTTTGAAGGAACACAACTATGATGTGATTTATTATTTGTTAGGGATTTTATTAGCCGCCACATTTTTTTAGGTCTTTTGATACATTTGGTAAATGCTTTGTAGTAGTAGGTATTTTTTGTTGTTTTTATCAGTTTAGCTACATGGTGTCTTTTTTTATAAAATTCTTCTTTCATTAAGTTATTATCAGGATTACTATTAAGTTCCGCGCCCATCCTATTCCTTTGATTTATTTGTGCTATAATTTCCTTATTAATCCAGTCTTCTTGTGGAAGATTGAGTATTTTTGACTTCATAATTCGGCTTTTTTCTGTACATAACTGTATTGCATTTTCCAAGACAAGGTAATCGTTATCAGGGTTGTTGTTATCTATTTCTTCCATTAGATTATACAAGTTTGTGTAGTTTATAGCTTCATATTGAGTTCGTATTTTACGAGGTGATTTTACTTTTTTGAGCTCTAAGTACATCTGATAGTGATCGGACATAGAAGATTTAAATATAGCCATGTGAAAGTTATCGTTCTTTAAGTTTGTGCTAACATGGTCAATAATACTCCTTTTTGTTTTTGAATCCCTCGTACAGTATTTCTCAGTTATTTTGTTTAATAATGTATACCCAGCCTCTTTAGTTGTTACCTTGTATTGTTTCGTTTCCTTGCTGGTTTTAGCTAAAAGATCGATATTAAAATCACCAAAAACGATAGCTCTTTTCCGTTGTTGTAGTTGAGACTCATATTCTTCGAGGAACTCTTTGTAGTTGGTGTTGCCAGGGTTGTATATTACTCCGATTTCGAAGTCATGTCTTTCCAAATGTATCCATAAGTAGTTATTTCCACCTAAGTACTTAGATTCCGACAAACTATGCTTTAGGTCATTGTGGATGAATGCCGAAACTCCTCCTCCTCTCGAATCTGTTCTATAGTTATAATAATGGGTATAGTTATCAATTTGCAGTGCTAGAGCTTGGGCTTCAGATCCTATCCAGGGTTTCTGTTATTAAAATAGCGGTGAGTGGTTTTAGGGTAGTGCTTTAAGAATGCATTTAAGTTCGTCCAGCTTACCACTCCTTCGTATACTTCTAGCATTTAGGTATAAAAATCCGTAGCCGGGATTGGTGAGTGTTGATACTGCTATAATCATCAAGTACTTGATAGGTGTTACAGTTCATATCGGTACATTGTCGCTTATTGTTTGGAGTTTTTTTGTAGGGTTTATTACTATTGTTGGTGTTCCATGTAAATATTTTTTAGTGTGATGTCGGACTCACCATCATTTTGGCGGCGTGTAAGCTCATCCTTCAAACTTCTCAAATACTGCTGTTGTGCTGGGTTTGGTCTGAGTATATATTTAGGTTTTGTGGGAGCTTATCTCTGTTTTTTAGGATGTTTTTAGCAGAGTCTGCGGTGTTGAAACACACCTTTATGCTTGCGATGCTTCCCTGTAGTGTACTTTCCAACTCTAAAACACCTTTATGGGTTTTGGAGGATCTTGGCACAGCTTGGTTATGATATCCCATACCTCTTGCTCGTCGTTTAATCAGCCTGGTTTGCTTGTCAGAGACAGTTTGTTCTGAGTACTCCAGCTATGATGATGTTCTTTTCTCTGGTCTTCCGATCTGTGACCTCCTTAATTATTTGCTCGTTGGAATAAAGTTGTGATTAATTTTAGGACGATTCTGGTTGCAAGATGATTTCTTAAGTGCGCTCAAATCCAATTCAAGTGATACTATTTTCTCGCTATCTTCCCGGACTTGTTTTTCTAGTTGTGACACGGTTGAATGTATTTCTGTTGTCCTTTTGACAATATTAGACGTTGAAGATTTAATCTCATTGATCTGGGTAGTATTTTCGCAAATCAGCTGCAGTGTTTGCTCGTTACATAATTTTAGTTCAGAAATCTGTGTATTGACATCCCTCAAACTTTCCTGCAATTTATTCATGATCAGTTCATTGGATCCAACATACTTTTCCAGCAGTTCACTGATACGGCCTAGTTCTAATTTAATGTGGTTTATCTCGTTAGCGCATGCACATTCATGGTCTGGCAGCGGGTTGTTTACGTTTTTGATGGCGAACAGTAATATGCGAATCCGCTGCTGTCGCGCTTAACTTCGATAAATCGGGAGAGCTGTGACTTTGTATAGTGCTTATAGAACTGCTAGTAGCCATATCAATAGGTGTACGTGATGGTGGTGACCTTTGTACATTCATTGTACTGTTGATATAATTCGTATTTAACCGCAATCAACTTATACGATTTAAATAAAAGCTACACATAATTTGTGAGTAACTAAGGAGGTATTCTGGTTATTATATACGATCACTTCGCAAACTTACTACTTAGTACAAATACGCAGGGTCACTGTGGTCGGTGGGGTCATTTGCATCCTCACATCCTTGTCTGTTCTCCCATAGAGCGGGGGTGGATGGACCTATCACATTTTAGATTAAAGTTCCCAACAAGGCCTCTGCATGTTGATTTTTGTCTCCTAAGCTTTAAAAAAGGACCGAGTTCCTTCCCTTGAAGTTATCCCATGACCACAAGAGTTACAAATATTAACATGTATTTCATGAATCCAGAACGGTGGCTGGGTTTAATTCAGTGGTATCTTAGCTACGCTAGCTACTAACTACCTTCACATCTTAATTCAAGTAAAGAATGACAAAATTTTCATTATAATTATTGTATTCGATGCTTTGATTCATTACACCATTTTATATTGACAAATAAAAAAACACTTGTAAAAAAAGGTTACACCAAGTAGGTAAACCTTTTCAAGGATTCTTGTATCCATCGAATAAATTCTGCAATACTCCATATATCATTCCTCTACCAAAGAATCGCAAAGAATTTTCAAACAAAGCAATTACAAATTGTCAAAAGCAATATCAATGTTATTTGTCATATTAAAACGCTTGAACATAGCATGCAAGCTTCTAATACAGTAGGTACCTATTTTATAATACATATTCCCGTGGAATTTGTACCTCGTCGTTATACGTGAGCCAATGATAGCGAACCGTGAAATTAAAGACCATTCTATTGTAAAACGTGGAATTGATTTTCTGTATTTTACGTATAGAACAGCTCGTTATAATAACCATCAGAATGTATTAAAATTTCAATCTTTGTGCTTGTATTTTGTAACGTATCTTAAACAATAGCCTTTATACAAAGCTACTGTGCCGCGACTTCGTCTGCGTGGAGTTCAACAAAAAATAATTAGCTTATTTTCGACCACCACCATCACCATCGACCACCTGCCAATAAAATTCCAAGTAAAAATATTTCAATATTATTGTTTGTATCCGAAATAGACATTATCAACTTAACATTTTTATCACTATGCACGATCCTGAATGTAATATTGTCTAGAAAAAAAACTACAGGATTTTTTTATAATCGAGTTCAAAGACCCAAACTCCATACAAATCCTTATCGATTACAAGGTACTAAATAGGTTACACTAAGGTTTAAAATGGGTCATTGCACCTAATCACTGTATTTTTTTATCTCTAAAAGATGCTGTGAGGAATAAATCACTGATTACACATGGGCCGTGAAATTAAAGAGCTTCACTTCAGAGGGTAATTGATTTTTAGGGTTTTTCTTCATTGGTTTGGTCCTTTTGGGAGCAAGGGGTATTTATTTTCCTGTACAATCAACAAGGATGGAATTGTATACAGTGTTTTGCATGTTTTGAATAAGATTTTTATATTGTTTTCTGTTCAACGTAGTTGGAAGATTTTTTTATAAATAAAATAAAAAAACATTTATTTTAGTTTTCTAAAAGATCCATATTACGTAGTTATACACATTCATTAAATAAAATTCATTAAAATCACAGTCAAACATAATTTCAACCGTACATAAAAAAAAAATACTACAAGTTATTTTTTAGTAAAATCTAGACGATGATTGGTAGACGACTAACGAGTAGTAACGAGAGATGTTACAATACATATTATAAAAATCAAACATGTCATTAAGACACAGATTTTATATAACTTTAATATTTCTTATAACAAGAGCCATCCCTGCTGTGTGAGTCTAATGGCGTTAAAAATAAAATTATCTATCTGTTGCATAACTATTTACCATGTTCATGTGACACCATGTCTGACCATGTGACATCTCATATAGGGATAACGCGGAAATCCCTGCTGACGTCACGTCATTCAAATCTGAAGGACCAGAGCGAGTGCGAGTCTCGAAGGACCACGTGTCATTTCCTGAATGTTACGTTGTGTAGGTTATTGTTAACATGTACTTAGGGTAGAAAAAACGTTTTACAATGAAAAAAAAATACTTTGAATAAAAAAATGGTACCTAATTAATTTTTTCTGATAGTAATAATAATTTCTTCTCAGGGTAACCAGTTAGAAAATGACGAATCTAGAGAGTTTATATTTAAAAACTATGACATAAAAGAGATAACATTAATTCTATTTACAGAATAAACAATTTCATTTCATAACACGGGCTGACAAGTAATATCATAATATCTATGATTACCGGCGCTTTCCTTCCATTCTCAACGTTTTCATGGTAAGAATTCCTTTGCAAATATCTTGAATACTTGTTATAGTATGCGCGTTGTGGGTTGTTCGTACCTTAGGTTACCTTTGAAAACGTTTCACTCGTCAAATATTTGTGTTTGTGTTTAGCTGTTCTAATTAAAATGGACGTTGTCTGCTGATGTTCTGTTCAAATCATTGAGTTCTGTAATCAAGACGTTTTCTTAGTATTTAGAAAAAGTGTTAAAATTATAATTTGAACTAACGACTCGTTTTCTGCTTTGCACGGGTGCTATTCTGGTTTTATAAAAATAAAACTTTATCTTGAAAAATTCTATAAAAAAAGAAATCCACAGCAATATCCATTGCGTAGTTTTTAAGATCTAAGTATACATAGAGATAAACAGACGTAGGAAGTAACTTTGTTTAATAATTTGTTTAATTATTATCTAATGATTCAGAAAAAAAATATAGGAAAGTTAGCTAAGGATTTATGTTTGTATGTTTAAACTATTCCTTATCACGTTACAGCAATGAAAGGATTGTAATTTAAATTAATGTATTTTTATAAAATCTATTTAGTATAATGCAAAATCATTAAAAATCGAACGATATTTCATTTGTCTGTCTAAACTTTAAATTGATACAATAATACCTCTCAATAATTTAATCAACTTTATAGTATAAATAATTCAATACGAACTTAAATAGTTTTCATTCTGACAGGCCAGCAAAACTATCAAAGCTCTTCATCATTAGTTACAATACTAAGTAATTATTTCTAAACAACTGAACTTTAGTATTACTTTAATTGCACTCAAAAACTAATTGCATTTAATCGAATTAATCACTGGATCAAAATTCTAACTTCAAACTAATTAACAGTTTTCAAATTTTCATTTGTTATTATTCAAATATAATTCGAAGTTCAATTAATAAAACTGGCTGCATAAAATGAAAAACAAAAAGAAGGATCAATTACATTGAACTTTCAAATTTCGAACTAATCAACGAGTTCAATTATTTGATAGACTTCTTAATCGTGTTTGTTTCGATCAATTGAAAATAGAATTCGAAACAATTAAATTGAAACATAGATGTTTGATTGTTTAGTTTATAAATAATGGGTGTTCAGTTCAATTATATTGGATGACAAAGACGATTGGAGCTTTGGTTTTCGAAAACAATAGTAAGAATAACAATATTAATCTAGTGTAACATTACAGTACAAAGGCGTTTGATTCTGAAGAAAGGGCGTTGAACTTCACGTTTATACGATTTGGCAATTCGCCAAAACTTGTAGTGGCGTCAATAGATAAATTTAAAGTTTGTAGTAAATGAGTTTATGGTCGAATCTCTGAACTGAGATACGGAATATTGTTCATTGATATCAGAGAAGTGAATGTAGCGAAAATTAATAATTACGGTTACTTTCGGCAAAATAAATGTGTTGTGTTTATTTATGGGACAATTTATTTCAGGCTCTCAATAAGCTAAAAATATAGTCCCCAAGAAAATAGTTGAAGTTTAAGTTCTAGCTTAAGGATTTATGGAATCGTGATTTAATTTTTAAAAAATAAACATCCCATTCACATTTGGCTTACCTTCCCTATATGGGAAGAGGTCTGTGCCCAGCAGTGGGGCGTATATAGGCTGGTTTATTTATTATTATATATTAACTGTTTGGTCGTGTATATGTTATGGACCAAGTGATTAATGCGGGCAGTATACATAATGCCCCGGGCACTATGAATAATGCCCAGCATCATCGGGCTAAGTGATAAATTACTATCTTAACTTCATTATTATCATATCGCTCGGTCATTATTATATTGCTAAATGATAGTTTTTCACCTCATAAATATAGATTTTGACAAATAAAAAAAAAAACCTAACCTTACCTAATTTAGGTTAGGTTAGATTTTTTTTTATTTCTTCCATCATTACGACCGCAATCAACATCGAAACTCGAACTCTTACGGTGTCCCCAATTGCAGCCATGGTTTATTTAGCGCTTGATACAACTTAAATATAGCATTAGCTATCAAATTGCCCACACTATCATTTAGCAATAAAATAATGACCGAGCGATATGATAATAATGAAGTTAAGATAGTAATTAATCACTTAGCCCGATGATGCTGGCATTATTCATAGTGCCCGGGCATTATGTATACTGCCTAATTTATCACTTGGTCCATAAACATATACATGATTTTGCTCATGACTGTAGGAAACCTACTTGTCAAAATTATAAGCAAATCAGAAGAAGTCGAATGCGGATACCATCAACATCTATAGCAGTTCTACAACCACTGTGGAAGTAAGACACAACTACACACAATGTATCGCCATCTCGCCTGCTCACTCCTTTGATATTCAGCATAATACAGGCTGAAATGAATTCCTACTGACCCTGAAGCACCAACCTTGGCATAGCTGTGCTATAGTATTGGCGTATTGTAAGGAAGTATCATTATAGTGTTACCGATCAATATTCCCTTTAATGCTTAACTAAGTACTGTCAATGGCACACGATAAACAAATGAAAACCTATTGAATGCCATTAATTTGTACTTCAATACTTATGTCGTTTAACTTTGAATCTTATTCGCGGTAGATTAAGTTTGGTTTTTAATTGCAATTGAAAATTTATCGAGTTAGTGTTTTTAGTTTTATGTGTGATCAAAGTGATGTCAAAAGGATTATGGTCAAGAAAATGCGTAGTATTTTGTTTTCTAAACTTTTTTGTCTGGTTCAGATGAAATAGCTTAATTTTGAAATAGAAATAACTATACGAAAAACCTCCCTCGCATAACCGTTTAATTAATTGTAATTGTATCTTATTCAAAAATAGTTGCTCTATTTTATGTTAAAATTGTATTTTAAAACTATACTACCATATGCTCAATTCAAGGCGCATGCTAAATTACTATGACTATAAAATGACTAGACCTTCTCAAAGAATAAAACCCATTCTGCAAAAAAATCGACTCCTACAAACTTAATCGGATTTCTGGTTCATTTTTATTAATCTTTCAAATCAAAGCTGAACCCGCAGATTCTATAATGAATCTCCGTTGATTAAAATTCATAAGACTTCGTACCTGTACCAAGAAATCTAAGATCACAATTGTCACCACCTAGAAGCGAGACAGCGCTCTACATGGTGTATGGTGGCGTCTCTCTTCCACAACCGCAATAATACAAAACGCTAGCCAGCGTAGAAATGTTTAGTAGACACGTGATATCAGCTATTGTCAAATGGTCACCTGCCTCATACTTAGTCTTGTACAAATACTTGTCTAAAATATTGATACATCGTTCAATTTTTAGGCTTCTATACCCGAAGGATAAAACGGGACCTTACTACAAGATCTCCACTGCCTGTCAGTCTGTTTATCTGTCTCCAGATTGTAGCTCATAAACCGTGATAGCTAGAAAGGCTGAAATTTTCACAAGTGATGTAGGTATTTCCGTTGCCGCTATAACAACAAATACTAAAAATGAAAAAAAAAAATACTAATATATATCCTAATACAATAAACGTGTATTTTTTTTTGTATTTTCGCTCAATATTAAAAACGGTAACCAGTAGACATTTCAAATTTTCTATTATAGATAGCAACTTGTGCGGTTTTTTTCTAGTTGCGCTTTATTAGGCCCAGATGCGTTATCTCTTGCATATTCGACTATAAAACACAACGCATAGTCTAACCCGACATTGTTGCATAGGCCCTACCAACACCTGATTAATATTATTCCAGTAGTAGAAACGTGACAGGGCATTACATGGCGGAATGTCTCTTTTCCGCAACTGCAATATTATTACTCTAAGAGCTAAGATCATAGTAAGATCTAAAGAGAACGGTAACTATATAGGTCTCATAATCCTCACTGGATTAATGTATGTGACCCACTTTCTGTTTCAAATGCCGGCTGCTGATAATTAC
Organism: Chrysodeixis includens; assembly: GCA_941860345.1. Classification (NCBI taxonomy): domain Eukaryota; kingdom Metazoa; phylum Arthropoda; class Insecta; order Lepidoptera; family Noctuidae; genus Chrysodeixis; species Chrysodeixis includens. Next base: position 11,251,982 of record OW796093.1, on the reverse strand, counting down.
ATGTCATGGCTACCAATTAAGTTTATTTATGTTATAAGTGTTGAATAGTTTTGCGAGAGTTTAAATTTTGTTGTAAATCATTGCACAGTGCTTTGACTTTGATACAGTTTTAAAGGCAGTCAGTAGGTTCAAAATAAGTCACTGGCCTGATGTTTGGTTCAAGTTAGTGTTTACAGGCATTCTATAAACTTCTATTCTAAATAGTTGTCTATAGATAGAACTAAATGAAAAGTGTATGTACTTTTTTTATCCTATTATTGTCCCATCGTAGTCGCATCTGTAAAATCTCACAATGCACCGAAAAAGAAAAAAAAAAAAATATTTGTCTAGATTATTAACTTAAACCGTAATATTATATAGAAATAAAAGAAATCTTGGTTACCAATAAACTGACCTAACAAGGCGTAATTTAAAAATACTCAAATCTTTTGTAATAGATACTTCGATATTTATAAAGATAAATATTTTTTCTTCATCACAAACTGTTTTGAGAGATAATGGATGAACTGAATCTCTGGGATTATTAATTTTACTTATTCTGACGGCGTTCCATTTATTAATCGTAAATTTAATAAGAATTCCTATTGTACATTTAAACAATTCATAATATTGAATTGAATTATTTAGTTATCTAATCAGAGTAGTCGTTTGTATATTTTCTTGGCTGATCTTTGCATCTAACAAAGAGTTCGAACATAAATTAATGTCTAATAGCTTAATTGTTAATAGATTTATTAAATACTTCTTTTTTACCTAACATAGTTAAGCAAGAGGCACAATAATACACGCCGAAAACCAGTCGAGTCCAGAACCTTTTACATATTTTTCATCTTTTTTAGGTTTTTGTTTGTACATAATGTCAGAATCTTTTTTTAAATAGCGACTTCCGCACTAAGGAATTTAATCCTTTTATCGCGAAGGGTTTCACAGACATTCAATTCACATGCACAGAGATTCTCACATACATTTCGGTACCCGATAACACTGATCCAAATACAAAACTCCATACTAAAAGTTCTTTATTAGAAAACTTATTCCACATAACGTTTTATCACTTAAACCATACATACCTTTAAACTCAAAGCAACCAAAATTTTCCTAAAGTATTACTTTCTTCAACAGAACGCCGACTCAGTGCTCATCGACGGCTCCTGCCAGGTCCCAGACAATCTGTACAAGGCTATTGGCTCCATCATCTCGTTCTACATACCATTGGGCGTGATGCTGCTAACGTATGCGCTGACGATACAGCTGTTAGCAAGGCAGAGGAAGGGGCTTGGAGCTGGCTGGGCGCCTGGGTGGCTTGGAGCTCCGCCTATAGGTTTGTATTCCTAATATTTATTAGTGCCTCTCAGTCCTCTCAATTTAGACTGGCCTGCAGTTTATTTATTTTAAGGAAGGCTTACAGACTGATAACATATTTTAGGTAGTATCTGATTATAGTTTTAACAAATTGCTAATAACAAGCCCCCACATATGGGAGGAGGGAAGTTGTTTTAGAGGTTAGGTTTGTACTCATAATATTTAAGTGCCACTCAAATTAAGATTGGCTGGTTGGTATAGAGGTTTGTGGCCCTGATTGACTGACTGATCCTGAGGTCGTGGCTTTGATGGACCCAAGACAAATGTTTGTGTGATGATGATTTATTTATATATATGTATTTAAAAGTATTTAAATATGTTTGTCAGTTGTCTTGTACTCATTATACAAGGTCTGTTTAGTTTGAGACTGAATTGCAAAAGGTCGGCTATCAACTGTTGGAAATCTGTATTTGTAGACTGACTCTGGAAGGCAAAACAGACTCGCCATGCTCTTCCTGTGTCCAGTCACGTCGATGTCGTGGTTCATGAGGATTTATTTCGAAAAATCTGAACCTAGTCAGGATACTTCGATAAAGGCACCTAATCTACGTATACAAATTCAAAGCCTTAAACTAAAAATATAATATTTTAGACTCTATATTCTTTTATTTGCAGTCTATTTTACAATTTTAATTTTAATCAACTTAAAAAAAGCAATTACATAAAGCCTCTTTATCTCTTCTATCTCAGACTACCATAAAAAGTAGATAAACAAAATTAAGTTCATCCATAAAACCCTAAAAGAATATCAACATCCAATTTAAAAATAAAGATCTCAATCTAAAATTAATTTCATAGCAAGTATTCATTACGCCGATCCCCAGCAACTATATTTGCTTGTAGGTTTGTTTATCCAACGAAAAAGGTCGCCAAGATTAAAAACCACTTACTCACACCGAGTAGGCTTCATTTTAATAGGATTTAGAGCTGGAATTACATCTGATAGTATGTACGGCGGGCAAGAGGCGGGAGCGAACGAGAGCAACAATTTTGTATAAGTAGGATAAACATTTTTTAGCCATTATTATTTAGGCTTCACATTTTCTAAAACTGTACCACGAGTTATTAAAACAGGACTATTGTTAATGTGAAAATGAGGCGGTGCACTATAATATACCTATCAGCAGGCTGCATCTCGCCAACACAATGGCAAAAAGTTAGGTAGTGAAGTAGTCTTAAACTATGGTAAATGGACATCCAGATTTTTGGCCAAAATCATTTCATACCCAAAATAATCAACAAAATATGCGCATAACCGTAGTCCATTCTATGAAAACATTAACCAAATGAGAATTTCCGATGATTTTAACTCCTTACCCAATAATGTCCTTTTGAGCCCTTTCCCAAGAGTTATCACTGAAGAGATTCAATTTAGTCAAAGTAATAAGTAAACGGCGGTTCTTTTGTAATGTCCCTCCAATTTTATATAAGTGGATTTGAAATGAAATGCAAAGGTATAGGGTAATGTGTGCCTTTGAGGAGCAAAATTTTGGTTCCGATGATTTTCTTTGGCCGTGTGTCCCAAAAATCTTGCTTACCTAAAAGTGTTCTTATTAATCTTCGCGAAATCATCGAGATATAATTATGGGGTTAAAATGCTTTCAAGGGCGAAATCCCTTAGGTTTGTGATTAGAGGGCGATATGGGAAGGAGGATTAAAGCATCCCGGCTTACGAAGCCAGAGTAATCTTTGGGTAGATAGATTGAAGATACGTATAATTATAACTCGGCTAACTACAGTGGATTGAATTATTCAGCTAGTAGTAAATTATATTTTATATTGCCAATTTATGATCTGACTGGCCTGTTGGTCTAGTAGTTAGTGGCACTGACTACTATACAAAAGGGTGGGTTCGATTCCCCACCGGAACAAATGTTTGTGTGATGAGCACGATCATTAAAATTTGTTCTGTCTTGGTGTAAATTATTATCTAGTTTATTACGTTATCATTTATTCTGAATAATATGTTATATTTATATCTAATTGAAAGTTATTTTGAGTAATACGACGACACCATTAATTGAAGTACAAAATTGATTAATTAATAAAGTAAATACGAAGTTTTGATGGTATTTACTAATAAATTTGATTCGCCTATTTAGCATGTAATTTTAGTGCCGAGTTTCGTTTGGTATTTCATAATTTCAAACGAATTTCGTGGTTGCCGTCACAACAGTCTTCTATTAATTTTATCAGAAACTAGTCGGAATATTAATTTCACTGGTTTTAATTAAAAATTTTACCTTCCTTTACTTTTAAAATTTGAACGTTTGAGATGAGAAAAAAAGCAGATTATAATAATATGAAGTGATCTTCATTTAAGGGCAATTTTTTTAACCCAACACCAAAGATTTTTTGAACCAATTTTTTGTCTATTACGACAAAAAAAAAATAGAATAGATAGACATTTTAAAGACGTTACAGTTAAATTGCATTTTTTACTGGAAAAGTCTAGCTAAGAAATCGTGTAGTTTCTCATCAACTGCAATTGTCATTTCAAGTCTCACATGCTTCAAACATTTCTCCTACTTATTAGCGCGCTGACAAACTGTAAAAACAAAATGCGGTACGTGCAGTCACCGTCAAGAACTCAAATGTGACTCAGAACACTATTCATTTTATCCTTCCAAAATATATTAAATTCCTTTCCCAAAAACTGACTATTTGCTACACAGTGTATTATCATATAATCCACAATCCGCTTTACCAAAACTTAGATCCATATCAAAACCCAACTAATTTCGCATGAATGAGTCAAATGAATGGAATAGTAAGTATAAAAGAAACTACGTATGAAGCAGCGAAAATACGTCAAATATTAATCGAATAAAAGCTTTTTATATTTAATATGTGGAAGCGAGCCCACATGTTGTCATTCTGAAAGGGTTCTCAACTAATATTTACTTGTGAAAACGTTGAACGGAGCTGGGGATAAGCCCTTTTTAGATACCTATGTTGCTTTCAAATATTGGAGTAAGACAGACCAGTAGAGTTCCTACAAAATGGGTGTTTGACTGGCGGTTAGGGGCCCTATGTTTACTAGGCAACGCAAACCTCTAATACCCAACTACTCTAGTTTCTAATAAAGCGTCCCTAAGTAGAAACCTCTGAGTTGGAGTGTTGAAATATGAAATCGCCATCCCGCAAGAGATCATTATTGATGTTTGTTCCTTCTTTATACAGGCAGTAGTAAAATGGGTACTTTAAAGTCTGTCTGAAAACTATTAGTTACGAAATAAGCAGTTAGTAGTACAATACGTCAGAATTTAAGGGTATTATAACTATTAATTCATCAAACTACACAAGTAGCAATTGAAACCTATAATTTAGGTAGTACATACGTATTCTACGAAGGTCAGGAATCGTTTAACGTAGACCACGCCATAGCGACATTAATTTTGATACGGTACCTATAATATTAATGTCAAACCCATCGCGAACGACGCCACCGTGGACTGATCCCCCTAAAAAACGCCCTTGATCAATGTGATACCGCCATTTATGTAAATGTCTTGTCATTTAACCAAATGCCATATTCGGATAAATCGTTCTTTATTGCCGAGTAATTTGAGGTTCACGTTGAGTGTTGGTGAAACAAAATTTCGGTGATTGGAGCTAGATTAATGTTCTGTTTAGTCGTTTTTACTTTAGTCAAATTGGTTAGAATTCTTCCTTTAGGACATTTTTGTGGGTCCTTAGCGGTTACTTGACTGAATTCACATGTAGATTGTACAGATTCATCATCATCTTCCTGCTCTTACCCCAATTTACTTGTGTCGGCGCAACACGTTTTTAACAGAATAAAAATTACTTGCGAAAACCGATTTTTATAGATCTCACGTAGATGGTACAGATTAAAGGCAATTAATTTCAAAAAAATATGAATCGTGAGCATACCTGAATACCATAACGAAATCTGGAATCACCACCGCGCAAGTAAGTAAAAAAGGTGATTAGTGATTTTTAATTTCTTCTTAGGAAGAGAAGTTTGCTCATTCACAACAATCCTCGACTCACATTGACAATCCAATTAAATTATAATGTTGCCTCATTAGTCAATGTGTTTAATTTTGATAAATTGAATTTGAGAGCTTTTCATATCAGTCCGCGATATCGACTGTATTCAGCACTAATTTGTGCGGTTGTTGCGGTAATTGTGTTATTGTTGTGTTTATAAAAGGGGTGGTGTTTGATTGTTGAAATTGTATGATCAAATTTAGTATCAATTATTTTCTATTTTCGACAATTTTGTACACATAATTTCTGTATTTTACATTATTTTGTATGGCAGTCTATTTTGAGTAGGCGTTTCAGGCTTTTTGTATTGCAATAACTATTTATTTGAGCAAAACTTTGCTGGATCTGGCAACATCGTATAAGGATAATATACATACTTTATAAATTGTGGTCCCTTCTTCCCGCAATTTATTATGAGTCTAATGATGAACAAACTTGCTTTCTCAAAGAAGTTTTTGGTGGGGTAGTTCTTGTCTAGATCAGGCCTTAAAGAAGTTTTTGATGAGATAATTTTTGTCCTGATTAGCCAGCAAGTCCACCCATTCCTTTTTGTCTTCTGAACACCTACCTTTTGATTTCTGCTTAAGGTCTCCAAAAAGCTCTGTATTGCGACTTTCACTCAATGGCATATACAAATTCATTTCTCATGTACCTTTGTTTTCGATTTCTTTGAAATTTACAGCTTGACAACCTTCACTTCGTACATTGAAACGTATTATAAGCTTGACCCTGAACGTTAGGTGTCCTAGGTAACCTACATTGTGTAATTTGTTTTAATCGATCTGGCCGTATGACGTAGTTACGGCTCACTTATTTTCACCAGCTGTTTATTTAAGTCTTGTAGACATTTTTGTTTGGTCTGCATGTCTAATGTAAGTATCTACGTATTAAGCAATATGTCAATGTTCGTTTATAATGCCGTAGACTTATGTAATTTTTTAATTCACTTTTGGTAACTGAAGATTAGAAAAACAGTAAAAAGAAAGGTGTTTGTCCAGAAATTGATAAGCAAGTGTAATCGTCGCGAAAATGATACACAAAGCCGAAGCCGCGAAAGTTTAAATACATTGAATTATATTTGTATTCAAAAAATCACAACATTGTTAACTTCAATCCCTATGTATATTATCATCGTCCCTACTGAACCGTACTTTTAAATCGAACTCAGTCCACTGAGAATCAACTCAATTATTGACGCTTTATATTTGGGGATTGACGATTAAAAAAACAATTTCAATAGTGATATCTGATTCGATTTTGTTTTTAACATATCTCTCTAGGGTTCCATTTACGGGCGTTAGCTGTTAAGGCAATTTGGACTTTACTCCCTAGCACGCAAAATTCAAAATCATTTGCGTTATTGATATCTGGACTTTTTTAACTTGTTCTTCAAGCAGTATTTTCAAGGCAATTTCAGCTCAATTGCTATAGGCATAAATTTCAAAATGAACATTCTGTAATAATTAAATTGAAGACTACTTTTATTAATACGTACTTCCAGTAGTATCATTAATGTCATTGAGTATGGCAGGTGGATATCATACATTGTTTCGTAACAAGTCTTGTCCGTCGTTCTAATTACAGTCTGCAAACCTTGGTTTACTTGTTGAATGGTCTTAGAATGTGGGCGTGAGAACGCGAGCATGTGTAGTATTTATGTCAAAGTTACATTTTCATTCAGGTATTATTTTGATGTCAAGTCTAGTCGTATTTATTTTCAGTGCAGCCTTTTCAAAAGCTATTTTTCGATCGAATGCGATTGAGCTATAATATCTTTCTACGATTATAATTTTAAGAATACTTCTAGTTTCAACACTATCATGTGATGTTAGGTATAAACGATAAAGTGAGTATGTATGGAATTACAAGAAAAAACTGCGAATCGCTGAACCATGGTTTGTGTCATGGTTGACTTTAAGTTTTGTTTGAATACAGCTTAACGGATTACGTGCCAAAACACAGTAACAAAATATACATCTGTACTTATAGATATACATTTTTATGTACATTGCTATATACCATTGTTTCTGATAGAATATTCTAGACCATCTATTCTGGAATGACTTCACATGGTTATGCCGAGCAATAATCGCGTTAGCAGACGTTATGCACACCAAGACACCGTATACGGATACTATGCTAAACCCTACCACCATTTCTAAAGTAAGACTGTTGTAGTTGTGGGAGCGAGACGGCGCTCTATACGACGAAAAGCTGCGTCTTACTTGTTATAATTTTCCTATAAGATGTGGTGTTCCAGTTAGAATTATGTTACACTGATCAAACTAGTCGACGTAAATGGATCTCATTGTTGAGAACATTTTTTTTAGCTATAGTCGAATATTGGGTCAGTTGTTCTGCGAATAGTTTTGGTAACTTGTCGATTGAAAAGGTTTTGCCAAATGAATCTCCTTTCTCTAGTAGCAAGTGTTAGCAAGTGTGGAGTAAGCAAGCAAGTAGTTATTACATTTGTATTGTTTAATAGATTTTTTTTAATAAATCTTATATAGGCAGTAAACGATTCTATCCTAGTTTAAATAATGACCATTCAATTACAAATTCAAAGAAAGAACCATTACCACTACAGTAAAACATGAACAAAACTCATAAATGGTGCACAAAACGCTTATAAAATAAATAAACTAAGCGTCACATTACACCTGCCGAACATTACCAACACCATTTACTACACAAACGAAATAAAAATACCTCATAATGTAAATTTAAAGCTCCTAGAATCCTAACGATGAATGAAGCTAGACAGAATACTGAAGAACTAAGCCATTAAACTCATTATCGGCTTTAACCAAAGGAAAACTCGAATACAAAAGAAAAAAATCTCAGATCCCTCTTTCCGTTCATAAACGACCTGTTTCACCGTCTTGGAGGATAATAAACTATTTAGAGCTTCATTTTTACTGAGTTTGTTTATAAAATTAAATGGTTTGGTACAGATTTCTATGAAGCCTGCATGCGAATGTCTGTCTAAAATTACATATTATAGTTAACAAAAGGTCGTTTTAGTGAGCTAGGTTATTTAGAATAGTAATGAAAAGATTTTATAGTCAATGCTAAAGACAGACAATATTATTGTATGGACTTTAATCTGAAATAAATATTTGTTTCCATTCATCAGTTCAAAATACGCATACGTTTATATGACGCATCAAACTACTGAGACATGTCGTCACACGAGATTTTAATTCACTTATTTTTTTATTTACGCGAGAAAACAAATAAAGCATACGTTTTTCTTTTAGTAAATGTCCTATTACCTCTGCTTTCAAATTACTAATTATTATTGTAGTACCTTTAAATATAATACTGCCATTTAAAATAGATTTTACTCTAAATAGCTGTATTATTTTTTGTGACATTGAAAGAGTCCCTTAATTAATCAAATAGACCAATTAATTTAGAAGTTCAAGCATAATTAATGTTATTTGTCTTGAAGATAGTGCTTTGTACTTAGGGTTTAAGATCGGCATTATTATTGTGAAACTGATATCTTATTATTAATTATCGTCTCCTTTTGTTTATTAAATGTTTTACTTGTTGATAAACGCAACGAGTTTAGTTTTCACGTGATTGAAATGTCAGTATTAGGAAATGTAAAAACTTTGGAAACATTTTTGATTATTCTAAAACAGAAAAAAAAACATAAATTATTTATTCTTTCCAGGCGATATACCTAGACACGAAATAGAAATAGATCAATAATTGTTAGCATTAAAACAACCACATAATAATATTTACTTAAAGAAAAACAAGCAATATTAAAAAGGTTTCATTATTTCTAACACACTACAAGACCCATTAAAAAAAATAAAATTCAAATTAAATGAAAGCCCCAAATTGTTTCTTAGAATTTTCTAATGGAATATTCTAATCAATCCATCCTGGGAAACACAAAATTATTTACACGCAAACTAAATTGAGTACCATTAGTATTTTTCTTAGAAGAATAAAGTATTCGCATTAAAACAAGAAACATTTCTTCGAACTAAAATGTATTAAACAAATCAGTACGTGACATTCTGTAGTTTCCCAAAAATTAGTCCTTAACGATGGTAGAAAACCCTTTGGCGAAACGTGCTTTGACAACCATGCTTAAATATGATATTATACTATAGTTGGTTCAACCTTCTTGCATTAAAATTTTTCCAAATCTCTACTACAGTACATTTATTAAATAAAAAACTAAGCTCAACTCAATTACTGAACCACCCTGACCATATCTTGGCGCCCAACACGGGCCGTGGTGAGACCTGAGTTTTTTTTTTCTCTAGCATATAGTATCCCACTGCTGGGCAAAGAACTTACCTAAGTTCTTCCACGATCTCTATATCTTGCATCGCTTCAAACCAGTTCTCATGGTGTACGCTTAATTCATAAACCACTGACTAAATCTGAACCGCCATGCATGACTTTCCACGTTTAGTGGGTGCGTCATAATATAAAATTCATCACACATCGACTGCGATGTACAAAACATCTTTGACCAACAATTGAAGTAGCGTCCTTCCAGACTACTTCTACTTTCATTAACAAACTATTTATGATCGTCAGGTCGTCGGTGTACATGGAGGAGGTTCCTAGGACCTCGAGGTGGAACTCCTCAGCATTCAGCAGCATCAACGGAGACTGAACTGCCACCCATCGACACCAGAGACCTCTGGATACAAGACTCAAGGTATGAGATACGGTATTGTATCAAAGTTCTTTATAAAGATGTTATTAGTTGACTGTTGTGTGTAAGATGCTTTTTAATGACGGGGGATGAAAATAGGTGATGGTCTTTAAGCTGTACTTAATTTTTAAGATAATTAAAACACAATATTTTATAATTATTATGTTTGTAGTGTTGTTTTGATTTTTTTGACTTAAAATAGGTATTTATTTTCCTCTTTTATTTTATGTTTTTTTTTTCGGTTTTAAGTTTGATATCGACTAAGGTATAGGTCTCAAAAGATAAGGTTTTGAAGTCTACAACATACTTTGCTTACATTTTGAGGTAAAACTAATGTTATTAGTTTTTGATCCTATGTACCTATTATTAAATAGAGACTATTTTAAGCTCTATAAATTATAACCAAGTACTTAAACTTCCGTCATCTTGATATTATAATATTTCAAGATTGAAGATCTTGTTCAAGTTAAGTGACATGGATAAGTTTGGACAAATTAATATTTGAGAAAGGTTATTAAAATCAGAAAAGCTTTAACCGAACAATTTGCGTCAGATGTAATAATTTCAAAGTAATCTTTAAACTATTTTCATCCCTTGAATGTTATTCAATGTTGTTATTTGTGTATGTAAATGAAATAGGCCAGAAAAATACAGGAATATCATCATTACGTAGTTTATCCCCGTTGTATATCAGTCCCTATGTTTACTAGGATCTTTAAAACTATGATGGATTTTGATGCGGTTTTTAAATAGATAGAACGTATTAAGACGAAGGTTTAAGTATATGTATTTAATAATTAATACACTAATATTGCGCCCATGCGAAAAGAGGCCTAGTATGAACATAGAAGAATGAAATGCCATTCAAAGAATAAAAAAAATACACCGTTTTTATTTGTGTTTTTTTTTTTGTAAAGCCTTTATAAATTGAGAAAACAAAACACTATCAGTACTTTATAAAGACTCTGTCCTCATATTTTCTTCTGGTCTGTTTCAAATGTTTAAATGTTAGTATTATAATGTTTAATGTAAAATGATTTCGCCGTCCACAGTGATTTTAACTCTGTTTAAGTTTGTATAGTGCGTGGCTATTGGTTTATACCGCGCTAATGATTTCATGTAATTATCTAACCAAGCGTAGTTAGATTATCACGTTGCGAATGGTTTAGAAATGCATGGTAAAATTGGCTCCATCATTTCAATTTTGTGTAGTACTTCGTGTTTTTAAAGGCTGGTTATTTTAATTAGGTGTTAAAATATAAAAAAGTTCGTCAAATACATTTAAAAAAAAACGTTTTCTTTTTTCAAATCAATAAAAGAACTAAGATATAACGCATTAAAGATGGTGAATTATATGATACTAAAACTACATGTTTGATTGTAGGTAAGTAGAATAATATGGCCTAATGTAAATTTAATAAGCTGACAAAAAACAAAATCTAACCAATTTTAGCCATAGATATGAAATTTAACAGTACTTTATTATTAATAGTAATCAGCCTGTAAAAAACCGAAGGTCGTATATTAAAGTAATAAATTTGAATTATGTAACAATAAATTTCGTTTCGGATTTTCTTGTAAATTAAATTAACTCGGAGCTACAATGCATATTTCTGATTTGTGACTGATAGCAATGTATGTATGGCAGTATGTGCATGTATGTTACATTCGTACGACAGTAAGTTATTATGTATATGTTTATGCTATATGTTTTTATTGACGTTTATCTATTCATGTTACATATTTAATTGTCTGTCATTTGTTTTAGAAATATTTAGTACAACTTATTATATTTTTTTTACTTTAAAAGTTTATACTACTTTTATAATCAGATAAAGTTTATTTACTTACGTAGCAATTTCTATAACAGCCGAAATGATTTTGATCATCCTTTTAACATTAGAAAACAACACAGTTTGTGAGTATCATAGGCTATTATTCCTAAAATACTGCCTAACGGGATGCACAACGCACATGTCGGCTAGTTGCAAATAAAATGAATGTGTTTGGTTAGTTTTAAGTAAATTCAAACTTCCAGACAATCTACTTCATTAAACTATTGCTACAAATAATGAGTTCTTAACGAGAAAGGAACAATTTGCCCTCGAAGCTACGTTTAGGGAAATTATTAGGAACATTTTCTGTTGATATCTTCTTAACCCTTCATTATGGATTATGGCAATGTTAATTAAAAGATGAATTTCTTTGAAAAATATTTTGTTTGAAAGTCTTTTTTTTATTTACTTACTGATAAATAAATGGGTACCAGATCCAAATAATAACACGCCTATCAGTTTTAAGTCTCATTTTTTTAATACGGCTCCTGCACTAAGGTATTTAGTCCTTGTATCGCGGGGGGCTTCAAAGACATTTACCTCACATGCATAGATACTTAGAACAAGCATTTGTGGAACGCACAAATTCTTGTTCTCTTCTTTACACGGGGATCGAATCCGCAACACGTCGCGCCCAGTGGTAATTGGCGTGGTGACATGCACTACTCGGCCAATCGTGCATGCGTTGATTTGCATAATAATATGGTATCATAAGACTTCTTACTTTAACAATTTTATAATATATTACCCAATTCCTAATCCTTCTGTACGAAATTTTGGTTGACTACAATGACATATCTGTAATGTATTAGGATGATTAGAAAAGAAAATTTTAATTGGAGGACGTCACATTTCTAATATTTATGTCTGAACATACAATGTTGTACAAATGAACCCAGACAATGAACCGCCAAACTACACTCATGACTTGAAGTTACAATTCAAACTTCCTTTCCAATTCTACATTTCTTCTGCAAATAATAATAAAATTCAAAGAAAAACGTAATGTTTTCATTGCGTGTTAATTTTTACAATAACTCCGCGATTTCTGACCTATTAAGTAAAATTCACGTTTCATAGAAAGTGATTATGCAGTGTACTGTTCTATGTAATTTTGAATTAAGTGTCGGTAATAGTTGGTTTAATTTTACAATAGTTTGAGAGCTGTTATTTGTATTATAAGGCTGTGTACATACAAAGCGATTTAGTTATAAGTTTACTAACGGTTTCTTCTGACAATTATTAACAGGGCAACAATGTGATCATTCAAAAATTTATAATGTCAGATTAAGATCAGGCGCAGGAGCGACATTTTTACGTGCCTTCCAAAACGCGGAAGCCGTAATATTTATTTCTTAACCGCACACAACATTCGAAAAGTCAGTGCGCGCCGTGGGGATTGAACTAGAGACCTTTGACTTAGCAGTCCCATGGTCATACCACTAGGCTAACACAGCTTCATACCGTCCTATAATTAGTATGTCACAGGTCACGCTGTGTTTTATTTGAGTAAGTAATGCAAGGGAACTATTGAATTGTGGTTAGTTACAGGGTTACATACTGTTTTGCGGTTATTGGTTTGATTAGGTAACTAAACTAGTTCTACTTGACTGTACTATAGTTACTTTGTATGATAGACGTTAACCTATCACTAATTATTAACAGAAATGGTTTTGTAAATCATTAGTAAAAAGATAAACTCATACTAATAAATTAAATAAAAAAATAATTTACTACTTTACTTGAAACTGTAATAGCCTAGTGGTTAGACAGCTGGACTGTCAAGTCAGAGGTCCGAGTTCAGTCCCCATTCGCGCACCAATTTTTGAAATGTTGTGTGTGTTTCAGAAATAAATTACGAAAAACATAAAAAAAAAACAAACATTTTAATTGAGAACCTCCTCTTTATTTAGAAATCAGTAAAAAATGTAGAGATATCAATAAGCTGATAGTATAAACATTATTCACCTCAATGCATAATGTTTCCACAATTTGCTCACAAACATAAAAACTAAGGTTTATTTTCAATTTGCCGTGACTGTGGCAGACAGTGGAGGGTTTACTTCTACTCGTTACTTGTTAATCGAGGAAAATTGTGTGGAACTGCGATGTGATTTGCTCTTCAAATACTTTTTGTTATAGGTTAGTTTTAATTGGATAGGATAGGTTTATGAGTGTTGTGGTTATGAGACAGTATAATATAAGGGAATAAAAAAATGAGGATTGAGTCTAAGATTTTGCTCAGGTATGAAGTATTATTTTTTCCATCTACATATTAGACACTTATTGTTTCTTTTTTAATATTTAAATTTTATACCTATATTTAAGAACGACTCTAAGACACTAGTTACATTATGATAATTGCTTTTTGTTGACTATCAAACGAAATGACAAAAAAACATGATGATTTGCTTGTTTTTATAAAGCGACATTCTTGAATTCGGGCGTGAAAATGTGCAATTAATTGTTACTTCAACTGCTTCATTCAACGAAAAACAAAACATTATATGTTAAAAAAATTTCATTATTAAGTCTGAATCAGCTACACACTCTTACTGAAATCTCAATTCAAATAAATTAACAGCCACCACTTTTCCTATAGGAGTAGAACGAACGGGTTCCTGCCAACTCAATCACTACAATTTGCAGGTAATTTGTATTCAAAATGAAACTCCTCGTTACCAAGCTAAGTGGTACAAATGAGAGTCTGCTTTTTTTGTTTCTGATTTAAATTTCTCTCTTTGAAGTCTTAACTAAATCAAGTGTTCTGTAATTCAAGTAGTTTTAGTCGAAGTTGGTGTTAGTTTGAAGTAATTTGGTGAATTCGTTAGTTTTATCTGAATTCGATTTTGAAGATTGGAATAAATGTATCTTGAGTTTTATTACCTAAAGTTGTAAGTTATAAAAAAGTGTAATCTGCGAATATTATACATGTAAATAGTACGAGTAGCAGTATCTTGGAAATCATTAAGTGTTATGTAGAAATAAAAATAGGAAACGCAACTTTATGTAACCTTAATTGTAGCTTTAGTTATAAATAATAATTATTACTACAACGTTATTTAATTAAGGAAAAAATCCACTTATTCGATACTTGAAAGACACACCTGCAACGTTGAAACGGTTTTATAATGAAATTAGGAAATGTTAAAAACATTTTAGACAGGTTTTACATTTTAAGCAAGCCACAAGAAAATTCTTTTACCTGCCTTTTACTTGATCAATATTATACGATACTACAAAATATCAATACACTTTTGTCATAAAAAAATAACTTCAGGAGATGAAAAATTACAGACTCTTCTTAGGCGCTTGGCTTATTATATTAAAAACATTTTTGTTGTACTAAGTCTTCAAGTAAGAATTAGTTTGGAATGATTTTTTCTGTCGCGAACAGGAGTCTTAGTAAGTTCAACTCCTTTACTTGTTTTAATAATTATAAAGATTTGTGTAAATTGCCTTAAGATTCAGACATGATTAACGGTATTATTGAATGAAGAACATTAAAGAAGCATTCTATTATTAATAATCATCTGATTACGAAATATAATCAGTTAACCATAATACATTATCCACTGCCCCATTGTAAGGAACCGAGTGTCAATTACCTAATGAATAGCATTCAATGTATCGGTGACAGGTACAATAACATCAATAGTACTGCGACAGGACGACCTACTGATAAGCTCCCTTGTACTAAGATAACATCAAATTATGATAGACAATCATTACAGGTATTATCTGTTATTACAAGGAGGCTGTTGATTGATTGAAATAATTCGATACAATGAATAAATTTAAACTCTCGTACATTGACCTCTGTAGCTTAGTCGGTAAAACTGGCGTGTTAAGTCGCTAGTTATAGTCCTGTTTTTTTATACTTCATTGAAAATAATACGGCTTCGTTTAATCTCATGCGTAGGAGAAGTATGCTTACGATTTCGTTCACCTGAATTTTTCGTTGTTATGGATGAGCTACGAGTCTGTAAGATTTGACTGAATTCGAGGACATCTAAATTTAATAATGTAATAATGTACTTAATTCTAAAGCTATAAGTATCTATAATAATATATTCATATCAAAAATTGCTTCTAGTCGTATTTATACTAATTTTGGCTAAATGAAATGTAATATTGTTTATTAAATAATAAAACCTCAATCTGAATAACAGAATATTCAAACTGCTCGAATATGCCTCAGTGAGGCTCGCAAATCTGTCTAAATATAATATCATCATCATCAGCCCGTTGCAGTCCACTGCTGGACATAAGCCTCTCCCAAGGTACGCCAAAGAGCCCGAAATATTATATGATTTTTATTAAAATACAGAGAGATAAAATACTAAAAATCGCGAGTGTTAAAAGTCTATTTAACTGCTACCATCAATATCAAAGTGCGTCAAACTAAAATACTCTCTTTATATTCGTTATAAAATGTCAAAAAAATGGCGATATCGCAACACCAATGAAACATCCCCAATTTTGTATTCACAAACATTTTTAAAACCTTATACATCATGTTTCAAATCAACAAGTGGTTTGTTTTTGAATATATTGTGTCGATAATATATTTATGAAAAAGCGAGTTCTCTTTTATGTAGCGTTAAAAGAGTTATTTGACCGCTTTTGACAAATATTTTTTTGGAAACATGATAACAATTTTGATGATAACTTTATTAATATCTATAGCTCCTAATTGACTTTATTTCTTTGGCACACCTTTGTTATAAAATAATACGATTAGTAAATGAACTACATTGTACTATATTCCGTCGGTTTTCAGTTTGTAAAGATACTATAAAATCAAAATCAGATTTTGTTCCCAAAACCGATTTGTAAGTCGTAATTGTAAGATTTACAAGTCAAGCTAATTTTGTTGGCCAAAATGAGAATTAATAATCTCCTTTAATTAGAATACTAGCTTTATTTATACTAAGAATCAACATTTTGTGACTATTAATGTTTACGCACTGGTCTATAATTGCCAAGCCTATGGGTAAGACCTAAAACTTTTCCAAATAAATAAATGCCAATAGTGTAAAAAAACTAGCAAATTTGTTCTGTGCACCACGGGTGGATGATGATCAATGCATCACACTTTTAAATTTCGTCATAACACTGTAAACATGAGAAAAACAAAACACTAAATTCAACAAAAGATTTCGACGAATTAAAAACCCTCTTCCTTTTCTAAATCGACTGAAAAACAAAAGAAAACAAAAGTTTCAAACACACGATTCGAAGTATTATCTCTCTTTACCTAGATCCCGATAATCTTTTATACCTTTGCTGGCAGTGCACGTAGCCGGTTGTAATACGAATCGCGGCACGTGGTTCGATGCAGTTAAACTTAAACGCGCCGAAGTAGAAACTCCTCTTTGTGTTAATCCTTGATTACTTTCTTACCAACTTTAGTAGTGTATAGATACTCCTTTGTTTGTGCAAAGATTTTTTTTTTCAATTCCACGATTTTCACACAACGCCATCTAGTCTGAAACTCAGTGCTGGTGTTATGAATACCATCAAAACTATCGAACTATCAAAATGATTCTACATGCTTGATAACCTCTAAATATCTTTCGAACTTTACTCTCAAACCAAAAAGAAGTTCTCAAATGTGTATTAATATTGCAGTTGATAAAAGGCTTCTCAAATTGTTTACCCATAAACTTCAATTATTAATTCACACCTTTATTCGCTTAGTCCATATTTTTATTGAAACTAGTTCGGTAAGCTTTCATTTCGCCATTTTTCTCGTTTTAAAAGATCGTAAATCATGTACTATCTAGAGAAAAGCCTTAATGGATTTCATTTTATTTATAAGCTTTTAAATTACTTTAAATACATTTTTTGTTTGTTTTGGTTGTAAGATAAGGCTCCTTTGATTTATTGTAATTGTTTTCTTTTGTGTGCAGTGTATAAGCTCTGCTAATAAAAGTCCTCTCAATATCGGTGATCAGAGAAATCAGAGATTAGCAGGAACAAACAGACAGAGGGACACAAACGACAGCAAAATATATTGATATAATTATGTAGCATATATACTATTTATTCATATGGAAGTATTTAAAAACAGTTATTTCAATATTACAAACATAGACTTAATTACACAATTTTATCGATATGTATAGATTGACAGCATTATATCGGTATTTACCTGATAATACCCAAAATAACATCAAGCAATCCATCATAATGTACATGAAACAATGTTAATTTATGGATTAAACCCATATTTATATAATTTTATTTGCATGTTAAATAGTTTACAGTTAATTCATGAATGTTTACAGAAATTCACTTTGTATTTTATTCATAAGCTCGGTCCACTTAATATTTGTAATATTTTAATCACTTTAAAACAACGTGTGGATTGTTTTGCCCACGAACCGCTAATCTGTTTTAACAGAGTAATTATTACGTTACTTATGATATTAATTAATTTGAATAATTTTCAGCAAATAGAATGAATTGTAACATTCTTTCCTGAGTTATAGAAGTGTTATCTCTCTTTTAGACCCAAAAATATGTGTAAATTTGAGATGACCAAGCACTAAAAAGGCACTTCAGTTCAGGTCTCTCTTGAGCCTTGTTTTGTCTCTGTCAGTTTAACGAGAATAGCAGCGACAGATATAAAATAGACATGTAATTAGGTTAAAATGACTTTGCGATTTTACCAATAAAAATTATAGCGAACTTAGGAGCATTAGCATAAAGATAATCGTTATTCATGTGCCGCGTAGACTTTTCCCAAGTGATCTTCAAGTCGATTTGAGTTTTAGGCATTTCTGTGGTGGTCAGAAATGTAGTGAGTCATTTACTTATTTATTATAATTATTAGTATGTTAAGACGTTTTTATACCAATTGCATTAACACACACAAAAAAGATGTCAAACAGTTACCTGAAGAAGAAGAAAGAGCACATACATGAACGTCACAATAAAATAATATCAAAACAATTAACAATACAAACTTTTACATAGACTTTAGAGACTTTTACAAAACTTAATGTAGGTATATGTCATGACAGCATAAAACAAATTACAAATGACAATCGGGAGTAACATCGCAATGTACTTTGTACGCATATATAAAGGAGCCTTATTAATTAAAAAAATAAAATCTTTGAGTCCACATAACCCCAACAAGAAATATAGATCTGGAAACACATTAAAAATCGTATCTCCTGTTATTTTTCCGTAAAATATTCCCAATGGCTACATCAGTTATTCGCACCCATTACTCAAAACAGTTAAATCAAAGAATTCAGACATTTGAATTGTAAATTTTCTGCCTTTTTAGTACTGAATCCATTGAACCTTAAGTGGTATTCATTTGATGGTAAAATGAAATCTCATTGATGTTTTGAAGCCACAGAATGATACCCGAAAAAATACGAAGCGTATCCTTAAACGTAAAAGATTTTGTTATTAAAGAAATGTGCTACGAATTTATTGGTATAACTTCTTTTAATAATAGCTTTCACGTCCTATTCTTCTTAATGTACTAATCAAATTTTACGTTTATGGAGTAAAATAATACTCAGTGGCTTTTAAAGCGTATTTATTTGTTCATTTAACAGTGAATTATATACTTCTAATATGACTTGATAATTTTGCTGATTAATCTATCTCCTAAACTCTATATTGGTCAATTCGTATTATTAGAGAAATTAGTAGCCCTTAGGCTTGTCGTAGCATTTTCAATCATAAGGACAAAAAAGCCCGCGCAACGGATTATAGTCACTTTTTTATTCAGAAGTTTTTTATTCAAACCATTCATTCCTAAGTGATTCATACTCAAATAAAATAAACAACATTTAAAATGCAACCAATCTAATGGAAAAACAATAGAAACAAAACTTTTTAATTCAAATTTAATTCGTTAATACGGAAAAATCAGTCGAACAAGGTTACTATGTCGAGTGCTCCGTTCATAATACATGAAAAGGCTTAATGAAATAATTATCGTTGAAACAGTCATGAAACGCGACTGCCTTTTGTTTAAAGCGATCACGCACAGCTGTCATGTCAACGAACGTGTAATCCATTAACAGAATGCCATCATTGTATGTATGAATGTTAGTAGGTATGTGTGTCTATGTGTGTTGTGTCGAACTACCTTTTGTTCCCAATGAATGAAGTTCTTTTGTGAATCAGGTCGTGTTTGAAACGGATTTTGAAGTTTGGATTTGTGTAGCGATAGTGATTTGGGTTTGATTAAATCTGGTTTGTTTGTTTTTTTTTTCTAAACTTTGAAGACATCGGTATTTTAACGCTGAGTTTTAAAGTTCTTGTAGGTTTATGAAGTCTTAAGATTTTTGAATGTTTTAGTTTATTTTCTATTTTAGGTGTACTGGTTCATGGTGTATCATTGTTAATGTTCAAATCAGTACTAGTTGTGTAAACGTAAAGATTTGTTTTAGCAGCATGAAAATTCATAAGTGATGTTGAATGTTTGCATGTATTCATAACTCAATTACGCAGTTCGACGTCGTTGTGAGATTGAATGACTACCATGGAATACGTAACAACCATTCACGTTCTAGTGGCTCGTCAGATTGAAAAAAAATATAATACGAGTACCACTGCATTCAAACCTAGTTGCCTTTTAATCTCACAATACAAAGCTTGCTCATAAAACATAACCTACTAATGCCTATACATGTAACATGCCCATCCATGTGTATGTCAATGTGTAGTCCTCATACATTATGTGTTGTGTTGCACAGCGAGCCTGCCCCGTCAGCAATGACAGCACTGCATCAGTTTGGGGCAGAGATGTTGCGACTATCTCGCGGCTTGGAAGCTTCTGCGGCGACAAAGCCACAATACAGAGGGTATATAACAATTGGCATTATTTGTTCGCTTCAAAATTAACCCACTCTACATTGGCTGATCGAAGGACCAGACAATACCACCAATAACTTCTCCATATTAATCTATCTACTATTTACAGGACGAACATTTCTGAACGAGGTGGTATGCTCACTCCAGGGTCGTTGAGCGTCTCATCTAGTTCACCGTCATCAATGCTTCAAGATCGACGGAGACCTTCGTCTGCTGGTGATCCGAATACACCTATCCATAGGCCAAGAAGTGCATCAGACGACGAAAGCAACGAGGGATTGCTTGCACCAGCTGCTTTGACGGCTAAGTCACGCAGCTCCGAAGATGGTTTGTTACTACCACCGCCTTGCACATGCCCATATTTCGGCTCAGAGTCAACCCCTCCTAGACGTACGACGGAAGTAATTATAGTTCCTGGCGGAGATATCAATGGATGTAATGGATATTCTAGAAACGGTAACATGAAAGACGAACAATCGACTCCGTTCTTTAGGAGATCCAGTCGAGGTGCCGCGTCTATGGTCACGTGGGACGAAGCTAGGAGGTTCCGTAGGGGATCCAGTTTCGGAGGAGCCAGGACTACGCTGTCGACTCCAATCCGAAGCATACGCGCTCAGAGGACAATAGCTAGGTCTCAGCAAGTTACCGCGAGTCCTGCACGACAAACGCCTAGAACTCATCATTCTAGGAATTCTAGTGTTATATCTAGAAATTCCTCTCGTCACGGTAGAATTTTGCGTTTAGAGCAAAAAGCAACCAAAGTTCTAGGAGTCGTGTTCTTCACATTCGTGATTCTCTGGGCTCCATTTTTTATCCTAAACATGGTGCCGGCCGTGTGTCCTGTCTGCGAAGAGCGAATCCCGCTTTGGGTGTACGATTTCGCTTTGTGGTTGGGGTACGCTAGTTCTATGGTCAACCCAATTTTCTACACGATATTCAATAAGATATTTAGGCAGGCCTTTAAGAAGGTACTTATGTGTGGTTATTGTAAGTCTAGGAGGTAGCCTGCACCCTGGGAGCGTGTTCGTCCGACCTCGGATCCCGGCATCGGAGCGCTCTCAGTTAATAGGAATGTTCGATCTCAATTTGTATGAACTCATTAAAGAGCTTTAAGTATTACGCTTCTAGTTATTAGTACGCGTCAATGGTGTTTAGTTAAGAAATCAAAACTTCTTTGTGTCAGTTGGTTATTAAGGTTTGAGATGTATTAATTTTCGTTGTTTTTGCTGAAAAAATTTTGGCTATTATAGTTATGATTTTGGCAACGGCCACTCAAGAGTGTAAATTTGTATGAATGAGGATCATGCTAAAGTTATTAGCTTTTAAATTATTTTGTTAACCCTCGAACAATAACAACCTGAATAACTAAACTCCTTTATACCTACAGCTGTTTTCAATATCTTTGTCTAAAAAATATTGTTAGCGAATCTAATACTTGTTTTATGGCAGGTAGGTACTTATTTTGTTACTCAAATTAAATTTTTGCTGTCAAAATTCACTTAATTGATGCTATTAACTCAATTTCTCCATTACATCTTGCCATTTTTGGTTACAGTATCGTCTATTTTTTTAAACAATTTTGTTTTGAGGCAAACCTCTTAAATTTTCGTTAGAGAGTTTTAAAACCTATTGGGACAAGCAATTTGAAAGCCTGTAATAAATATTTTAATATCAAGTTACTGAACGATCAATTTTTTTCCATTCTTTTATTTTTTTATTAATTCATTATTGCGATTAAACGTGCAATGGATATACTGCAAATTTTTATATTATTTCAAACTACACTTCAGACATTGCTTATAAAAATACAATACATAAAAATTACTACTTTGTCTTTAAAAAAAATGAAATTAAGTTTTACGAAACTTTTTTCCATATTAATGTTTAGTGATGTTTTAAACAAAAAAGCATTTTCAGTACATGCAGCTAAAACCCAAATCACCCTACTAACTAGAAACAAAATACCAATCGACTTTTAACATTATATATTTATAAACTTTTTAATCATAGTGATGTGTACAAACCACTCACTCTAATGCGGCGCACAAACAAATATTTGCCTTTATTCTGACCTTAATAAATTTCTACACATTTTCTATACTCACAGTTCATTGAATCACAACCTTATGAGCTAATAATTAATTAAAAAACCACTCAATTTATAAATCAAAAACGGTATTGGATAAGCCATAAAATACTCAATGATTTAAAATACCTTTTCACTTTTCTAAAGTTGGTTCTATAGAATTTGATACAAAAGCAATAGTTTTCCTTCTCATAAAAATCAATGAAAATTTCTTTTCTTAGTTTAATAGTCTTGAAAATTCTCCCCTTAGAGGCTACGCTAATAGTAAGAACTTGTATTTGATAGTTGAGAATATTTTTGCCATGCCTGGTGTTCACAAGCAACAAGAAATGTATTTAAAGCAAGAAAATCTTAGTAATAGCACAAAATAAGTTTTATTAGAAGCCTTGCTGAGGTATTGCATATACCTTAGACTATGCTGTCATCAGGAATCTTGTTATAATCAAATAGAATCGCATCAACAATAACAGTCTTTGAGCGATAGGCAAATGTAGTAGTTCTATTGTTTCTTAAAATAACTAATTTTTACTACGAATTTTAAGTGACAGTAGTATCTAAAAGGAGTATTATATTACACTTTATTCGTTCCTTTTACCCTTACTATAACATTTAAGAAAGTTAAACAGTAAAGGTTACTTTAACTCATCGGAATGGACACGGCAAAATGGGGACAAAGTTATAGTATTAAAGACTGTAATAAATATTACTAATGGACGCCTAATTGGGATGATTTTTTTTTTCTCCGGGGTGAAAAGTCGCCGGTAAATGACTTCAACCCTCCCCTACCCCGTGCCCTCGGCGTGGGCACCGGGTAGGGGATATCGCCGACTAAATACACCCGAGGTCACTTCTGTTGCCTAAGACAAAGTTCAGAAATGCATGCACATGCTCTGCGTTACTATGGCAAGCCTCTCCTCTTTGACTTTTGCAAATGGTGGGTGAAAAGAGTAAATTCAAGGTTAACTTCTAATTTAGTGTAGCATAATACTCCTTTTAAGAACTTGATAGAAATAGAAACGAAAAGATATAATGAACGGGTTTTGTAAGCATTTTTTTTAATATTCTTTTATCTTAAGTACTTAAAAGAATATTTTGTTTAAAGACTGATTTGTTTCTTAATATATTTTGAGCTTTATGTTAGCTTGTATTGAATGCAATGGATTTTGTAAATAATATGGTACTGAGTCGCGGTTGATTATGAATACAAATATATCAGTACTTTTTTTAAGCATAAATGTTCTCGTGTTGAAATAACTCTGCAAAGACCTTTTTTAATTTGATGGAAAACATTCAAATTATATTTTAATTGTTGTTGCTATACTTTGAGTAAAAGGCAATCACTTTCTTGATATTTTAACAATAAATAAATACTACTTTTATGATCGATTTGATGAAGATATTAATGTTTTTTTTTTTTGTGAATCTTAAACATTAAAAAAAATATGTTTTATTTTCCCGTCGCAAAAAAAAAACAAGATTATTAAATGTAGGTTATTTACAGTACTGATTGAAAAACAGTATTTTTTCATTTGCAGAGTTATTCTTATGACTAAAAAATTTATAATTTTTGTACAGTTATCAATGTTCCGTATAATTTATTATAGATCTGTGTTCAATTATTATTATTATATTTTAGTTCGCATCAAATGCCAAGCTTCTCCTAGTCTTGTGTTAATAGATTAGTAATAGTAAATAATTCAATGTGATGTTATGTAATACTATAATTTAATAAAAAACCAAGTCATTACAATTATAATATGTCTAAAGTTATTCACAATCCCACACAATCTTTTTTTTTGTTGTAAAATTTGGTGTTATAAATGTGTTGTTTTAAAACCAGCTACATGTATTTTTTTTATTTCAGAAGATACGTGTCTAAATGTCCATCTCATTATATCGCATCTAGTTTAAGGGAATAAAAAGCAGTTTATAAATTCGACGGGTCCTACGTATACTGGTGTAACCAGCAAAACACCAAAATACGTTTTTTTGCACCAAAAGCCTTAAAATTACCTTAACTTTATATCCTGTAAAAATTATATTATTTTATTCAGTAATTTCAGAGATACAAACCTGTAAACTAACATAAGTGACATGATTTTCGGCCACACGACTATCTACACTGATGTAAGTCACTTGCACCAGTGTAGGTAGTCGCGTGCGCCGCGTCACGTACGCGCAAGTGCCATTTACTCCAGTATGCGCGCTGCGACGGAGTTAGGAGCACGTTAACACTGGTATAACTGCGTTAACTGCTAACATATTCTTCTGTATTAAAACCTTTTCGTGCCCTGTTTTTAGGGGTTGTGTTACTTTTTTACATATTTAACAAGTTTTGTTTGCTTTGAGTAAGTAGTGGTGAGAATTCACAACAATTAAGGGCTCACGAGGTCAATTTTTAATAAATTTTTGCGTTAAAAATTAACAAACAAATTACTAAGTTGACAGTACTAATAGTTCTACAAAAGGGTTTAATTAATGTTCACCTAATGCAAGATACAGATTGTACTGCTTGTAGATTTGTTTGAGCCGCCTGCATTATTTTTTTACGTATAAATTATATAATGTAGACGCACGGTGTACTGCATACTCTTCACACTAAATTATAGAGTTTGTTTTTTCCCTGTTTGGTTACTGGTTGTTTTTTTACAGTCGGGTTTTTTTTGTTTTTTTTTTATTATTATTTTATTCTTTCAATAAATTTTACACTTACATCAGTAGGAATACAAAGTAGTAGTATACGAAGTCACATGTGACTTTGTTTTATTTTCTTGATATTGTTATCTGCCGTAACCTACATTATTTTAATAATAATATCTATTTACTAATAAAATAAATATCGATACTACTTTCAATACATTTTTTGCAGCAATTAACGTAAGGAGTTACCAAATTTTGCTACTTGGTAACTGACGAGACAATTTTTTTTATGTACCCAAGTACATCATTTTTAAAGGTGTAGAAATATTCCAGAGGTAAACAATATAACAATATTCGCAACCCCAGTTTATTTTGGTAAAGTTGTAGTATTGAAAAAACAATTAAGTTCAATCAAAACTTAAGTATAGTAATACAAAAGACATTCAAATTAAACTTATAAAGGACTTAGTGGTCGCCCGCAACTTCGACCGCACGAATATCGGTTATAACTGCAAAACATTGCCCTCCTCTGATGCAGTCGGTTAAAAAGTCTAGGTTTTAATCCAGGTTGTCAGCTAAGTCCATACGAAATTTCTTTAAAATTGGTTAAATCGTTTGAGCGTCAAAGAGTAACAAACATCCAATGCATACTTATGCAACTTTCGCGTTAACTATATTAGCAGGATATTTTCAAATGTATAATATGCATATTTAAACAAGTATGACGAGTGAGGTGATATGATGAGGTATTCGTATGAAGGGTGTCCTACACAAATCACCATTTAATACAAGTTGTAAAAATGTAATGAATTTTCCATCATCTGATTTAGACTTTAAGGTCTCATTGCCCTGTTTTTAGGGGTTGTGTTACTTTTTTATACATTTAACAAGTTATGTACATAACTATACACTTAATAGAAGCACATACATAGTTCGAAAAGAGTTTCACAAAGGTTATACTAATTTCTTTAAAATACCTTTTCTAGCGGATCTGCAAAGGGAGAAATAAATTAGAAACATCAACGTACAAAAACTAGTGGACGTAACTGAACAGACGTAACTGACGTAACGTAACTGAAAAAAATTAGTGGAAATGCTATTTATAAGAATAATGACATAAAATTCAAGACAAGCTAGTCTTAAAAATAAAAAAAAAACAATTAGGTATTATCGTAAGAAAACCTCTTTAAAAATCAAACCCTTTTTTTACTTAAAATAAGAAGATTACATTTTTTTGTTTTATTATTTTTAAGATTGCAAGGCCAATGATTTTATTTTTCATTATTAGGAATGCTACTATCTAATAATAAAGTGTTATTTTGTATTTTAGATGTTTTTATTTAACTTTTTGCCACATTAATTTAAATATTCACAGTTAATAATAATACAGCAAACTGTTGCAAGTAGCTTTCCAGTACTGAGTAAACTGGTATAAGTGTTAAAAAGTCGATAAAAGTAGATAAAAGTAGATATTATTTTTTATATTATAACCTCATATTGGTCAATTACACGGAAATACTATGTTTAAAGAGTAAAATCCTTCAGATTTCCTTTATTTTAAGTATAAGCAAGTACACTGTATACTGGTATAAGTGGCCACTTGTATCAGTTTACAGGTTCTACCGTAGTAAAAAAAACAAGCTACATCAATGCAAGTTAACCTATTTTCCAAAGTATAAAAAAAGAAGAAAAACCAATAATGCAGTCTTATTCCTTAAGTATTAAAATATAACATACTAAAATTTCAAGTGTTTTTATTGATTTACGACAAAGTTACAAGCATTAGAACCTTTAAACCGCTCTCTTGAAAAGTTGTGTTTTTGCACTTGTACTAGTCTACGTAGGACCCGTCGAATTATTAAAAAAAGTATAAAAAACATTCTGTGGCTGGTTTGAAAAGCAATTTGTAAAGTAGGCTAAAATAGGAAATAAATGCAATACTATGTAAATAATATAGTATTTATGTTACATTTGTACGAACAAAACATATTTATTTAAATTTAAATTGTATTTTGCAGTTTTTTATCTATAAATTAAGTAAAATTAAATAGTCCCAAAACATGTGTAGTCGTTTCACACGGTTAAAATGTAAATACAAGAATAAATATAATTATTTATTGATATAAAATGTTAAATGGATATAATATGATAATCTATTAATGTAAATACAATAAAATATATGGCAATGTTTAAAAAAAAGGTGTCAATAATATGATTTTATCGTTAAAAATAATAAAACGATTGGATCGTAATTCTATTGTTTCATTTCATAAATTTTCCAACTTTCATTTATTTTTCTAAAAAAAAATCCGAAATTGTTTGGTAAAATTATGTTGTCCAATATTTATAGTTAGTAAACATGAAACAAAGCAGAAAGAAAATTTGTTTTACAATATAATATATGAAAGTTACGAGGTGTGAAGGAGCATTTTAATTTATAACGACGAGTAAACATGCAAGTTAAATAAATAAGATTGAAGTCCTTGAGACAAGAGTAGGAAGGTCATTGAACTATAAGAAAATGATTTTGTCTTTTCTTCTTTTAAAAAAATAATTTATTTTAATTGCTATTAGCAATCTTACGGTTCTTTATAAAGTAGGTAAGGTAAGTAAAAAGCTTTTGAAATTAGACTAATTTCGACGATTTTCTTTCTTTTCGAAATTACTCTTACATTTCAAAATGGGGGAATAAAACTCCATGCAGTGTTCTTGTGATATTTTTTTCTTCCCTAGCCTGTAGTGTCAACTGTCACTATATAAAGCCTGTAAGTGACAACGACAGCTGCTATGCTCGAAACGGACAATGGCTTAAACTTAATTTGAATTTAAGTATTCAGTCATTAGTTACTTCAAACTTCAAGGTTTTCTTAAAAGTTTATGCAGTGAACGTAAAAGGTTGGTTTTTAATGAAAAAAGTCTTTAATCAAAAACTTATCAACACGTGGAAATTAGATAAGTACGTGTCATCGCTTGATACGATCGTCTACTTGACCTGTCTTCCTTATCATGATGTACTGAAAAGCCTTGAAACGTTTCGGTGAAAATAATATTCATTAAGGCCGTATTAAGGCAGTTTTATTCCATATAAAGCCGTAAAGTTTCTATCATAAAAAATAAATCCACCATATTTTTAAGGGCAGGTGACACGATTAAACGTTTTTGCGTCAAACTGTTCGTGTTTGAAATAGTTTTAAAACCGAATCCAGCGCAAATTGTAGGTACGATAGTCATGAGCAAAAACATGCATCTCGACCATACATTTGCAGTAAATTTCTTGCAAGCTAATGGTATATTCCTGATATTGTACAAAATGGTTATGTATTTGACTAGGACTTCAATTTTGTTTAATCGAGTATACATGATTTTGCCCTTGTTTGTTCCATGTATATTAAAAAATATCAATTGACTAGCTATTGACCAAGTTTCGTCAAACCTTTTATATTTTTTCTCCTTTTGGCGATAGAATCCTCATGAACGCTCACGTCCTTACAAAAGGAAGTGGATAGTGTCAGACTCTTACTGATTAAACCTGAACCGTGTAACATCTTCCGCATTTGACCGGTTTGAGGCAAGCGTTATCTGAGTCAAACGGAAAACCACGTTCAGTCACATCAAACCAGTTTGACTAAAACAGTGTTTGTTTGATCATCTCAGACGCCCTTTAAACGTATTATGCCTTCAAAAATACATTGTTTCGTTTACTGGCATATGCAGGTAGTTACCAGACTTGCCAGTTTTGTGTGTTTATAGCTCTGTAATTCTGCCATAAAACTGCCAGTTTATGGCATATATTAGCACGGAAACTAACATAACGTAGAGTTTAGCGAAGGATTGCGTTTTCTTTTATTGCCAAATTGTATTCTAAATGTTAGGTTATTGTTTTTGTGTTGGTAATATTTTTTTTAAATTGGGCTTTATTTTATCCGTGTAGTTAGCATTAAAATATACCAAGGAGTTTGAAATTTAGGATTTTTTAACTTTGGTGATTAATGTTCACTTTAAATAACGTAATTAAAGTATTTACATAAATAGGTCCCTAATTTAATGAGCAGCTTTACGAGATAAACTTAATCAACAAAATAAATTGACAAGAAGGGTTCTTTCAAAGTTCAATTTTTTTTCATAGGGTCAATATACTTACAACTTAGTGTCAAAGTTTAAACTGTCCTGACTTCTACGTGGCTTAACACACTTTTTAAGTTAAGTACGATCTATATATTACATATTTATAAGTCGAAAAAACTAAAATATAACAACAAAACACCCATATCACTGTCTACGAAAGAAAATATAAATAAATAATAATATAATACTTATGTAAAACTCGCCGACGTTCAAAACAGACAAAGCTAAACTCGTGCGGTAGTCGACCCTACAATCACGTGTTGAGGCACAAACGCAAGAAAAACGTGACTATCGTATTCAAGCTCGCCCATTTATTGACAAAGAAACAGATACTTAATGTTGAAACTCCCTGTACTATGTAAACTTAAATACGTATGGAGATTTTTGACGGTTCTTCTCCATAAGAATGACATTTTGGTATCGTGCAACTAGAGTTAGTAGCGTTTTGAAAGTGCCTGAGAAGGCCTTATCGAAATGAAAACCTTTTGATATTGATTTTTAAGGAAAGACTTACTGAACTGAAAAAAACTTACTAAGCAACTTACTTAACTGAAAACAATACATGAAAAACTGTTACTTTTGACAGGCAATTGAGTTGATTTTTGTTGCGAATATGCACATTGCGGCCTCATGTTAATGACATATACGTGTCAAAAGATTCTAATAGCTTAATAGGCTACTAAGTTAAACTTTTTGAACGTCAAAATTAAACATATAGGCAGCTTATATTGACCACTCTTCAAAGAAAATATAAAATAAATAATAATTTAATTAAAAAGAAGAGCGAGATGCTGTTAAGTGTAATGTAGAGCGTTTTTTCCCTTCTACAGTCGTGTGTTAAGAAGCATTTAAAGCACAAGGTAAGTACTTGAAAAATAAGGATAAAAGTATTATTTTTGCCTTTTGTAAGAAAGCTAAGGAAAATTTTCGTAATTTCAATGGCAGGAAATTATCAATGTTTATTTTATTACATAATATATCTTTGTTCATTGTATTTATTTTGGAAGGTGTTTAATTTCGGTAATGTTTTGTCGAATTCAATATTTATATTTGTAACATAAATTGTATCGTTTCCTCATTTCCCTGAGGGTCATGAACTTTAGATCGTGTTTGTGATAAAAATAGATTTTCTTTTCTATTTTTTTTTCGTCGTGTGGTATTTTTCTAAAAGCGATAGCGTTTTCTTATACAAGTTTGAAAGAGACAAAGCACAAAACCACTAAAACCAGTAACTCGTTTTGAATTCCCAGATTTACGTCTCCTGTTTCTATCATCTGTCATAGATTTAAGAGGCCACTGATGATGATGATGTCCTCTCGTGGCGAAAAAAATTTTGTGTCTATCTATGTGTTCAATACCTATTTCTTTTAGTCGTTCAAATGTAGAAAGTATCAAGTAAAAAAATGATCAAAATTAATATAGTTTCAAAAAACGTTCTTAACTTCGACTATGTGACAACGTCTTTAATGTCCATTACTGTAAACACTTTAATTCAACATAAGACTCAAGTAATCGATTCTACATACCTTAAATATTTAATGAACCTAAACAACAAAGAGAATTCATTTAGTTCCACTTTAAGGCCAAAACACCAATTTATTAGACCTTCCATTTGTTTATAATGGCTCTAGTTAAAAGGCCAGCCAAATGTGGTGGTTTTGGCAAAACTCCCGATGACTGTCGTGGTCTTTGAAAATGGGAATATTTTGGCAGAAGCTTGAGCAAAACGTTATAAAGCGAAATGAAAAACAAATAAATTTTATTTTTAGATATGTTCTTAAAATAGCATTAAATTGCGATCAATTTTATAGAACTAGAACCATAACTGAATAATAGCGGCCTCCAAAATAATGCCATTTCAGCTATCTTCTATTTATAATGGCCACTCAAATAACATCAATACATATTATAAAACGAAGTAGCTTCGCGCTTCTGACCGTATAGTCCCCATGTATCCTTAGATGTTTAAAACTCTACAAAGGATTTTGAGGCCATTTTATTTATAGGTAGAATATTTCAAGAGGTTCATCAGTATTGCGTACATGCAAGCTGAGGCTGGTCACTAGTAGAACAATAACATTAGAAGAAATACACAAAATAGGTGAATAAATACCGGTGTGCGGCAAAATATTGTGACTGTCAAAAGAATACATCGAGAGAATTGAATTCATAACTTAAATCACTTTTATTTAGCTTTAAATGACCCATTATAGGGCAAATTTCCATTTAAATTTTCTATTTTTAACTACAATCGAAATATAGATAAACAGTAAGTAACAAAACGGTACACAAAATCAATTCTCGTTCGCATATTGCAAAACAGCTGCTTCGCATGCGTTTTGAGTTCACGGTCACGAGTTCGTTACTCGGCGGGAATCAATATCCCAGCGACCTACTGATGGTCGGGGCTTGACGGCCATACACAAGTATACAGTTTAAACATATCTCGGTATTGTTTTAAATACTTCTCTATATTCTGCACAAGACAATAAACCATTTTGTAGAATAAAATTAAGCAGTTCTGAAAATATAATGGGTTTACAAATCAAAAAAAATGGCCACTTATTAAGCGAAACCAAAATTGACATAAAAAAATAACAGGAGTAGGATGGATTCAAAGGGAAAGAGACAGAGGAGAATGGCATAAACAAAGAGATGCCTATACCCAGCAGTGGGTCAATGTCACCTAAAAAAGGAAGGCCTATGCCCAGCAGTTGATTTTTCAGGGCTGATGATGATGAATCAAAATTTGTATTTGACTTTCATTCATTTCCATTTTCATACATCAGATATCTATGAAATACTTTATCGAAGAATTGCACTAAGGAAAATTACTTCTTCGAAAGCTGCAATTCTACAGACAAACATTTAAACTTAGGAGACCACAATTTCATATACAAAATACAACAATAAAAAGATTCCAAATATCTATTTTATTTACAAAATCTAATCAGTTATCTAAAGTAGTATAACTCACTCTAATACTTAAACCTAAAAAAATGTTCTAACTTCAAGAAAACCACGAACCAGATCCTTATCATGAAAAAATGTTCTAAAGCCCGAGCGAAACCGCAAAACATGCTTGTAATATCCAACCCTTAGGCACGTCCCATCCCTAACCCGACAGTACTACGTATCTTGCAATAGCTACTGCAAAAATATCGCATTAGTTAACGTTAAATAATTAACTACTAACTAGTAATTACGTTTTGCGTTCATTTTTAAAATTTCCAATTTGACAGCACTAATACCTAGTTAAATTTTTGCATTATTTCCTTTTATGTTTTAACAGACGTGATACCTACGTAATACCTACGCAATAGTTGTGCAATTTTGGATGTCGCTTTCGCATTTGTCAAGTACATAATATCTAGTGTTCGCGACACTTAAATTAAAAGCAATTTGTCAACAATTATTGCACATTTTTTTCGTGTTTTCTGCTATACCAAGATATGTAATAGCATTCAGTCCCGCACCCGGTTCGCGGCCGCACGATTAATCACGCCCACACCAAAACGTACGAACACAAGTGGCCAAAGTAAATGAGATTTTCAACTTTTCGTATTAATAAATTGTGTTTTTTTTTTTCAACACGTTAATTTATTTAGGGTTGAACCAATTTAGATTTTGCAAGTCAATAGGTTTTTCCGGGAGATAATATTTTTTTACTATTACATACGTAAATTGTTCTTGCATAAAATTATAGAAGAACTTTATTTTTCATATGAAAATCAACCTTTTATATGTTTGTAAAAACACACACTTTAGTATCCTTGATGTAACAATTTGTTAACAAAAAATGTTTGTGGCCCAAAAACCAAAGCAAAAAATGAATCGGATTTAGTTCAAATATGACCGCAAATTGGTATTATATTACAAAATAATATAAAACAATCGCTTTCCGCTGACTGTGTGCCCATGTACGCTCCAGCCTTTAAAACTACGCAATGGATTTTGATGCGATTTTTTTAATAGATATAATGTTTCAAGAGGAAAGTTTATATACAATGACATAGTACATCAGAGAATTGCACCCTTGCGAAACTGGGATATTTCATTACAATATAAAAAATACTACTAAGCAATATTTATAACTACGCAGCCTTCAAAAGGACAGCTAACCTTGGCCGATAGATATTCTTATCAACGAAGGAATTCCGCAAAATGCTAGAATTAAAGTAATCTTGCCATAATGACTTCATTTGCACGAGAATGACGTCAAACCGTGAGAATTTCCACGTGATTCGTATTTTTTCCAAGAAAATAACCGCCAATGAGGTAGATAACTACTCTTTTAATGTCAAACAAGCAGCTTTATATAAAAAATACCTCAAATACGATAAAATGTTTCTATTTAAAACCAAAGGCGATTGTTAGAATTCGGGAATTAGACAATTCTCATCAAAAGAGGGAGGGAGTTTTTGAAACTATTTGAAATATTTTAACAATTAAATATTGCTATATTTCATTTTGGAACCGCGCAAATAGATACAATAACGTTTTGAAAGTGCCTGAGAAGTCCTACTCGAAAATACATTGCTTAAAAAATTACGTGTGTTGGACTCCCTTAATATTTTTTATTTTTATTTTTAGTATTTGTTGATATAACGGCAACGAAAATACAACATAATATACTATATGTGAAAATTTTAGCATTCTGGCTATAACGATTTATGAGATACAGCCTGGAGACAGACAAACATACAGATAGACAGAAAGACAGATAGCGGAGGCTTAGTTATAGAGTTCCGTTTTACCCTTTGGGTACGGAACCCTAAAAAATACATACAACTTTGAAAAAAATACTTTGGTACTCGCCTGAGCTGTACCAGAGCTGGGGATCGAACCTGCAACTTAGGAATACAAATCCACACATAAAACCGTAAGGCCACCACAACATTTTTGAGTGATAAATCTGATCTAACTTAGTACCTAATAAATCTGAGCATTGTCTAAGGCGTCTCAGATTGAGTTTCCAATAAGATCTGGTCTTGAGTGCAATGCTTGCAAATCTAACAGTTGTATAACTCGCATATGAAACTATTCCAGAATTTGCAAAGCTTGCGGCGTAACAACTTTGTCTAAGACTGAAGACGCTTTGAGCGAAACTATCTTGACGATAAATATTAGTTCGTGGATTTCTTTGTGTCTAAAGTTTAGAGGTTTTGGAGAAACATGGTTGACAATGTCTTTTTAGTCGTAAAACGACTAAAAAGCAACATTGTAAGTTTCAACCTGACTGTTTTTTTCAAAGTACTATAATAATAATATTATGCTTTTTATAGTATAAGACACGTCAATGCTAACTCAGTCGATTTGATTTCGAAAGTTAAAAAAAAATCGCAAAAGAGTAGACGACGTGGTGATTAATGCGTGCTCTTTCGTTCTTTCGCTTTCACTTCTTTATTAAAATAGGCTTTTGCCTGTGTAACACTTATGGCTAGATATTGTATGCATGTCAAATATATTTTAAAACATCTCTACGATTTCATCCGGTATTTTGACTCGGTCATACGTACTTAGGTTTATATTTGTACCATTTTTAAATAAAACAGAATCAAAAGGTTTTTATTTCGAGTAGGCCTTTTCAGACACTATCAAAACGTTACTGGCTTTATTTGCGCGGTTCTAAAATGTCATTCTTATGGAGAAGAACCGGCAAGTCTTTAAACGCCGAAAAAGCTATTTAGATCCCAAGAAACAAACGTTTAAGTCTTATGATATGTTTAATACTGAGATATATTTAGTCCCTAAAATATTGCGTATAAAAGACAAAACTGAATGATATATTATAGCTCATATTTTGTTTACGATTTTTTATGGCTGACGTCTTACACACTGAGCCGGAATCTGGGGCGTATTTAGGCAATAACATTTTTACAGTTATAGTTTAGTGTAATTGATACGCTATTAAAACGATCGTGTTTGGGTTGGTATAAATTATCATTAGGTTCTCGTAGACGCTAATTGTAAGCATATTTGTTTGATAGACTTATATTTTTTTTATTTTTGTCTATATACACAAAATCAATTGCCACACAACGGAACAATGCTTAGAAACTGCTTGTTTTTAGTTTTCTTGTTGTGTATGCGCAAATTCAATTTGTAGTACTCGGTTTGCGAGTAGTGAGTGTGTAATATAAAAGCTTGAGTAAGTGAAATATATAAGAATTACCAAAAAAGTGGATTTCGATGTCTGTAGGTTCAGATAATCGCTTATCGCTACGTCTTAAATTTCTCAATACATAGTGATGAAAAACTGCACTCTACACAGCGTAGTACGGCTTCTTTCTACCACAACTGCAAAAACATAACTTTTCGACTTGGTAGAACGGATTCGGGTTGTTTGTAAGACTTTATTCAACATGTTATTAGCCATTTTTACAAGACTACGTTTTCGAATCCGTCCCTGCCACTCTTCGATGACACGGTACAACGCTATCGATGATAGATGCTGGTTTTTGCAAACCAATCTATTGAATTGGAAGCTTGCCAGCCATAAATCTATGTTCTGTTTACTCAGGAATCTTGTTAAGAGGGTTTTTTATTTGCGCTGACGTATTGATAAAGTTTGTGCCGGAGGTAATGATAGGCTCCGTAGTTGTTAGTAGGACTGATGTTTTGAGAGATAGTTTAGTTAAATATGTTTGGGAGGAAACTTGAGTTTTGTTTATTTATTCGCTGATTGTTCTGTTTACGACGTGTCTTTATTCAATAATTGGAGGTTTACGAGTAACAAGTTGGTCATACTAAATAACTAATACTTAGTAATTTTGTATGCAATAACACATAATCACAATTCATGCTTTGAGCGTAACAGACACATAAATACAAGTATAATACAAGTATATATTGATATAGTGATTTTACTTTTTGAGTCCACTAGTAGCATAAATAATACAAAATGTAAAATCGAACACAAAATATATATTAAATACGTGTGTGCTTAGAAATAAAATTCATTCTGAAAGAACAACTATTTGCAACAAAAAGTTTTACTGTACTTTTTTCATTAAAATAATATGCGTTCCCAATTATAATACTACTATTACTAGAGTTATAGATAACACGTTATTGTATTAAGAACGCATTCCATTTAACAAAAAACACTATCACTTTAAAGTTATTTCAGGAAGGCAGTAAACTTCCAGGTCATTTCGATCGGCTAGAAATGAATCAAAATAAAGATAAAGCGCCAGCCCGCGGCCCCGCTGTGTACACAAGATGAACAATGCGGGCTTTCAACTCAAATCATCGCAGTGAACTCGGTCAATGTGTATTATACATTTTAGTATTAAAAAATAGGTTTGTTGTGTTAAATAAATCGTAGATTATTCGAATGAATACATTTTCTAGAAGAAGAAAATAGTACTAATAGAAAATTGAAGAGTCAGTTTGTATAGTATTCTTTTTTGATATCATTAAATTTTTATTTTACCTCCGGGTAACTGAGTACTAAATTGCTAGATGGATAATAAGACTTAACCAACGAGCCATATTGCTTATCATGTAAACTTTTAACTTCCATTTCAATTTTGTGTATTCGAATCCATTATTATAGAATTACATTAAATAAACCGGATTTAACCTAAGTGCAACCGCTTTGCTCAGTTACTTTATCAATAATTGCAATATTTTTTCCAATTCCCAAACTACTGAAACGAAGACTGTTATTGTAAAACAAAGTACTTTGTTATCATCGAAGCGAGCGGCGCAGCGTAATAAACAACACAGATTACAAAGACAAGCATTTCAAAGACTCTACCAATAACGCTTAAAGTAATATTATTGAAAGTGTGGAAAAGAGACGCCACTCTATACCATATAGCGCGCTGTCTTTCTTTCACACCACTATTAACAGTAGTTCAAGCAGAACATAGTATGCTGTCAGAATAACGCCAGTATTAAAATAATAGTCAGAGAATGGAACTTTAAATTGAATCGGATCTCGAGGGATGAACCAGTCATTTACAGCTGGAAAAACGGTAGAAATATTGCAGGGTTTGTGTTTTTGATAACCCTGGCTTTTGAGAACTGATCTGTTGTCTAAACACGAGTGATCTGATCTGAAAATACGTTGGAGAATCAACCACTACCGTTTTAAATAATATTATTTCGTGTATAGAAGAGAGATGCGGCTCTACGCTGTGTAGCGCGCTCTCTTCCACACTCGCAATAATAGAGCTTCTGATCATAATGGTTATTGATTAACCACAAGATTGAGAATGATCCAACGCATTTTGCATAAAAATTTGACCAACGATAGGCAATGTTTTTGTATTGATCAGCGTTTAAGGAATCGGAGATTAATCAAATCAATTACGATTAAAAAAGGTGGAAATTTCCGTGAGCTAGTTCCGCTAATCGGGTTATGTTTGATGAAGTACAAACAGGTGTTGTGTATATTTATCCGTAAGATAAAACAAAACTGTATGAATAAGGTTATTGTACTTCTCAATTTGATATATTTATATGATTTTAGCTCTACGCTCCATTTCAATACGATCATAAAAGCATTGCAATAAATTTGTCCCCCGTGACTTCGCGTGTTTTAGTTTCATGGATTTTTCATGTTTTACGATGAATTCTAATTCTTTTTCTAAAGTAAAAGTAATTTTTATTATGCTTTCAGCTTTCCAGCTATACTAGTTACAATCTCTTTCCAATCGTTATAGTTTTACGGAGATCAGCTCAAATAATCAAAGAAAATATCACGTCCAGATTAATCGTTTTATCTACTTAATAATATACCACAAATACGTCGTTTGAAAGACAATTATAATTATGATTCTGTAATGTGTCAGGTAACAAGCTAAATGAAGGCCTAAATTATTATAGCACATACATAGTACGATTATAGATCAATTACTAGCGACTACCTGGAAACAAGAACACTATCACACACATCCTTGAAACAATACAGGGTCATACATGCATAATCCTACCAATACCTCGAATAGCAGACGTTTGTATGGATAGAGTGCAGTCCATTTAATGAAATTCAAAAGCTCTCGTACCGGCCAAGACGACTAGACGCGTACCACTACATCTTTACCAAAAACTGTTACAGTTGAATAAGTGAGTTCACGCTCTACATTTTGTAGTTCGCTGTCTCGCTTTCACAACTGTTAGAGTTTTAGTTTATGTTTTAGTGGTATGTCCTCTGGTTTTGGGTGAAAGGCTCGCTCAAATATTAACGAAGCTTGAACCGATATGTGAGCTTCCAAATGTCCAGTATTTTAGACCAGTTGGTGTTTGGGACATGTTCAGGTTCTGCCTTTTACTGAAGTTGTCCATTTTTTGATGTTGATTGGGTTTGGTGAAGTAAATTATATTGATTTAATGACAGAGATTTGTCAAACTGTATTCTATAATCTTTAGTATGTTTACACAAATGCAATAAATATATGGAATACTATTGTATCTGTGTGTTTTACCTTTAATATTACATTTTACTTTTTGTATAAGTTATTTCTCAACAATAAATATTTTTAGCCATTGCCATTGATACTGCAATTAGACGTATTCAGTAAACCAACTTATTAATATTCATACGTCCTTAATACGAAAATAAACTACTCGTATTTATGTAAGCTATTTAAAAACAAGAATGTTGCTGTGACGATGACGGATTCTCGGTAATGTTTTGCTAGAAATTCTCAAAGTACAATTTATATGGTACAAATTGTTCGTATTACCTAAGTTTATAGGAATAATTACATAACTAGAGTCTATAATAAATCAACAATGTACGAGTATAATAACAAAGGCATGTATTATATAGGAAAAATGAAAGTTTAGTTCTGGTCTTATTTTTAAACTGCCGATAAATAGCTTTGCAATTAGGCAAAAAAAATCTGTATAATTATTATTAATTGTGTTAAAAAATTGTACTGTTCATTAATTATTGAATAAAAACAAAAAAGTTGAAACCAAGACATTAGCAGACTAGCTTTTAAAGCAAAAACAGTTGTGTTTTCCAGTATAAAACTTATAATTGGTACCACAATTTACAGATTCTGTACACCACGATTCTGTAACATCGTCATATTTTCATCTTTACTAGATAAGGGCCAAGTACGCACGCACAATACAGCAACAGACCACGTCAGTAGAGCTTGTCACTGACCGCACTAGATCAAACGTTGCGACAAAACACGACACATCTCCACCACGTTCGGTCACCTCGTTTGCAGATTAATAAATAATTCCCTAGGGGGCCGGCAAAAACGGGTCTACCGTCAATATGTGGAGATGGGACTTACGGACGGTTCGGGTAAATGCCTGACTGTCAATTGTTTTTTTGGATTGTACGGTAGACGTGGTAAGTCTTCAGTTAGTAGTACAATATATAATCAACCTTGTGGCCTTATAATAAAGACGCTAAGTTTTCTAGTAAGATAAAATAACTGAAGTGGTTAATTGTGATTAATAATTAGGATTTCAATCGAAATAGTTGTGATTGAAATTATGTGGAATGATTTAAATTTATTTGAGCAACAGAGATTAATATTAACAGTGTAAGAAATTATATGTCATGGACCATATCAAAATGCATCTGACTAGTTAAGTAGTTAAGCGAAGGCGCCCGCTTATTCTTTATAAGTGAGGTCGTCAACTGTTTTTATAGAGGAAAAAAAGCACTAATGGGGCACTTCATTTCCCAATTATTATGTAAAATTATGACAAAACCAAGACCAGACTCAGACAGTTAGTAGTACCTACTCAAAATAAAGAACTTAAACTGAGATTTGAGGCTTGCAGATAACAAGACTGCTTGGTGCCAAGTGGTGCAATCCTTTGTCTGAGGGAAGCCGATCTGTGACAGCTTTGTTACTCGTTTGTATAATGGACACCACTTAAGAGGATTCCGGAGGAAACATACGTTTTAAATAGAATGCAAACGTTTTAAACCAGATTTGAATAGATGCTTGTTGTTGTATATTATTATCATCTTTGATACACTTGTTTAGTGATTTTTTCAATTTATGGGAAATTATTAAATTACATCCATCTCTATCTCTCTCTCTCTATCGTCTATCTTTTATTAGGAGAGTTTTTGTAGATAGAGTTTAATTCATCTAAATGTACGGACGTATGTATGTAAATGTACCGAATGTACGGACCATCATTGGTGGTTTTCTTTAAATTGTACCTATGGGTTATACTTGTATGTGATAAAATGAAAGAGTAATTATAGTAGCATACATTTGCAAACCTGGTCTTTGATTAGTATCAGTGATGTAAGACCCAATAGTGCAAAAACTGTTTTGGAACATTTAATTAATTGTGACATTTAATACTTCGATAAAAATGTGTAAAATCGTTTTATTTGGCTATTTTCTATGTAAATAAAATAAAGAAAGGTTTTCCTGTTACAAAATTAGAGACCCATCTTTTGCAGTGTATTCATAATTCAAAATTCATAAGACAAATAAATACCTTGTCTACAAAGTATACAATTGTACCGAGCTTACATCTACAAATTACAATATTGGCCAAATCCTTTTGTTGGTCCGGTTTAGGCCTCCCGACCCGGGTTTAATTAACTCTGGTCCCTACGAAGATTTCAATTATAATAGCTCCAAAGATACGCTTAAAACATTATCATTTGCACTTGGGATGTAGAGATACGTTGGAAAGTTTTACGATGCTTAAGACCTTGTTAGCACAGGACAATCGGATAAGTAAAAACATGTTTACACATATTTTTTTATGATAGTTATAGAATGACAAGACTGAAACTTATAGCTACATCAACTAAAACCAGACAGACAGACATGAGATCATAGAAATATGATTTGACGATACTTTATGATAAAAACGCTAATTCTACATTTAGAAGTTCAGTTTTATCCTTCGTCGTCATCATCATTATCAAAATATTTAAGTGCTAAGCACTTGTCGTTGTGGGATCTTCTATGTAAAGCTATCCAAGGCACATATAAATTGTTTATTTCTCCACATATTCAAAATATCACAACATCTATCTGAGTTATTAAATTCTGATCCTAGAATGTTCACTACAACGCTTCAATACACTGAAGCCGAGATCCAATATCAGAAATCCAAATTGATTTGTTCTAGATAAGAAATAAAGCGAGGAAACAAAGGGCCATTCACGTAGAACGATATATAACAAGATTCTTGATCAAATAAAACAACTGCCTTCGGCCTGATTTATACCGTTACAAGCTGAACCCACAGTTTTCCGAAGTAATACAACGCATGGAACCCGAAGGGATGAGCAGGGTATTTGATTCTGACGCTGATTTTTCCAAATATTTTTACTTTATTAGTTGTTGCCTGTGGGTTTGCTCTTGGAGTAGGCTAAAAGTAGCCTCTGACAATTTTTGGGGCTTGAGTTTTCCTATACAAAATTTAAATATCATTTTGGGTCAAATGAATGCTCTGTGACAAAAAATGGCACATTGCTCTACCCGATAACCTAAAAAATGGAAAAGTTGGAGTGACTTTTATCCTGTAGTAGGCATATACAATCCAAAACCGAAAAATAATCGTTAAAAATACAATGTTTCTTGATTTTAATCGGCAAATGGGCATGCTGCATTGTCGTGGAGTTTTCCCCATACCTACAACTTATCATTACTAGAAACGGTGGAAAAAAATACCCATTTCCCACCTTTCTTTCCGCAATGTATTGCGGTTCATAAACCTCGATCTACACAATGTTAAGGAAATTCGATTGGTATGCTATTTCCAGCCAGGCCATACAATGGTCAAGGAAAAGCCGATAAAACTAAATAAACCTTTCGTCACTATTCTTACAATTACTCCA
Source organism: Chrysodeixis includens (assembly GCA_941860345.1). Classification (NCBI taxonomy): domain Eukaryota; kingdom Metazoa; phylum Arthropoda; class Insecta; order Lepidoptera; family Noctuidae; genus Chrysodeixis; species Chrysodeixis includens. Next base: position 11,209,578 of record OW796093.1, on the reverse strand, counting down.
AAAATAGACCCAAGTTTCTTAAGATAGGAGAAAACGAGCAATTTAGTTAAGAATGGAATTTGGGGAATATTACTTTTTGTTTCCCAAATCAAATTGACGGACAAAGATTTGCTAAACAATTGAGATTTACTTGGAAAGGAAGTGTGTCGATAGCAGAAGTTTGTGTAGAGTTGGCAATATCGGACAGCTTACTGTTTATCTAATAAGACGGTTAAATCTATTTCTGTGCGCTTAGTGAAACGGCAGGTAGTTATAAATTGAACGTAAACGTACTTAGTAGCGTATGAAGTCCAAATGTTAATTTTTCGTCATGTTGTGTTTTCTTACACTATTTTGTGTTTACTTGACTGATAAATCAATAATTATACATGGCATTATTTAAAATATCTTGATGTAAATAATTTTATAATTAAACGTAGGTACTGTGTACAAGTTAATCTAAAACAAAGTCACCAGAATTAGGTTAATTTTACATAAAGTCAGTCAACAAACCAAAAATCACCTCAAACTATTCTTCCTCAGATAGCAAGGAGTAAATTCCCGACGTTTATAAATGACGTTTTAAAGTTAAAAACTCTGTAGCAACCCGTCTGAATGTAGATGTTCGGAATGAAGACAAATTCATGTTAGAAGGCAACCCCAAGCGGAGTCATATTTCATCCGCGAATCAGACTCCCCATTGATTTGTCATTGTCGCAGCCATCACGTAGATGTAGGGGCAACGGAAATGGCTTCAAAGTAGGAAAACACGATTTAGATCTTTTAGTATGGTAAAATGGAAAGTGAGGTAGCCGGTTAGGTATGAAACTTATGGTGATATGGGAAATAAAGTAGCAGTATGGAACTTTAAAGTTATGGGGACATACGTTATTTTACTATCTAAAGTTTTTGAAGGTCTATTTGTGACTTTAATTCTAGTTATAGTGTCGGAATCTGTTTGACACTTGGACAGATGTCTTAAGTGAGTAGACAACGTTCAGTTAATTTTTTTTAACTGAATGTCGTTTATAAATATGACAGTTAGATAGTTTCGTTCATGAGAAAACTATTCAAAAATACTTTAAACGTGTATTTTTTTTTAAGATATTAAGAAGAGAGTCTTGACGTCCTCAGACTATCAATTTCTTAAGAAGTATATTTTTTTCAATTTTCATTTTTCTCGGCAAAACAAAATATGGGGATGTTAGTTTAATTCTCAGTTTGGTTAGAAGATGGATTGTTGGTTAGTAACAATACCAGAAATAAGCTAATCATGCAAAAACAAGGAAGCAAACATAAAACGTAGCGGTCAATGTTAAATCCTTGTTTATGTAAGAAAAACCTTTTGTATTTGATTGACAGTCCAATAATATATCCATGTTTGTTCTTCAAGTTATATGACAAGTTAAATGATACTTAATTTATTCTCCCAATGTAATACTAATTGAGATACAGCCCAAAAAAGTGTTCTACAGAACGTAACTATATACTTTTTCCCTGAAATAATGCTGTTGTGGAAGGGAGACAGCGATATACGCAGTGTAGAGCGCCATCTCACTTTCACAACGATTAAATTCCTACTTTACGTGCTCATGGTAAGTGTTTCATACGTCAATCAAAAAATATCTATACATATAATAAAATTATAAAAACCTCATGTCTGTACATTAAAGATATTTAAGAAAAACTCACATGGGGGATCTTCATACAACCAATAGAAGCCAAAAATATGAAAAAAAAAATTTTTGTCTGTCTGTTTGTTGTCCGCGATTCACGCAAAATCCACTGGGCGGCTTTAGATGAAACTTTTTTTATTATGTAGCTATTAGTCCTCGCTAACATTTAAGCTATTTTTTTTTTGGAATTTTGCTCTTTAAGGGGGTTAAAAGGGGTGGGTAAGTTTGTATGAAACTTAGTCAGTTTTGAAGCTAATCCGATTAAAATTAATATTTGGTTATTTAGTTGGAAGTTAAGAATGACGCAATAAGGATTTTTGGAAATTCTGCCTTAATGGGGGTAAAAAAGGGGAAGGTACGTTACTATGAAACTCCGACTGTTTTGAAGCTAAGTCGATGAAAATTAAAGCTGTTTACGTGAATACTAAGCTTTTCTGCCCATCGTTTTGTGACGGTTACCTGTTTAAAGAACTATTGTCCTAAAATTGTTAAACTATCCGTAAATATAATAATATGTCTAAGATAATCCCAAAAAAATAATGTACAGATTTCATTTTCATTTCATTTCAGATTTTTAGAATATATTGACTAGAGTTTTACATATTATTGCGCTATTTGATATGGAGGGTGAGCAATCACGAATTTTATGAGAATTACCGGCTAATCGAAAAAACTTATTATTATACATAAGTATATTGTTCAATTTTTGCATGAAGATTAAGGACAGGTCTAGACGACATATAATATAGGCTATTTATTATCAGGCTATTAACCATGGGGTCTTAGCAACAATCCTTTATTTTTAAAGAACACGTAACTGGTGTAACTGACAATGTCTCCATAGCGACCAAAACACTGTTGCTATGGTTTTATGTTTTGACATTAATATTAACATGCTATTTGGCTTACAATATAGAACTTAAAATAGCGGGCTCAGGAAAGTACGAGCTTCGCATTTTTTCACTCTAAGTTCAAATTTCATTTCGACACACGTTTTTTTTTTTAATAATTTTTGAGTACGAATCGAATCTCAGTCAAGCATATTTTTTTTTCTTCTAATGTTTGTGATTTTTTTAACATACCTAAAATTGTTCTTTAAAACATTTTTATATGGTATCTGGTATATGATACTTACTGTTTAAGCTAGGACAGTCTCATCCAATTTAGGAGGAGCTGTGGATATGAAGTGAAAGAAATAATAATAATGTCCGGACCGATTTCGGCCACGGCGGCCAGTGTTACTATGACACCAGCCAGCTACGCAGGAGATATTGTAGTGCACAAGCGTGTGCGCAAACCCAGGTGCACTCTCTATTCCTTTTACTCTCATATCCTGATGGGACGGTAATCCGACACGACCGGAGAGAGATCAGGCGCAGGACCCACATTTTTACGTGCCTGCCGAAACACGGAAGCTGTGACATTTATTTCTTAAACGCACACAACGTTCAAAAAGTCGGTGCGCGCCGTGGGAATCGAACTCAAGACCAAGACCTAGCAGTCCTACGGTCTTGCCACTAAGCTATCACAGCTTCAAAACCAACTACACTAAAACAAAAAAATTTGTGGACGGTAAATTATTTACTATACTTAACTAACTACTTAGCTGTTGACTGCAATTTTGGTGTGTGTAACACGTGGCTGTAAAGATTTGATAGTGCCTATACACTACCACAATTGTGCACCAATTGCGATAGTATAGGGTAGTTGCATAGGTAAAGTATTATAAAGATAGGCTGTTATTATTAATATTTGTTTAATATTGCGTACGAATATGCGCCGCACGCGTACTTCCGCGAATGTTTTGTATGTGTGCGTAACATTAACCTTCTTCAGGCTCAGTTGGGTCAGCTCAAACTACTAGAATTAGAAACTTGGAACTTTGATAACCATATAAGTAAGCACTAAGACATGATTTAAAAAAAATCATCTGTCAAGGGTAGAAAGAAAACGAAATAGAAGATGAATGGGGAGCAGCGCCTGCTGTCCTCCGCACCACAGCGTACAGTGCAAACGTGTCGAATAATATCTGGCTGTTTAAGACCAACCTCGCTTAATAAGTTCTCCTCCTGGTCGGCATTGCTCTACCTGACGTTAGAAGAGACTTAAATCGGGTAGACTTAAGAGCCAAAAGAGCTTCTTCCGATATACACTGACTACTATTGCAACTCCAAATCGAGCTCGGTGCAAGATCTGGACAGATCGACAACTGCCACCTACTACTTATGTCCTGCCTCAGGAACATCTGCAGCCCGGCCTACCGGCCCACCTTGCAGTGGCCTGTTCGGAAAGCATTCAACTGTCTCAGAACCCAAATAGGTAGGCAAACAAAATTTGGTAAATTTGGGTACTCAACCCCTCTCACATCCTGTGAGAATGCGACATCTTGAAATCCGATCCGATCAATGGAAAAAGTGTCCGCGGTTAGTTAGTGCGCCGTCACCAAGTTCAAGTGCAAAGAAGTGATGACGCTCAAAGATAAGTGGAAAGAGCACGGCAGGCTTCATCTGACCACCTGATCCATGTTCGACGAGCAAGGGATAGAAGAAGGGCCTTATTTGCCTTCCTCCAACCACCATAAATAACCTACGCCAGTAGTCTCAGGGCAGTCTACTGTACTGGATAAAGGCAAAGACGAAATGCGTGGTGCTTCCGCACGCCTCTTAATAAGGGCTGGCAAAAGCTGGCTCCACGTTAACGAAGAAGCTCCCGTTAAAAAGAGCTCTCCTGTCGGGGCTTGCGGTAGATTGCGAAAACGTTCCCGTGGCCCCCGACAGTAGGATACGGTGAAGCACTCCGGCGGTTTAGCCAGTAAGAGTCCAGCACACTTCTTTGCCATCGCCCGTTTTCAAGTCCTTCAATCCAAATTGTCAAATCAGTGTAAGATAGTGGCCACAGCAAAAAACTAGAAGAGTTAACTAACAGTCAAATATGTTTGTAAGAGGTTAGGATTAGAAAATTAAGAAATTAGGTAGTTTGGAACGGAACAGGATTAGGGAGCTGGCATTAAACATTATTTAGCTTTACTTTTTGTACAGCACTACACATCTTGAATACCACGCAGACGAAGTCGCGGGCAGCAGCTAGTCTTTAATATATTCAACTACTGCGATAATCCGGTTATTAAATCCACATATCGCTTATTCAAATGAGGCCCTACGTGATGGATTAAACGTTATAATTAGTTAAATGTAAGTACATGAATCTCGTATGTACATGTCGTATATGTTTAATTCATTTTTTATCGATTTCATCATATTTTGGCAATTTTTTTTCAATGTTCCACTTTTTATCAAGTACCTGCACTGATGTTATCTTAATATGTTGCTGAATTAAGCGCACACCTAGATTTGTGGTTAAACTTTTACTTTGGAGTATTCTTCCTTCGAACTTTGTGTATAAACAAAAATATTTTTTGTAACTAAAAAACTGTTCAGCTTTTTTGAGACTAAAAATAATATATTGCTATTCGTTTATCGAAATAAATATTTTCTCGAACTTGAAAAGTTATTCAACGTTATAAAAACAAAAACCAAAGCAAAAGATCAAAAAATGGTACCAGCACTTACAGGAAATTCTAATCTATTTTAATATAATAACATTAAACCGCGTTTCCAGTAATGAACATCATTGTGGTCTATAAAAAGCTTAGCGTTTGAAAGTGTGGGCGGTAGTCGACACGAACCTATCCACTTTTGTTTGATACCGGCTAATTCGGCTAATGACGATGACGTCACCGATTGCATATTGTTTTGCCTTTGGTGTCTGTTTTACGTAACGTTACGTAACGTTAACGGTTTTATTAAAAGGTGCACGTATATACGGGTGTACTAAATTTTGCCATCACCAAAATGTGGTATATCTTTTCTGGTTCTTTGAATATTGTCGATTTCCATACAATCTTCAATTTTCTTTTGACTCCTTATCAGGAAGGCACTTCCAAAAACAACTAGGACTAATCAGCTATCTAGGTTCAATAATGGGCTTAGAATTATAGCCAGTGAGCCAAGCTCGAGTGTTTTATACATGTAGTAGTTATAAATAAGTACGTTATATCTTTCATATGGGATAATGTTTCTTTTACTCTTTGAGGTTCCGAACCCAAAAAGGCACAAAAAGTTACAGTTGTGTTCCATTATTTTCACAAAGGTAATTTCTTACTCTAAATGCAATACCAAAAATCAAAACACATGACTCAAGATCCGATTCATAAATGCGGTAAATCAAAGTCCAATTCCATTCAAGTAAAGTAGCCAATATTTTTATATTTCCATTTTTAAGACACGAAATTCGATACTATAAAAGTAATCTTCACTCTCATCTCACAGATACGAAATACCATGTCCTGTATGTTATATATTTATTAGATATTTTATTTCGCAAAGAATAAAAATGTGGGCCAAAAATATAAGAAATAAAAAATTTTCCGGGTGAGAATGGTTTTCATGCATTTTGAACTGAATCTCAGGGAACTACTATTGTTGTGTATTTTTGGATAAAAGACCTCATAATTTAACAATTGCAGTGTCTTTACTTAACGAAAAATGTTATAACTACGTAAAACACGTACCAATCATTTTAATTTAGCAGTCCCATGCGACTGAAAATATCACATTCCGAACAACATTAACATCAGTTCTTTTATTAAAACTTGAATTTTGTTTAGTCTAAAACAACATGAGTACAAAATTAAAAATCCAGTTCATCCCAGTCCTTCAACTCCGTTACAAACTTATCACTTTATTATACCTATCGGGAAGGTAGTTTACAGTTAATAAAGCGTTAGACAGCGTAGAAATTGGATTACCTATTGGGGTCGGACGTGCCATACAAGCTCACAGGCTCACAACATTATTATACAGACCCCATGTCATTTACCATGCCCTACCATGTATCGCCTGTGCTGGTAAGTCTGGCGATGTATGGAAATGCCTAAACGGGAAGTATGGCCTAAATGGGCCATATTTTGGCCACCTACGTGATTTTGTGTAAGAATATTAGTATTCACAGGTACCTAAACTTTGACTATATTTTTGTGTCGGTATAAATACTTAAAGACGACAAGTGACGATTAAATTGTCTCAAATCAAAAAGGGGGTTTATTTATTAAGCTTGAAAAATGTGTCGATCGTTAAAACACAAATTACCGTTGTTTTTTTGTCATTTGTAGAGAGTATGAAATTATTATTTTTATAAATTGGAAAACAAAATTGTTAGAAAACTAGTTCCTAAATCAGACTAACATATTTCGCACAAATTTAAATGGATAATATAATTTCTTATTCAAATCTTTGAGAGAGAACAGCTTAAAGAGACAAAGCAAAAAATACTGAAACAAAGTTAGAACGTCTGAAACATGATAGCCAGCGTTGAAAGAGGGAAATCCTCTTAAAGTTGCTTACAATAGTGTTATAGCCTGCAACAATAGAGCATAAAGCTTTATGACCTGGGGGCGTACCACCACACCTTCAAATAACTCTTTCGTAGCTGTGAAAGAGAGATGCCGCTCTACAAATTGTAGAGCTCTCTCGCTCTGACAACCAAAAAGTTTTTACTCAAGGTTATGGTGGTAGGACCATTGAATGTTCCTCTATACAATTTCTAATTAGACCCTTTGTGTAAGAGAATATTTGGATAATGCTATCTTTTGGTGATTTTCCTAAAGGATTGTATAGTCACCGTAAAGCGCAATGGTTTGCGTTATCTTTTTCGATTAGGTTCGGGTTAAGGTTTTTTTTTATGATGATGACGCTGGTTAATACCAGTTAACATTAGTTTGTACTACCTTATTAATTAATAAAAGTGTTTTGAAAATGTCGAAATCATTATGGACACAAAAAAAAAAAGATAGGTACTAATCGTAAATTGATTATGTATCTTAAAATTGTATACCTATTGCATTCGAAAAGAAAATGTAAATGTTGCAAGGAGCTATTCGTGGATGTTTATTCATCCAACAAAAATAATAATTTTACTAATATATACTTCTACTATTAATCAATGACATAACTACTGGTCTATCTGTACCGGTATTTCACCCTCAATATAAAACAGTTTTAATATCGTCAATCACTTTATCACAACCGGTTTATCACATAAGAGGCCATTATCGACAAATTAATAATAAACGCATACCTTTTAACTATACGTATTACAACGCCTACATAGATACAACTAGTACAGTCAGCAAGAGAAGTCGGTTAACAGACCGTGTATGTTTGAAGTATACAAATTATACGCCTCATCATCCTATAACAGATATTCCTTTTATACTACCAAAAGAATGTTTGCCTTCTGAAGGTATCCCTGCGAAAAATAAAAGGTTTATAATCCTATTTTAAGATAATAAACCCACCTGCCACCCACCCAATATACATGTCCATGCTGAGCCCTGGCCTCTTCCTATATAGGGAAGGTTTGAGCATTGATCACTACGTTAGCTCAATGCGGATTGGCGATTTCATCAAATATTTAAAGTCCAAGTGTTCTCACGATGTTTTCGTTTACCGTAAAAAATTGGGTCCTGCGTCCTGCGTCCTGATCTTTTTCCGGTCGTGTCGGCTTGCGTTCCATCCGGCTATGGGCTTAGCTGGCTGGTGACATAGTATCACTGGCCGCCGTGGCCAAAATCGGACATTATTACTTTAAAAGGTGATGGCCGTCCCTACAATCCTACGTCACTGACCGTACTACACCTACACAGGTATAACACACACGTAGCTGCCCGCGTTGAAGCTAAGTGACGTCATTTGCAATTAGACTGCAGTGTCCAATCCAATTTAGACGTTGTAAATACATTGAGAACTATTTACGGTTTCGGTTAAGCTCGTAGTTACATGGGCTTGTGGGGGTTATAGAGGCAGGTTAATGAATGGGAATTGAGAGGAAAAGTTAGAGAGAACAATTTATAAAATAATATTGAAAGAATGAAAATCTATGGGGTGCCTTGTCAAATTTTCAACACACCGACTACACTTAATACTTTCATAAAATGTGACTTCATAAATATGAAGACTTTTTTATGTTTATCGCTTATTTGAAATGATTTATGTGTTAAATCATACCCAAATAGTATAGTTTTAAACAGTTAGTCATAGTCAATTTCAAAGTCAAGGACGATTTTTTATTTAGTTCAGATTTTACTTAATTTTTAGTATCATGATCGGATCCAAAATTAAACAATATAATTATGAACAGCCTACTACTTACTACAATTGACCTTAATACAGATACCAGTGTAATCAAATATCCGTTACCAGTATCCGCCCACACTGCTCAAATGCACAATTACAAATTACCAAATTAATTGCACAGCAATATTCCAAGAAGCTACTAGAATCAATATTACTAACAAACGAAGCATTATTAATCTGCTTTGAGCCAAAACTTTGAACGATCTTCAAATTTATGAAGAGCTCTCGTAGTGACGTCGAGTGGCATGAAGTGAACACAACGACAATGACCGAAAAATCTAGAAAAAGTGCCTTAGACGAAACGAGAATCTTGCGAGAGACGATACATCGCCGGTGTTGATACATCACTCTTGATGTCAGACCGTCTTGGCTACGCAATGTATTGTGATTAGAAAGATATTACTCGCATTGTCAGGAGAGTTCACGAATGAAAGCCACTTGATAGAAGATTACAATTTACCAAGTGGAAACTTGACTTTGTGCTGCAAATAGTTTGGTTGGTTAGGATAGGTCTCACTGCAAACTGTTGGCGATTTTTTGTGACTTGCGTAATCCAGAGATAAAAGAAATCCACATAGCACATACACAAAGCACGACTTAAAATCAAGTAAACATAAGCGATTCGGAATTTCATGTAAAGTATCACACAAAGTAGCCATTGATTGGCTTATAGCTAACTTAAAAAACGGATATAACAAAACAAAATGTGACTCATGCAAATAATATATCATGTCTAATATAAATAAATGTGTTATTAATGTGTTGTTTAGTTTTAAGTAAGTGATTATGTTTGTGAAGTACAAAATAAAGAAAGTACTTTATTTTTAAATACTGTAATGATGTCGTTGTCACTAAGAATAAAGTGTCTAATTATTCGTCTATTGTCTCTTATTGTCTAAAGATAAATTTAATGAGGTTCTTAGATAATATATTTGTTATACAGGGTGTTTGGTAAAATGTTTATGATTACTTTAAAACCCTGGTGCACCTCGGATTCCCCTGAATAGCTACCGTATTTTACTTGGAGAGCCATGACAATTATAATAATAAAGCAAACGCCATACAGAGCTAAAAATCTCTCAACACTCAAAATAAATGTCGGTCTTTTTCAAACAACCTGTATACATAGTACCATTTAATGATTATGTAAATATGGTCAATAATATTTACTATATAACACAGATCACACAAATTTTAAAACTAGTCGTCGATACATTTGAATAACAAAGTCAAGTTCGAAGATAAAAATAATAAACTCGAACGGAATTTTACGAAAACAAAACACTATTTAGCCCTTTTGTGATAACCTCGTGGCAACGAAAAAAGTATTTAATCCGTATCAGAAAAGCAACAATAAAAATAACAAGTGACAGTCGGCTATTTGGAACAAAAACAAATATTAAATTGGACAAAATATTAAATAATCAAGACACAATACTTTCTTGAACTAAGAAATACTCATCTGAATTTGGACAAGACATCAATAATGGCATCATCAGTTTTTCTTAAATGTATACTAATCACATTATTAGTGAATTTAGTGTCAGTGAAAAGTGAATCGTTTTGTCAAGAAGGTGAATATATCGCTCAAGAGATGTGTTCCAGTGAATCGGAAGCTGTTGAAATATGTAAAAATTATGAAGGATGCATTTCTGGATTATGTATAGGATTCGGAGAGAAGCAGAAAGGAATCACAAGATGTTCAAAAAACACACCTTATTGAAGAGTTAAAGAGAAAATTTAATCCAAAAAAAGAATAATAAAAGAGGATTATTGCAACGAGTATTTATGTATATAATCCGCTTAAAAATTTCGTAAAGATTTTAATGGTATCGTCCAAATGGATTGCTAAATTATTTTTTATTAAAAGTATTTTTATTTCATATTCAGAACGTTTTTATTCTCTTTGTTATTTTATGTAAGTGATGAGTGAAACATGCCATTTAAAAAATTACTGAGAGTAGTTTTAATTTGATTTGATTGATTATGATGAACACAAGACTTGGCAAAACATGGAGTAATCACAGAGTTTAACTTGAGACTTGGTCAACAATAAACTATTTATGATGATCCTAATAAAAATCTAGACATAGTATTGCACCGACAGCGGATAGGCCACCACGCCAATTACAACTGTACGCGACGTGTCGCAGGCTCGATCCCCGCGTAGGACAAGATTTTGTGCGATCCACAAAGGCTTGTTTTGAGTCTGGGTGTCTTTGTGTATGTGAAATGAATGCCTGTGAAAACCCCCTGCGATACAAGGTTGGAGTCGCTTTTTTTTTTTTAATTTTTTTTAAAAATTACACCTCACTGTATTCTCCTTTTACCTGTAATACCCGTTTTTTCCCGCTTACAGTCCCACCTCGCGTTACCAAGACCCTTGTCCCAACGTGAGACAGTAATAGGCCATTACAGATCCAAAACTCAATCGCCAAATAAAGATATTATTCGACCGTGAGAAACTACTTCTGTTACTCTTTGCTGGACAAACGCTAAAATAGATAGTACAGTTGACGAAAAAGGCAGAATTATGAAGTTCAACTTATATTAAAAACGCGTAAGTTTGTAAGTGAGCATGGATGGGTGTTTGTTACCCTTTCACGCTCAAATGGCTGTATAAATTTTGTCAAGTTACCTAAGACCCTGGACTTTTACATAGGCGACTTTTAACGGATTTTGCCAGAGTTTGTTATTTTTACAGCTATTGCCGACATTAACGCGCTCAAAGTTGCGGGTTGTCTGCAACTTTGCCCTTGCAGCTAGTAAACTGTTTTTTGATTTTATTGATATCATAGCGTTAAATATTTGCAATAAAACTTTGTTTCTTAATCCCAAAATTTATTATTGCGCTTCGTGCGGTCATGACGGCTTATCCTAAAGCAGGAACATCGTTGTGGGAAAAGGTGTCGTTTTACAACCTTACGTTAAGAGGTAGTGTGGTTCTCCGACTTTCGCAATTTTGTTAGTGGTCAATATTCCATGTTGCTGACTATACAGTTTGACGTCATGCTATTAAAAATGTAACGTTCAAGTTTTCATTCTATCGACCGTTTATTTACGGACAGCACTTAGTTTTATAGCAACTTAAATTGTTTCCGAAAATAGTCTTTAATTGAAGTAGATTAAAGACTATTTTTGTCACGGAAGCAAGTTTCGGTTAGAAGGCCATCTACGGAGCTCTTTTATTCGATTTTATTCAATTAAGATTTTTATCAAGTCTTTGTTGCACTGTGTATTTTTATGTGTCATCGTACAGACCAATCATACACATACGGAAGTTTTATAATAATATAACAAATGTTTAGTAAAATATGGAAGACAAATATATAACGGTTTTTTGATAGTTTCCGGGACACCTAATTAAAAAGGCTGGCAGACTGGATGTTTAACATTACAGATGGGTTCTCAGGCGTACCTAAGAAGAAACCTATCTCCAACAGGCGCCTAGTTGACAGCAAAAGGCTGATGATGATGATGGTTCCTATAGACTAGTGGTTAGTAACCCTGACTGCTATACCGGAGGTCGTGGGTTCGATTCCCACTCAAGGCAAATGTTTTTGTAATGAGCATGATCATTTCTGTGTCTGGGTGTTTATAATATTTATGTATCTAGAAATATAAATGAATGTTTATCAGTTGTCTAGTACTAATAACACAAGCGACCATAGTATGCTTAACTTGAGACTAGATGGCGTTGTCTGAATGTGGGAGAATATTATATTATTTATTATAAAAAAAAGAAGGAACGAACATAAAGAAAGCAAAAGTTCCCACTTTCTGACACCAAGACTCTTAGCAAGTCAAAACAAAGTTACAAAGGTTAAAGTTACGTGTACCTGACCCGTATAAATCATATCACTTAGTAATATCAATTCATAAATAATACCCAAGTTACTCCAAGTTAGCTTTTGTTCAAGTTAAACTGACCGACAAGTTCCGAAGTTCACAACTTACGTTAGTAGCTCGTTTAATGAAACGAAACGATGCCGAGTCGAGTCGAGTGTTTAAGATAAACTTAACTTTTTAGATTAGGTTTTAGGAGTTGGGTAACCAAAAATATAATAAATTACTTGAAATGCGTTGTTTTTCAGATAGAGTAACATGAGGAGAAAAAAATAATAATCGAGGTACTTATTTATTCTCGCTAAACAATTTTAAGGCTAGGAAAAAAACTTACAAAATAATAAACCTTTTTCTGGTATTTACAGCCAAAGTGATAGGATTTTTATTTCAAGTAGGCCGTAACGAAACGTTAGATACAGCAGGTAAGAGCAGTGGTATCTTTATGCGAAAGTGTTTCACCTTATGCGGATGATGACCGGGTGGTCTTAGTGAGGTAAAATCCCACATTCACAGTCTTATTAATCCAAGACCAGTCGCCTTTTGAAGGTTTCCCCTGAAAAAAAGGTACATCAGGTACGTAGGTAACAATTTAAATAAACCAGCTTCCTCTTCTATATCAGCTTTTAGTTTTACCAGACTAACTGAATGTCGTATGTAATACAGAATCGCTACTTACAACTTGACCAGGCTTGGCATAATTAAAAATGTATAGAAATAGTTTCTTGAAATAAATTGTCACACAAAGAAATTATAAATAACCTACCATTACTACCATATTATTAGCTAACGGTTTCTTAAAATAACTAAAAAGCGGTCTAAAATACTCTATCATTAACTAAAATAGTATTCTATTTATTCAAGGTTTCATGAATACATATTTGATGTTTCTTAAATATGAAACAAGTTTTCATGTGATATATTTGTGACAATTACGGGGCACGTGTATTCAAGTGTCTATTTTTACACACGCTGTTATGGATTTAGATAACTATTCACTTAGTCGGCCATAGGGACTTTTGCCTAGTTTAGTAATAACTTTATGCGATGTTTTCTTTTTTACAGTGGAGTGATGATTTGCGCAAGATGGCTAGTAGGAGCTGAGTGAGCGAGTGACTGAAAACATCTCAGTGACATGCATTTGGAGAGGCCTATGTCCAGCAGTGAACTGCGATAGGCTGATGATGATATTTTATTATCAGTTCTCAAAATGTCGACGTATTTTGGCGTTTATCTAAGACTAGCCGTTTTCCACGACTTCACTGCAAAAACATTGTCCGCCTCTGACGCAGTCGGTTAAAAAGTAGCCTATGTGTTAATCCAGGGTGTCAACAAACTCTATACATCAAAATTGCTCCAGCCGTTTGAGCGCGAAAGAGTAACAAACATACATACATCCTTACAAACTTTCGCATTTATAATATTAGTTGGATTACGATTCATAAAATAAGTAATTTACATTTGCAATTATTACTACTAGTATGTCAGTACAATTAAATCAAAGTTTGCCGTGTAACTCATCATAACCCAGATCATTATCACTATTTCGAATAAGCTTTGAAAAAATATTTCTTACCAACATATTTCCATTTTTCAGAAACAACATCTACATTTCTGCATCCAAAACTTTTTAAAGCAAAATACCTCAAAGCAAATACACCTACCGAAGTGTGTTAAAAGCCAACAGATTGATTCTAGTAAATCCGTTTGGAATAAGTCTGTGAAAGGCTCAAAGCCCACCATCTATCGGATGAAATCGATTGTTTGACCTCAAGCTGCAACAACTTGGATATCTGAAGCCGGGTGCTTAGTTTCAGCGGTTTTCATTAAAAACGTAACAGCTTACCTGTGGCCTCAGGTCTGCATTGAAATGATGGATGGAGAGCGTTGATTTGGATAACTAAAGGCCTACAATTCGATATAAATTCACAATAGTAATTAAAATAAGTACATTTTCAGAACAATCATAAAATTGCGATTGAGATTTGAATGAATGGCAAAAAAAAAACTTGGTGAGGATATTGTCACTTCAGATTGTTTTTCGTTCGCACTTCGCTTAGTTTTATAATCTAGAAGAAACTCATCAGGGTGTAAATATTCTCTTTATTGAGAATGATAGTGCTTTAGAATTTAGTAAAGGGGCTAGTGGCATAACTGTATGGCATCAAATACAGTAAGGATTCCCGTTACGAAAATTCCTATTCACTTCATTCTTCTAAATCTTTCCACGTATGTCTCGTCTATCAAAACCAACCAGATACAAGAGAATGATAGCTCTATCAGCTTTTAGTCGCTTCGTCTGGGGCCATACGTAAAGCGCAGAAATTCTGCGTTATACATCATGCTGGTTTAAAGGGCAATCTGGACTGAATTTACGTGCCGCTCTCATTTTGTTGATGTAATGTAGCTTCGTAGAATTCAGGTCGTCTGGATTCAACGGATAAAGATTTATTAACTTATTTCGATATTTTGTTGAGATTCTGAGCACTACCTTTATCCAACTTCAAATAAAACGACTGTTGTAATTGTACAATTCGTGATTTCGTTCTTTCTTGGCTGATTGTTCACCTCTTAGCACCAGCACACTTTAAATTAAACGAAGTACAAATTTCAGATTCTATATTCATATTCATTGTAAGGACCGAAACTAAAACCAGTGTTAGAAAAAAAAATCTGATCCGTTCTTGGCACCTTACCTTTTGAACAATGATCTATATCTATATAGAGTGTTCTAAAAATAATTTAAAGGCATGAGAAATAAACTAAGCCTCAATATCCCGCTTACACTGCAACCGTGACTCAAAGCAAAAATATTCAGAAGCGAGTAACGCGGTGGTTTTAAAAGGCAATCCGTACGAAATTGGCGTGCTATGTGGTTTTATTGATCAGTCTTCTTTTTAATAAACACCAAAACTTTCAGGTTAAATTTAGATTTGACTTTATAAATAGTAGTTTAGTATGTCATACTTTTATTTGGGTAAAGTTGGGCGCCATGTATGGATTGGTGAATGTTTGTATAACCTAGTCCTTGTGAATTTGTCCAGACAATTACTTTAACGTTGTTACTGATAAGTCTACTAAATTACATAATTTTGTGATGATAAAAATTACTGATAGTGGTTTAATTAATATACCTACTATGTATGTAGCCCGATCTCAAAACATATAATAGGTCACTAATATTTGAGCTAAACAGACTACTTGAGCTGAAAAAATTTGGTCTAAAGCTTTCCCCTTTATGCTTCAAACAAAATACCCGTTACAAATGGAAATGCAGCCCTCAGAATCCACAGTTCATTCAGACGTTTCCCCAATATAATGTAAATATACCAAATCAAACTCCCACAAAGGGATAAAAGGAACCATTTTTACATTCCTCCACGCAAACTAGCACAACCCAATATACATACTCTGATATTGAAAGCTTACTGATCGTGCCGGGAACATTTCAATTTCTATCCAATTCAGGTGTCTATTGGCAAAGCTGGTGGCTCCAATGCATTTGCTTAAAAGCATGACAAGATGAAATATTTTCGCTTTCGCGGTCAGATACGACCCCACTTTCGGATTTCAGGTCATTTTGTTGTTTGTTCATCCTTGTAAATGGAAATCTCATGTTTCTTTGTTTAGAGAGAAACATGGTTTTAAAATATGAAAATTCTTTCATAAAAGTATAATCCACCGGGATTAATTCAGTGCATACGTTTTTCGTGATATTTGTTTTGCTTAGATATTATTTCGTGGGTAGGAACTTTTGTAATTTTATTATGCACATTAAAAAGCGACATAAAAAGAAAAACATATTACTATTACCTAATTATAAATTACTTCCGAACATTTTACTCAAAACACTGCATGAAATACCAATACATTGAGCACAGTAAATATTTCGATTATCATACTTGAGTATTTATCGTTGAATAATGTCGCCGTTAAGCTACTCCGTGATTGATATTTTGAGGTTACAACCCAACAAAGGATTTCCTTTTATATTATTGTTTTCCATTCACAATCCCAGAGGGACAACGGGTGTATTTTCGTCTGTCATTCCATCTCGGACACGAAAATATTTGTTTTTGCTTTTCAGTCCTTTTTGAGCCGTTGAAAGTTTGTTTTCCATATTTTTGCATATGAACAGTGATGGAATTTTTCATTGTACTTTCTATTTTTATAGCACTTCGGATATTTTAGTACGTGAATCGTAGTTTTTATTTCAAATGTGTAACAAAGACCGGTATAAAAAGAACGATCGGAAACCTTTTTTCGTTAAAAAAATCTATGTATGCCATTTTTATACTTTTCATTTTTAGGGTCCGTGTTCATCCCACGCACACCCACTGGCCTAAAGTCGATCTATAAATAAACACAGACATAATTACTTACGCATTCTCAATGTAAATATTAATAAAGATAAAAGCGGAAATTATAATATAGAAGATATAATACCTCCTTTGCCTTAGCATTAATCTCTAAAGCATTCATTCTGGAAGAAGGTTCATTAAATTAATGCGAGCCAATGGCTGCGATATAGAAGTGTTTACTGGATAGAATATTAAAAGCTTTTTGTATATACGTTATTGAAATATACTGGTATACAAGTATTTACTGATAAGGCGTAATGGTAAAGGGTATGAAAAGCTAAGACGGTAAGACATCGTCAAAAGAAATATTTTGGATGCAGATGGCACCAAGGAAGAAAGCCTTCGCCTTGCAATCTTTGATGAGGCCTGAATTAAAATAACAATATTAATTAGTCGACAGTTTTACCCTATAAATACGTATAAATAAAATAAAAGCACATAAAAGTTTTATTAATCACAATTAATCGGTACAAGGACATGTAAATGGTATGGCTCAATTCGACGGGTCCTACGTATACTGGTGTAACCCGCAAAACACCAAAATACGTTTTTTTGCACCAAAAGCCTTAAAATTACCCTAACTTTATACCCTGTAAAAATTATATTATTTTATTCAGTAATTTCAGAGATACAAACTTGTAAACTAATATAAGTGACATGATTTTCGGCCACACTACCATCTACACTGATGTAAGTCACTTGCACCAGTGTAGGTAGTCGCGTCCGCCGCGTCACGTACGCGCAAGTGCCATTTACTCCAGTATGCGCGCTGCGACGGAGTCGGGAGCACGTTAACACTGGTATAACTGCGTTAACTGCTAACGTATTCTTCTGTATAAAAACTATTTTTTGGCCTGTTTTTAGGGGTTGTGTTACTTTTTTACATATTTAACTAGTTTTGTTTGCTTTGAGTAAGTAGTGGTGAGAATTCACAACAATTAAGGGCTCACGAGGTTAATTATTAATAAATTTATGCGTTCAAAATTGACAAACAAATTACTAAGTTGACAGTACCAATATTTCTACAAAAGGGTTTAATTAATGTTCACCTAATGCAAGATACAGATTGTACTGCTTGTAGATTTGTTTGTGCCGCCTGCATTATTTTTTTACGTATAGATTATATAATGTAGACGCACGGTGTACTGCATACTCTTCACACTAAATTATAGAGTTTGTTTTTCCCTTTTTAGTTAGTGGTTGTTTTTTTACAGTCGGGATTTTTTTGTTTTATTTTTTATTATTATTTTATTTTTTCAATAAATTTTACACTTATAATATCAGTAGGAATACAAAGAAGTAGTATACAAAGTCACATGTGACTTTGTTTTATTTTCTTGATATTGTTATCTGACGTAACCTACTTTTTTCCTTCGAGGGTAGGCATAGTACCAACAGTAAACATCAGTGTGCTTAATTAAAATATTTATTTAAAAATTGAAAAACACAGTTTTACATGTTTTAATTAAATTACTAAGTGCTAAGCCACCCCCTGCTTGCTACCTATCGTTATCCTGTGACTAGAACTATTTTATCACCAACTTTCTCACATTGAACTTTGACCTGTGCACAATAACAAAATGTCAACACATGTTTCAAACTTGGAGCATCTGGAACAACTGTTTTCTGTGCGGATGCAGCAGTATGAAGACAAGCTGCGACAGGCAACCTCTGCAGCCAGCCCAGCTCAACCTGACTTGTGCACATTATCCAATGAATTCTCCGAGTTCAAGGGTTTTGTTTGGCAGGCACTGAAGAGACTTAAAACTGAGATTGGATCTATTTCCAACTTAATTGACCGGCATGAAACCTCTATGCGTAGAAAGGTTCTCCTCATCCATGGAGTCCCTGAGGTGAAGGATGAGAAGTTGCTTCAGGTGACGTACAACATGCTGACCTCCAGGATGAAACTCTCTGAAGCTAGTATAGCGAATTCTGTACACGTCTGCCATCGACTTGGACCTGCGCAGCGAAGAACTCGACCAATCTTAGTTAGGTTCTTCAAGATGGAGCATCGTCAGCTTGTCTGGGATAGCAAGAAGATTCTGAAAGGTTCTGGCATTACAGTGTCCGAGTTTCTGACTGCATCTCGTCACCGTGTCTTCACAGAAGCCCGCAAGCACTTTGGCATCAACAACTGCTGGTCCATGGAAGGTAAAATAGTTATCATCACACCAGACAAAGTGCGGTGCAAGATCGAGACTGCCTGCGAACTCCGTCAGATAACTGCACGATTTCCTTCTGGTAAAGGTGTTACGGAGGATTCAGCGCAGTCGGAAGATCCTGGTTCGCCGAGTGGGGTCGACATGCCTGTTGAGAAGGCCACCAGAAAGGCACGTCGACGCAATTAAGACGCAGTATATCTTGGGCAAACTTATTCATTGTTTTTCGTCTCTGTTGCCTGTGTTGCTGGTGTATTTGCTGATCGCCTGTTTTATATACTTTAGCAAT
This sequence comes from Chrysodeixis includens, assembly GCA_941860345.1. Classification (NCBI taxonomy): domain Eukaryota; kingdom Metazoa; phylum Arthropoda; class Insecta; order Lepidoptera; family Noctuidae; genus Chrysodeixis; species Chrysodeixis includens. The sequence goes on along the minus strand of OW796093.1, from coordinate 11,190,075 downwards.
ACTTATTATCTCGTTATTTTTCAACTCTAGCGGGTGAGTTAATTTATTTTACCGCAACGTCACACAAACGCATTACATGACAATTACGTTTTACTTAATACTTGACATTGACATCTGTCAAATGACATGTAATTGCGTTTTGTTGTTCAATTTGTTCACTCAATATTTATGTTTAGTTTAGTTTAGCAAGTAGGGGTGGTTGTCGATCTGTAATATAATTATATACTACAAATCGATAATTGCTTTGAATTTTAGTGTTTATTATTAGTTTTTTTTTTGTCACTTATATATATATTTTTTATTATTTTAGTTATTTATGGATGACGCTGTGTCAAGCCATAACGATAGCTTTTATTCTTGCTCTTCCTCAATTGACAGTTTTGTCAGTGTTGATGGTGATATTCCGGAACCTACTCTGCATGACAAAATCTCTGCTGCATTTTTCAGTAACCCCAATCATTTACATCTAGTCCACATTAATGCCCAGAGTGTTCCCGGCCACTACAACGATCTTCTGGCGTCCATTAGCAGTCATCACATAGATGCTCTGTTGATTTCCGAATCTTTTCTTAAACCTTCTCTCCTATCTACTCAGTACTCATTACCTGGTTTCATACTGATTCGGAATGACAGAACTGGCAAGGGTGGTGGAGGTGTTGCTGTTTATTTGCGTGCTACAATCCCTTATAAAATTGTGCTTACTTCCCCTAACGTATACGCTGAATCAGCTGAATTTTTATTTATTGAAATCATTGTGAACCACTCTAAATTATTATTATCAGTTTTTTATTCTCCCAATCTGCATATTAATTATTTTAATACTTTGGAGTGTGTTTTAAATGATTTTAGACCTGTCTATGATCATATTATTTTAATGGGCGATTTCAACACTTGTCTCTTAAAAAACGATTCCCGCTCTCATAAATTGATATCTCTTGTGTCCTCCTTTAATCTCCACATTCTACCTTCTTCTGCCACCCATTACTCCCCTAATTGCTCCCCTTCTCTTCTTGATCTCATAATAGTATCTTCTCCTCACAATGTTTCCAGTCACGGTCAGTTTGCGGCTCCGTTTTCTTACCACGATCTTATTTATGCAAGTTATAGGATTCGTCGTCCTAAAGTCAAGCCTCAATATGCATTTCTCAGAAGTTACAAGAACCTGGATCTGGATTTGTTGAGACATGATGCCGAAGCTATTGATTGGTCGCCCTTGCTTGAGTCTGAGGACGTGAATGTTGTGGTGGAGGAGTTTAACTTAAAAGTTCTCCAGCCATATGAGAAGCATGCCCCTCTCCGCCGCACCAAGATTAAACACAACCCGGCTCCTTGGATTACTTCTCACATTAGGGACTTCATGGTACGTAGAGATAGGGCGAAAGCCAGGTATATACGTCGGCCGTCTGAGTTAAACCTAACCTGCTACAAAGCTTTACGAAACCGTTGCAGTCGTCTGTGTCAGAATGCTAAGAGGAAGTATTTTTATGAGTCGCTCGATGGTCGTAGTCCTTCTGACATTTGGAAATTTTTAAAGACAGTCGGTATAGGCAAGTCATCCGATGGCCACATATGTGCGAATTTTAATCTTAACGACCTCAATGAACACTTTTCTTCTCCTCCTATCACTTTAGAGTCCACGATTAAACTTCGCACCTTGCTGGAACTTTCTGGCTTGCCGTTACCGGACTGTCCCTCATTCAAATTTACTTCGGTCTCTGAAGACGAGGTCAATAAATCAGTATCTTTTATTTCTTCTTCTGCTGTTGGTAGTGACAAGCTTTGCTCAAGGATGATAAAACCTATTTTACCCATATTACTCCCTATCCTAACTTATATCCTTAATTTGTCAATGTATACCTGCACCTTTCCCTCTTCCTGGAAACAGGCTTACATTATACCTCTACCTAAAGCATCCAATCCTTCTACTATATCCCAGTTTAGGCCCATTTCTATTCTTCCCTTCCTCTCTAAAGTCCTTGAGCATCTTGTCCACCGTCAAGTGTCCACTTTCCTTCTTGCCAATTCTGTCCTATCCCCTTTCCAGTCTGGGTTTCGCCCGGGACACAGCACTGTCACTGCCCTAGTTAAGGTCACTGATGATATTCGTTTTGCCATGGAGAACAAGCGCCTTACGGTACTTGTTCTACTAGATTTCAGCAGTGCCTTTAATTCAGTGGACTTTGACGTGCTCCTGGGAATTCTCCAATCTATCAACTTCTCCTCGTCCTCCATTTCTTGGTTTTCCTCCTATCTTCGGGGCCGTTCGCAGTGTGTCCGCCATGAAGACACTTTATCCGATTGGCGTGACCTCGCTGCGGGTGTGCCCCAGGGTGGTGTCCTTTCTCCTCTTTTATTTTCTATTTTTATTAACTCCGTCACCAGGGTTATCTCTTCCAATTTCCATCTGTACGCAGACGACTTGCAGGTTTATCATGATTTTGCTTTGAGTGATGCCGATTCTGCTATAGCTGCAATGAATCATGACCTGGCTTGCATAGGCACCTGGGCTAAATCTTATGGTTTACAGATTAACCCTGCGAAATCTCAGGCCATAATCATAGGCAGTCGACACTTTTCGAATGCGGCTAATATAGGTCTGGTTGGAGACGTGGTATTAGACGGTGTAGTTATCCCCTTTACAGATACAGCCAAGAACCTAGGTGTCGTCTTGGACTCCAACCTGTCATGGCAGAGTCATATCAATGAAGTTAGCCGCAAGGTGTACTATTCCCTTCACTCACTGAAACATTTACAAAGTTTTCTCCCCCTTCAAACAAAAATTTATTTGGCCCAATCTTTAATTCAGCCTATTATAGACTATGCTGATGCCTGCTATTTGGATGCCACTGAGGAGCATTTAAACAAACTTGAGCGCTTGCAAAATTTATGTATTCGTTTTATTTTCGGATTACGTAAATATGATCACATCTCAGAATTTCGCAAGGATCTCAAATGGCTCCCAATCCGCCTTCGCCGGAACACTCGGATATTATGTCTCCTGTTCAACATCCTGCATAACCCTCAGTATCCCTCCTATCTCCGTGAGCGATTCTCCTTTGTCAAATCTTCCGACGCTCCGTGCAGATCCCATCTTAGAAGCCTCCTTAAATTCCTTCCTCACAACACCGACTTCCTCTCCTACTCCTTTACCGTGCATGCAGTTAGATTGTGGAATTCACTGCCACCCTGTATCCGTGATTCACCATCAATATCTGTCTTTAAGAGAAGATTAAAAGAGCACTTCCTTTCCATATAATTATATATTGGTTTTTATATGTATACGTAGGTATATAACCTATTGTTTTTCGTTTATATTCATGTTAAGAAATCTTTTTTTATATATAAAATTAACGTACTTTATAGTCCAACAAATCTAAGAAGTACCGTTTGACAGTTATGACAAATAGGATAATAGGGTTGGGAGTAAAAAAATCGTTTACTATAATATCCGATTTTTATGAGATCGATTACTATAATATCAGAATTTTAAGAGATCAATTGTCATAATGAAATAAAAGTTATGTTTAGGATATTTTATTTATACACTACTAGTACTAGAATCGTCATCGTCTTCGTCATCATCGTCATTTAAATTAATGACTAGTTGATTATCTATGAAATTAACAAAGTGTACGTCTCTGTCGAAGTCGTAATTTATTTTAGGGTACCTATGTATTAAGTGCATAATGCGGTCGCGCAGTAACGTGTCGTCAATTGATAATTTGAAAGTAATACATTCGATTATTCGTATATGTAATCGATTTTATCGCATACAAGTGTATCTGAAGAGTCACAACACTACAAGCAGTGACCTAACTACGTGACTTTGCAATGAGGTCAAAAATAGAACTATTAGAAATTATTTACTATGTAAATATGTGTTATTTTGCTTTGTTTGAAAGTTTTCAATTAAATTAGGATATTAAAAATTGAAAATTTTTAGATGCAATAATAAAATCTTTCTAAATTCATGGTTTTATGACAAAGGTTGTCGAAACTGAGTATTGTACGCATGAACAAAGTTGTTTCGGTTTGAAAATGATGAAACGTCAAACGGTACTTCTTAGATTTGTTGGACTATAATTATTTTTACGCACACTGTTGCCTTCTATTTAATACATTTCTCCTTTCGCAGGTCTGCTGGAAGAAATTTCTATAAGAAATAAGCAGTACCTTTGTACTTCAATTGTTTAATGTTGTGTCCATATTCTGTTGTTCTGTGTGTACATAAATTGTAAATAAATAAAATAAATAAATAAATAAATTATTTTAATAATAATATTTATTTACTAATGAAATAAATAGCGATACTACTTTTAATACATTTTTGGCAGCAATTAACGTAAGAAGTTACCAAATTTTGCTACTTGGGAACTGACGAGACAATTTTTTTTATGTACCCAAGTACATCATTTTTAAAGGTGTAGAAATATTCCAGAGGTAAACAATATAACAATATTCGCAACCTCAGTTTATTTTGGTAAAGTTGTAGTATTGAAAAAACAATTAAGTTCAATCAAAACTTAAGTATAGTAACACAAAAGACATTCAAATTAAACTTATAAAGGACTTAGTGGTCGCCCGCAACTTCGACCGCACGAGTGTCGGTTATAACCTTGGAAAACATTGCCCTCCTCTGACGCAGTCGGTTAAAAAGTCTATGTTTTAGTCCAGGTTGTCAGCTAACTCCATCCGAAATTTCTTCAAAATTGGTTAAGTCGTTTGAGCGTAACAAACAAACATCCAATCCATACTTTCTCGCGTACCATTACAACTTTCGCGTTAACTATATTAGTAGGATATTTTCAAATGTATAAAATGCATATTTAAACAATTATGACGAGTGTGGTGATGTGATGAGGCATTCGTATGATGGGTGTCCTACACAAATCACCATTTAATACCAGTTGTAAAAATGTAATGAATTTTCCATCATCTGATTTAGATCATCATCTCATTGCCCTGTTTTTAGGGGTTGTGTTACTTTTTTATACATTTAACAAGTTATGTACACAACTATACACTTAATAGAAGCACATAGTTCGAAAAGAGTTGCACAAAGGTTATACTAATTTCTTTAAAATACCTTTTCTAGCGGATCTGCAAAGGGAGAAATAAAGTAGAAACATACAAAAACTAGTGGACGTAACTGAACAGACGTAACGTACGTAACTGACGTAACGTAACTGAAAAAAAAAATAGTGGAAATGCTATTTATAAGAAAAATGATATGAAATTCAAGACAAGCTAGTCTTAAAAAAAAAAAAACAATTAGGTATTATCGTAAGAAAACCTCTTTAAAAATCAAACTTTTTTTTTACTTAAAATAAGAAGATTACATTATTTTGTTTTATTATTTTTAAGATTGCAAGGCCAATGATTTTATTTTTCATTATTAAGAATGCTACTATCTAATAATAAAGTGTTATTTTGTATTTTAAATGCTTTTATTTAACTTCTTGCCACACTAATTTAAATAATCACAGTTAATAATAATACAGCAAACTGTTGCAAGTAGCTTTCCAGTACTGAGTAAACTGTTGTAAGTGTTAAAAAGTCGATAAAAGTAGATAAAAGTAGGTATTATTTTTAATATTATAACCTCATATTGGTCAATAACACGGAAATACTATGTTTAAAGAGTAAAATTCTTCAGATTTGCTTTATTATAAGTATAACCAAGTACACTATATACTGGTATAAGTGGCCACTTGTATCAGTTTACAGGTTCTACAGTAGTAAAAAAAACAAGTTACATCAATGCAAGTCAACCTATTTTCCAAAGTATAAAAAAAGAAGAAGAACCAATAATGCAGTCTTATTTCTTAAATATCAAAATATAACATACTAAAATTTCAAGTGTTTTTATTGATTTACGACAAAGTTACAAGCTTTTGAACCTTTAAACCGCTCTCTTGAAAAGTTGCATTTTTGCACTTGTACTAGTCTACGTAGGACCCGTCGAATTGATATAGTATGAATGTGAGCTAAAAAAGAAATGTATTTTATAAACCGTGGTGCATAGTTAGTGTTACGTTAAATTTTAGTCAAATCATATCTTTGTTAGCTTACCTGCTTTATGGTGGCTAGCCTGCTTAATTATTCTAACTAATCAGTAAAACCAAGGTTGCCTAAAACAAAAAGAAAATTTAAACGTTAAACGCTTTCCAAAACAGAAATAATTCTTCCCTAATTGAAGCTAAAGATCGGAATATTCAATTCTGTTTTCCATTTTTCCGAAATTAAATCCGTTTGAATACGAATTCCGGGCTATTACAGTCGAAAGCTTGTAATTAGCATGTGACTGCCTAATGACGTCATAAGACCCTCGTTTCGCGAGCACGCCTCTCGAAATATCTTGCTAAACGTATAATTTCCCAAGGTACATAATAATATGACCGATGTATCATTGTTATACTGCAGGACACACCCAATCAAAATTGAACCTAATTTACATTCAATAGGGTGTATTTTCGAAGGAAGGTATCGTGACTCCATTTAATTCGTTTTAGGCGCCCTGATATTTGGTTTGAAATAAGGAAACGCTCTTTCTATTTGATGACTGCATTGCAGTTCTGACGTTGCATTTTGTTTAGTTAGCAAATATAGTTTAATTTCACGCCCGGTAGAACGATACATACATGGTGTAACAGAAATACTTGGTTATATTTTGAAATGCTGTTTTTGCCCTTGCCTTGCGTCTTGCCAAAATGGCGCTAACGTAATAAATGATTTACCGAGAAAATAATAATATATTAACAGAAAATGATTTGATTTCTGTACTACTTTGATAGGCTGGTGATAATTTTGTATGCTAATGACCAAAATAAACATTTTTTTTTCAATATATTCCAATTACGATTCCTTCCAATATCGGTTAGTTTTATAGTATGACCAGGGATTTTGCAACACCATGTATCCTACGGCTAAGTCCATTAAATGTTTGATGTAGATTAGTAGCTATGCATATTAAATGTTTGATGTAGATTAGTAGGGTATTACATGCAATATGCATGGACTATTACTTTTGGTGGTATAACATATCACAAGCGGCCAGATAGCCCGTATCTACTACAGGGATAAACAGATTGTATACAAACAAAGCTATAATAAAAATACGAAAGCAACTCTATCTGTCTGTTATTTCATGATTTAGTGTACAACCGATTATGACAAAATTTCGGTTGATCACAGATTATTTTACTTTAGTTTTCTTTATCTTTTTTAGATAAAGACTTCCACACTAAAGAATTTTTGTTCTTGTATTGCGGGGGTTTCATTTACATGCACAAACACCCCCAGACTCAGATTATCGCATTTGCGTAGTGACCTACACCACCGGCTATCTATAAAGTCAAAGAAAGTCCGATTGTACTGTAAGAAGAGACGTAGATATTTTTTTGAGGCAATAGCCTACATCGATGAGGGTGAAAACTAGAATTTCCAGAGCATGGAGGCTGTTAAACCCAAAGATATGCTACTGTTACCCCTATCGTCAAAAGAAAAATGACTTCCAATATAAAATGTCCAGACACTTAAAAATCAAACCTATTTTTAGTAACCCAATCCAGATCAGTTTGCCTAACAATATGCCTACCTAGTCTAAGCCTATAGCACCGTACCTCCACCAATTGTAAGCACTAACCGACCGAAGAGGATTACTTAATCGAGCTCGCACTATCTTCCTCATAGTTTGTACACGCCTTAGTCGTGATCGAACTATCGAGTTTGTACTGTATAATATGATGGTAAGTCAGTTAGTTCAGTGTTCAGCTGAATTTACTGAGATTTCATGCTGAGAGCTAATGAGACAGACTTTCGGAGAAAGGCTATTGGTTCTGATGAAAATGTGGCTTGGAAAAATGCAAGGCTGTTAAAAGTTTTTCACCTAATCAACATTATTGTGCTATAAAGATATTATAAATTGGACTTACAATAAAATAACTTTTGGTAAATTTAGTGTGGTACTGTTGGTGTAGATATTTTGGACACTACTCTCCATAAAAATAACGAATCGATACGAATTCTTTCCCGACGTTTTGGTAGTCCTCAAATAGCTGTTCTGACTGTTTCGGAGTATAGCTTGTCTCCGAAACATTTTCAGCATTTTCCACATAACTACATACAAAAACACGCAAGTCGCATAAAGAAAGGTGCTAAATTCCCCACAACAAAGCTTGCTTTTAAAAATTCACATAAAATATTCGAAAAATAGCTAAAGTGCTAAAATATCCTGGCCAGTGTGAAAATACTTGAAGTTTCTACTCGCACATTTAACTTTTTAACTGGATTGTCGCGACGTTGAAAATGTTAATGGAATGTGTAACTATTCTGCGATGGAACATCGGAATAACGTTACGTAGCGAATTTGTTGAATTTTAAAATAGCTTTTGTTAATTTCTTTAAAACCTTACACTGGCTGAAGTTTTAGTACATTTTACGTGTATTTTGAAATACTTAGACTACCAGAAAGTGGCTTTGCAGTGTATTTAAACAAAATTGAAGCATCAGAATTACTTTTTGAAATTCTAAATGTTCTCAATTATTCGAAAACACGGCTGGAAAATGGGGATGGAAAACGTCATGAGGAAACTCGAGTCGTAAATATAAAAATCTAAATTCGCCAATCCGAAAGTGACGATGCATGATAATTAATTTTATTCCTTCTATAATATAAGGTATGAGGTTTTTAAAAAGTAGTATTTACACACCAGTGTTTAATTTTTGTGCATGTAATCTACTAAAAGTATAAAATCATCATCTTCCTGCCCTTATCCCATTTTACTTGGGGTCGGCGCAACATGTTTTTTTGCTAAACATGTTGCTAATGGATTTGGCTATGGTTTTATAGTCGGCCGCCTGCCTGACACTAACCCTCTTTGGGAATGCGATTGTTGGTTGTTTACCCGCCACCATTCGGGTGACCCAAGGTGCTTGGTACAGTGCACTGGGTCTGAAGGTCCATTAGTCGCCTTTTACGACACCCAGTGGAGGATATGGGGTGGCGCTATTCTTTATATCCGGACACCACACGGACACTAAAAGTATAAAATCATGGAACATAATAATATTATATCTGTAAAACTGAAACACAAACAAAAGACTGATATGCGTGTATCCGAAATAAAGTAATTGAGCTCTTATCAGTCATTAAAAGTAGCTTCAATGCTTTGTAAATTGATTTCGTCTGTCCAAAAAAGTAAAAATACTTTAAACAAAATTTGACTCTATATTCCTATAAATAAGGTGCAAATTCAAATCGAAAATGTGCAAAAGCATCGCGATAATGACCTTACTTGATGTGAACCATAATATACATACATACGTTGAAATCGATCGATTTCGTGTTGCCACGGTCAAGTCTCGATAAAAGAACGGTTATTTGTTGATCGTTATCTCTTTCATATTTAAATGGACCTCTGAAAGTAATTAAAAGCAAATTGGTATTTTAAAAGGTATCAGGTTTCAATTTTGTCTGTATACAATTTTTGTTAAAATTTATTTTTCGTAATACTTTTCATACTAGTTGGAGTTCGCGGCTCCTCCGGCCCAGGAGGGGCCGATGCCGGAGCCGTGATTAAAAAAAATAAATATTAATTATGTTTAGATAAAAACTTTCCAAAACATATTCTCCTACAAACTAATGTCTTCACAAATAAAAAAAGCCTATATAGGTCGAATCGAGAAACCTCCTCTTTTTTAAGTCGGTTAAAAGGAGATGAATTGTGTATAATTTATACAGAAATCTCATTGTTTAACCTAACTACATGCTACCTTCCATTATCAACTCCACAAACTCACAACGTCATTCGCACATTATAGCTATCTTCCTAAAATATTAAAAACCTCTACAAAAATATATTATTATAACCAGTGCATAGAACTTTCAAAGAGAAAATTTCGAAACTGTTGATAGTTTAATACGAAGCAAAACTGTTTAGTAAACAATTGAATTACTGCCATCTGCTTTCTATCGATTCGCGGTTCAATTACCTACGCTATGTTTACGAGTACCTTCAATTTTTAAACAGATACACGGTACTGTTTGATTTAGCCCTTTGTGGTGAAATAAAATGGTTTGTAAACAATTCTTGTTTGTGTTTAAGTTTTGAACCTTGAGTTCATTATTATCTTTTAAATAAACTGTGCATTTCACCATAGCTTGCCAATCTTGTAAGATATTGTTCAACAGATTCATTTTGCTAAAATTTAATTTGGTTCAAAATTCGTTCTTTTGCGAAAATACATATATTTAAAGTTTTTGACTTGATCTTGAATAATATTAAACATAAACTTATGTAAATCAATCGATTGAGAAAAGATTGTACCCTTATAAATACGTTTAGGTCATATTTAACCAAGAATACAAGAAAATTCGTAAACAACCGAAAAACAAACTTAACTTCAGACACGCAATTAAAACCACTTCTAACACCAGTACATAAAACAAGACTACGAAATGAAAAAACAAAAATCGAACCTTTCAATACCTAGCTTTAAGCCCTAAGAAACGTGTTCGTGGGAAATCATCAAATGCCCGCTGTGGGTGCAGCGGCAGTATCAGATTTTTACTGATTTAAACCCACTATGTTCCTCCTGGAGCCATTTGAGTGTCACGGTAACTCTTACGAACATCGCGCAGCAAGATCATGACCCCTTAAATTGATAACCAACGTCACGTCAAGCTCCCTACATTTCACAACACTAATGGTTAATTGCGATCACTACGACATCATTAATACGTCATGATTAATGACGTAGGCATAACGATGACGTCGCACTTCCCTTAGATATCATAATTGATTCCCTTTTTGTTGGTACGAGCCGTTTTTAAAATACCCCTATATTGGGTAATGGGATGGTAACGGAAAATGGGGAAAAAGAATAAAAGCGTAAACGTAGCTTTGCTTTTGAGTGAAATTAGTACATGGATATTATTTACATACATATATGTAAATAGGTGAATTGTATCGATTAGATGTGGTCGGCAGTTAAGTCGAATATTTTGTAATTAAATAAATGGTAAAGTAGTTGCCAATCTGCAAATGAACAAAATTATAAAATAATGAACTCTCCTTTTTCTCTGTATGGGGAGAAAGACTCTGCTAAGACTCCGAACAGTCATGTCCTAGAAGACTTTTTTTAAATGGGGCAGGTTTTAGCAAGACAAATATTTTTTCTTTCGATATCCACCGATAAATTTGTAGCAATTAATTAAAAATTTTTACTCTCTCATGATCACGTTTTAGATTTTCGCATAAGACGCTTATTTCTTTAAGTTTAATAATTTAATTTAATCTATTCATTTTAACTACAATAAACATTATAAAACATTTTTTAATCCAAACAAATAAATATCCCTAAGCTCAATAAATAAATTTAACTAATTAAGAAGTTGATAAATCTAAATGGGTAGCAACCAAACTGTCTAAACGATCACATTTATAAAATTCGTGGAATTGACTCGACTTACCTTATTAATGATGATTCAAATAAATTATTGTCTTTTACAAATTAGTAACAATATATTACTGGGGCAGACTGTTTCCACTAATTTGTGTTTCTTAAAATATTCTCGGTTTAATATCTCTAGATATTTGAACGTTTATAAAAATAGAGAAACCGATAATTTTGATTGAGGTGTCTACGTCATCAGACATTCTACAATGTATAATATATTTAATTTGTTGCCACTTTACACTTTAAAGTGGTCGAGAAATATACGTAGATACGTATACATATACAATAAGACGACAGCTGTTGGCCATTGGCAGTTATCATTAAGGTAAACGTAAGTTTTTAGTTAAAAATCTCATATAGTTTTGAAAGTTTTCAAAAAACAAATTGAAAAAACATTGATTGTTGAATTACAATGATTCGAATTGATACATTTTATTACGATTAGTAGAACAATTCGTTAGTGATCAGCGGATTTGGTTTGATAGCTTTATTGATGTCACGCCCCTTTACCTTGGGGGTAGGCAGAGATCACATCTTTCCATTTGCTACGATCCTGGCATACCACTTTAGCTTCATCCACACTCATCAATCGCTTCATACACGCCCGTCGGTTTTTTTATTTAAATTTACGATATTATTGAATCTGTTTCTTTACATTCAAAAATACTTCGAAAACTTTGCGAGATCATGATAATCTTTTCCATTCACACCAAAACTTAACCGTAATTTACCTCAAACTCGAAAACAAAAGAATCCTCAACTCAATGTGCTTTTTCATTTCAAAAATCCTTGACATCAATGCTTAGAAAAAGCTAAGCACTTACCACCACCTGCTAAAGCGAGTTTATTGCAGTTGTGGAAGCGAGACAGCGATATACACTTTGTAGTGCGCTGTCACGCTTCCACAACCAAAACAGTCTTGTTTTAAGAAGTGGTAGGGAGTTCTACTATCTAGCCTCTCTCTCTCGGGGATCCAAAGAGTTTTTAGCTAAGTGATAAGATGCATATTCAGTCCTCTGAAAGATTTACACTGATATCATGATGTTCAGTACTTTTGGGTATTAAACTTTGCTCAGAGGATTTTAGAAAGATATTTTTACTAGCGTTTTGTGTATCTAAGTACACAATGGGATTAAACATAGCTCGGCCATATTAAAAAAAAATAAAAACGTCAAAGCATCTTAGTGTGATCTAAAAAAGCATAAAATCGGAGAATACCTATATTAAAAAAAATATGGCTGATAAAAAATAACATCAGCTGATTTTTTAAGTAAAAGAGGTCCATTTATTTTTCGGTGTGTTTGTACAGTAGGGGTCTTAAGTCCATAACCGATTTCACAAATTTATGGCATCAAAACAAGTGGCGCTTACGACCTCTTGACATAACAAATACACATTACATTTTGCACACATACACGGTTCCCGCACTCTTTCATCATTACCTAGTCAGAAAGAGCGCGATATAACGATAATGCTTTAGTGACAAACCTGTTTTGTCGCAACCGTGACCGCGACTGTCTGGTGGGGCGCATTAGCGCATAGATATTGGTATTCATTTGTTCGTAAATTTTGTTCAGACAGTTTGTGTTATTATTGCGATTAGTGTGTTGTTCGATTATCTTTAATCAAGATGCAAGCAAATGTTGCTATTGATGCCAGGGCAAATATTGTCTATCAAAATATAAATATTTAAATATTTCTACTTTACTGTAAACATTTCTCAAATTTCAAATCAAACCGGCTGTGTAAGTATTTTTTTATTAATTTGATTATGATTGTTGTGGTCTTTATTTTTATAATTATTCATATGTTGCAAGATAATAATAAAATTTTCGTAGTTAGCCGCCACTTATTAACCCGACTCAGTGACGTGTCATGATCGAAGAATATGAAACAGTAGAATAATATTGTGAACGTGTGGCGGTGGATTTGTGCTCAAGGGCCGAGTGAATTGGAATTTATACCAACACGTGCGAACAGCTCTAATTACGTCGAAGTTTTTAGTGACATAATGCTACCGACTGTGCGTATCTAATGTTTACCCCATAGAAGACTGTAGTGAACTAACTTTTGTTCAAGATAATTGTCCGATACATCGTGCCAGTGTTGTAAAAGAGTGGTTTAGCAAGCATACTGACATTAAAGTTATTCCCTGGCCAGCACGTTCCCCTGATCTAAGCATTGAAAATGTAAGAGGTTTATTGGTTCAAAAATGGAAAGCACGAGATGAGAGATATCCTGAGCATAGCCTTAAATATATATTATGTAAATATTGTGGCCTCCATGCGGCGACGTCTGCTTAGCTGCATTGAAAACAATGGAGGCTATACTAAATATTGAATAATACGCCGTGTTTTTTACAGTGGGCGTGCTGGTCATAATAAAGTCTTACGTTAGTTAGTTTATGATTGTAAAATTGGGATTACGCTTCAATCTTCTTTTCTCTTTGAGAATATCTTTGAGAAAATGAATATATTAAGCTATAATCTCATATAGTTAAAAGTAAAATAACACTTATTTTTTATTTAAATATAAAACAAACTTAATATATATATTTTTTAACTTAAGTAATAAATGTTTATTCAAATTACCTATTATTGTTTTATTTGAACCTAAACTTATGATTTATTATATATTTATGTTATAATATTAATTTAAGTATATATTTATATAATATATAAATAAATATGATACATAACTTATTATAAAAACATTAATTCAAAAATATATAATAATGTTGCTTGTAAGTAATAAAAAGTCAAAGAAAAATAAAAGCGATCTGACAAATCACTTGAGATTCGAACCGACTGCCACTCATTTCTAAGTCACACATTGTTACACGTGATCAAATTTATATAATAGTTCATTAAGACACCGCAGATATTATGAGGTAGTTTTAGTTAAATTATAAAATTGTGAATATGTTGTAGGTAGATTTGAAAATTAACTTGTTGACTAAGGTTCATTACACACTAATAGGAAAGAAAACAGATATATTGTTATCTTTGTCTAGGATTACCCACACACTGTCATCTTCTTGTAGTTATACTGTATGACGGGTAAATGTTTGCGTTGACGTCACGCACACATGTATATGCAGTAGCATGCAAGCGAATATGATCCTTGTTGTGCTACTGGAATTATGGCTCCAGACTGTACAACAAATCACTTTCGTCGTCCATTTTTAAGATAACTACTAGAACAAAAAAAAAAGGATTCACTTAAAAAATAACCACTAATCTTAAAAAGAAACTCTATTCTAGAAATTCAATTATCAGCGCCCGTATCAAAAGACATCATTTCTCATTTTTAGAAGAAATATTATCTCAAGACGATCGGCTTAATTTAATTAAATACATTTTGTTTATAATTCAGGGATCCCTTGAGAAATCATTCAAGATAGATTTTAATCTCTTCATTAAGCTTTTATTGTTTTAAAAGAACGTCTATTTTTCTACTTTATTCAATTGTGTGAGAAATTATTTAACGGGATTATAGTGAATTGAAATATTGAGATGGAAATGTCTGTCAGCGTAATATGCTATTTTGATCTCACGTTCATGTAAATAATCGTCTAAATATTTTTGTAGATAGAGATTTATCGAACGTTACACATATATTGTACCACTCAGTAATTTGATGCTTGGTGTTACTTCTCTATACTTTTCTGTAAAATTTTGTATTGGGAAAGTAATAACGTTGTACCTGTACTGCAAGGTATTAATAGGCCTCTTTCTTTAAAGAGGTAAAGGTACAGATCAGCACGGTTTTTCTATGTCTACATGATTGAGGACTCCAGTTACGTCCAAAACTAGTCGAGCATTCCCAAAACATACACGTAATTAAACACTGCAGGCCATGAAATTGCCTATATGCTTGTTCACTTACAATTCACGTGTGCAAATCCATAAAAATAATCAAGTACAATAAACAAAAGAGCATATTTACGAGAACAATTGGATAAAACTCCCTAAAACCAACAGCGAAGTAGGATATTAAATTTTATTCCCAATATCTGGTTCTTTGATTCGGGATATTTGTTATCAGGAAGCAATTTCGACAGGTGTGTGCGAATTTATTTGGTGACGCAGTAAATTGATTATGGTTTTGAGAGTGTGAGTGGGATTCAAATATTATTCACTACGCATTTTTGATTCATTTTAAACATGAACTGCTTATTTTAAACGATGCTTCCTGATGAGATTTTTGCCATTCTGGCTAAAAATTTTTAAATTAATCAAAAAAAGAATTGTACCGTTATTGAAACACTAAATGTGTTTGAATGATTTATTTACAAAAAAAATAGACGAAGGAATGCTTGTTATCTTTTAACATTATTTTATCATTAGCATGTCATCAGTCCCATGATTTGCAATGCAATGTTTCTATATACATTTTTGTAAACGTACTGAAAAATTGAATATTTTAGAAACTTCTTCTTTCGCATCATTTACATTTATGGTATCTTCCTTTACTGGTTAATACGTACGGGTTAATCCCGGTATAATATTCTCGTACACCCAATAACGCTTGGATATTTGGTACCCTAATCGTCTTATACGACACACTCGGGAAATAAACGGTCTTCTGTTCGTTAGGTAGTAGATATTCGATTATAGATAGAACACAGTACTATGAGTTCTTAATACAACATCTTCGCTTGTGAAAATAAAGCAGCGCATGAAAATAATGCGCTTAAACCGCTGCACGTAGTTGAGTGGCCACTGCGGGCAGCTAGTAAGCGCATTGATTTGAGTACACATTTTTGAGATTTATTTTAAGGTGAATATGTCGGTATCCTCTACATCCCATTTTCCATTTTTGTTTGAGCATTTAGCCCTTTTGCTTGGTTACGTTCTTTAGGTGATAAAAGGAGTAAAAAAATTGTTTTCACTAAATAGCCTCGCCACCCACCGCGGCGTCATGTTCTAATGAAAGACTCTGGATAGATCCGAAATTAGTCAGGCGATGATAATGCGAGAGTAAATCGTTTGATATAATAATTATAACACAATTAGCTCTTATTTATGAAAACCTATATGAAATATGATAATAATAATATGTAGTTTTATTTATAATTATTTTATTCTAGGTACTTCTCTATATTTTTACAACACCATTCACATCTGCGCTTAGTTTTATTATTTCTAAAAGTGTTCTCTTTTCAAAGAATACCAACATTAAGTTATTTATAACCGCTGAATAACATAGCGTAGGTGTTTTAAGTAACTGTAGACTTGAAAAATAAATGGCAGTTTGTCTGTCTTAGAACAATTTTAGAATGAAGGTTACAATATTTTTCAGGGCTTTTAAGAAGTCTTCAACTCCAGTGGAAGGTGGCGACCGGGGCGTAAGTCCGTAAAAAATATCGCCCAGAAATATAGCATGCATCGAAATATTTAGCCCTCTAACAATGTCTCCTACTTTGTATGCTGTCTGGCAAAACCTAAGAAAAATTACGTATACACTTTCCACCCAGCCACCGTTTCAATAGATTAATTAGTACTATTTTAGCTATGTCTCACAAGGATAAAAGTAAACTAAAATAATTACCATGTACATAGTGTTGGCCTTAATAATTTGCTTTAATGTAATTTTATATTTGTTTTATAAATATGCTGGGACAACATTTTCTCTCTTACTTTGTGACACGAACCGAATACACACATGATTATTTGCAATCGCCGTTTTACTGCCTGAAATCTCCTACATTAGCTCACCAGCCCTGTCAATAATATCAACATTAAACTACACTGCTGCACACATAGCCCTTAAAAACAAATATTTCCCATCAAATTTTTCAATCACTAAAAATATCCAGTAAATAATTTCAACAACAAATCAAGACCACAATATAGAGTGTGCATCTAGAAATACATTTTTTAACCTCGCTCCTTGAGTATCGCTTCAGGGGTTCACAAGAGCCCCCAGCGGTCCGCAATGATTCTCCAGATATAATAAGACCAATAAATTTATACTTCACTCCGAGATTTACATAGAAAAATACGAGTATAATTATTTTCAGATACAAACAAATGTTGTTGAAATAGTGGTTTGTACTATTTGTTATCTAAACAAAAAATAACGTACTTGTAGACTTGACAAAAAATATCGTGCAGGTAATGAAACAAGATAAGATGTATTATGTTTATTTGCTTAAAACTAAAGCGTGCAAAAATTATTCACCAAAGGAAAGATAAATTTAAAATACATTAAAAAATATTTTTAAAAGTCCTTAATTAATATTGTAATTATTATAACAAAAATAAAATGTGGCGTGGAAGTGATACAATGCTTAGCTTAGAAGTGATTAAAAAGTGGTGTCAATGTCAAAATTTATTTTCGACCCTACTACGGCGCCTTTTTCCTTTTTGACACTAGATTTTTTTGATCAATTTTACACAAAACCCGTAAAAACCTACCAATAAACTTATTACAGCTAAATAAAGGGAAATTACCAAACTGTTTTGATATACAACCTCAAAATAAAACAAAAACTAAACGCGCGTTCAAATATGAATTTATTCAAAACGAATTTGAATTTCACGTTCCGCTTTCCATATTCAAATATATGAATCAAAGAATGCCAGTCGCCTCGCAAAATGATTTTGTTTCTGTGAATGCACTTTGCCGCGAGAGGATAGAATAAGATGCAATAGCGGAAAAGGAATTCTGGAATATGTGATATGACGGAAAATATGACGGTTTTTCATGGAAATAACACATTTTAGGGACATCTAATAGGTGTCATATCTTTAAGTTAAATGTTAATTGAATATTGGATCTGCATTGACGCTTGCAACATCAGGAACATGCTTTAAAATACTGGATATAAAGTCTTTAAAACCGACAATCCCACGGCTGGCTTTTTTTAATAAAACATTTTTTTCTCAAAAAAAAGTAATTAAAAACATTATGTTTATGCAGTTTAGGTTCAATTTGATACAAAAATAAATTGTTTTCAGTCGATTTCATGAATATTACGAAAGGTGGTGGTGGTTGAATCACTTAAATTCCAAGGAGAGTAAATTTAAGAACGGGATCAACCGAACCTTTTTAACACTTCTGTCACCTTATGATGGTGTAAGTAAAAGAAAGAAGGCGTTTTTCTTTATGGGCAGAGTCCATTGGACAGCGGAAGCGAAATTTCTTTTAATCGAGTTGTGTTTGATTCTGGTAGCTCTTTGTCTATGTATTATATCAAATACTAGTTCTTTGAGTTTGTAATGCCAAAATCGAAACAGAATAAGTATGTAATAATACCTTGATTACAAATTACTTGTTTAAAATCTGACCAATTTAGTATGAAGTTTGGCAGCACTGGTAGTACAGTCCAGTACTAAGGCAGTGTAGGGAATTTGTTCCAAGAAGTTTTTATTCCATAAACACCTTTATTTATTGATCTACTTTTTTATCCCTTATAACTTACCCCACAGTCCCACAAACTCCCAGAAGCTCCAAAGGGCTATTCAAGAGATAGAATAGTAGAAACCAACTTTTCTTAAGGCTTGTGTTGTATTGCAAAGGAGACATGTTATTTATCATCTTCTATCATCGCCTGTGTTCGGAGATACAATTCTGTATTTTATTACAACGGCTTAAGCTATAAAATAAATTACTTTCGGTGAGTAGTCTTTTGTTTTTGCCTATCATGTTCTGTTTTCGTCAACATTTTTTTGCCTCTACTTTTTTGTTACAAAAATTTTCCATATTGTCTACACGTTTAATAATCATACAGTATGTTTATAATAGAAGCCTTTGAAAAGCCATTGAGTAAACAACACGTGAATACACACAATATAAAACTTTCACATTATTATTTCAGTCTACATGATACAGCATAATATTTATTTAAAAACGTTACACAAAGGAGTTCTTAGTTTCCTTGAAAGCGATCCCTCAGGGGTTTTGTGGTCGGCGAAAACAATCAGCCTAACTGTATACAACTTTTTAATTTTGTTGGATTGGAATGACAAAGAATTATGTAACCTTTTTGCTGTTTAAGATTAGATTTATAACTTGTTACTTGTATTTGGGTGAACGTAAGAAATTATTTAATAAAGAGTTTATGTGACAGTGGGTTAAAATAAATACTTATCGATTATCGATTGTTTTATTTTATTTTTGGTTCTTTAATGTCGTGGTTGCGGTTCGATCCTTAGCGCAGGCACATAATATATCATTGTGATTTTTTTAAAGTTATACTATTATTTGCATTGTTAATAATTCTAAGACACTACATAGGCTACAAATTTTAATGAGTGATGTACGATGATGACGGTAGGGCAACTCAAAAACATGTTTTTATCATTCCGTTTTTTTTTATTTGCTTAAAAATAAGACTTTAAAAGAAAGTCTAAAAACTTATAACCAAACTAAGCTCCAACTATAATAATTTAACTTTTACAAACTGAGCAAACATTTTGATCTTTACGATTCTCCAATACCATAAACCTAATGTCAAAGCATAATACAAAGATACCATACAACATTCATGTATCATTATTACCTTCTTTACCTTAAACCAAACATCTTACATTTTCGGTAGCGAATCTTCACGAAAATGTTAAAACTCCAACGTTTTCAAAGCGAAGAATGAAAGTGGGATTCAAAACGGAATTGCATGAATCGCAGACCTTTGTGCTTCGAGACACATCTAGCAAATATTTATTCTAGTCTTCCCTAGGCACATTCTTTGTCAGACTTATTTTAAACACTACGACACAATAAATTCTTGTAGCTCGTTTGAAATACAACTGGTTTATTATATGAGTTTTGTGTATGTTTATTGTTGTTGATTAAGTTGGATACTTAAGATTAAAATTATACAAAAAAAAAATATACCTATTAATATTCCACGACTTTCACACAATGCCATCTATTCTCAAACTAAATAGAGCTTTTATTATGAGTACTAGACAACTGATAAACGCCGGCTCTCGACCTCTCCCGATCGTTATTCTCTACCAAATATATTGCAAAAAATTATACGAATATAAGTATAGGAATATGCTAATTTAACTTGATATTTTTCTGCACGTGTTTAATTAATCAAACTATAAAAAATCTAATCGTTCCATATGCCAATAGACTAAAAATCTATAGTCTACGCTCTTATGCTCCTACTGACACAAGTTTCAACCGTTCACATAATAAAAGACGTTCAATAAAGTGCTTAGACCAAAGATCAACGCTGGCCATGTGAAAATCTCTTGATATTAAGAAAAAGAGTAAAAATGTCTTTGTAGGTCATATTAAAGAAAAGCTAAAAAAGACTTCTAAAGATGTGAACTTAATCCGAAAAGAACTGTTTACTATTACATAACGTTCTACGCTTTGTAGGATAGACCGTTCATTACATCTTTTTTAAACCCCGTCAAGAAAACTTACTAGTAGCGCTCCACGACTGTGCCTGTAGAAGAAATACGTAGACAAAATATAGCCGCTGATACTTGTTTTCTTTAGAAAAATATTTTTTTAAACCAGTTTAATACTTGAAGCGTAAAGCGTCATAAAAAATACTCTTTTATTTATTACTGTTGACCCGACCCAGCTTCAGGTATATAAACCTTCGAGTTGAAACTTATCTATGAAAAAATTGAATCAAAATCTTTTGCGTAATTTAAAGATCTAAGCATACTGACAGACAGACACTAGAAGCGACTTTGTTTTTTTATATCATATTTAGTTCTTATTAAGGATTCGCATACATATTTTTAGATTACATTACCAACACAACCTAAAAGTAAGAATGTCAAAGAGTTCCCAAGAACTCGTGTGTTAAATATTTACAAGCAAGAATTTATTATGCGCATAAGTAAAAAGTTGTATGTTGAATTTTAATTAGAAACTTTGCTGTCACAGCTATGCGAAATTAAGAGCACAAACATTGTTTTAAAGTTTAAACATTCTGGTGGAAGAGCTACTGTAATTATATTTCGGCTGAAAACAGAACACATGACAATCTAAGCAGTTTTATTATTAAGGAGGTTTTACTCTGCACGCGTCAAACTTGCTTGAATATTAGAATTGCTGCAGCGCGTATGTTGTATGAAATGGTTTTAGTTTCCTATTTTGTCAAAATTCCTCTTGAGTGTTAAATTGTACAAAATTTTGTCATAATTTTTATTATTAGTTTTAGAAGGCAAATAAGTCAAAAATATTCATTTTTATTAGAATACCAATAACCTCGTTTACTGCCGAAATATGGGTACTCTGGTAGGTAATAACAATTTCGTATAGTAAAAGTATTTTTGTCAAGATAGCCTGGCTTACGTTATTATTGTACGGTAGCATCAATTGGGTATTTGACTGAATTACGTAGGTGTTTAAAAAACTACGAAAAAAAAAATACACAGTATTTTTCACGTATTCTGTTTTAACATAAATAACAAAAGAAAACTATACAGAGAGATGAAATCTCGTGTGACTTTACGTTTCACTGCACTTTTTAATGACAAATGACTTTCATCTAGAGGTTTTATTGATGAAATCTGTTAATATCCAACATGTTCAAAACTTAATATTTTGCCCGACCGAAAAGGCCGTTATTTTTTGTTTATTTAACTAGTTAACTATCCAAGTTTTTTTATATTTTATTATTTTTTACTTAACTATCTAAGTTAATGTTTTGCAGCTACAATCGACAATCTATTTAACTATAATAATATGAACTCAGACAGTATGTATTACCACTAAGTTGCTAAGATTAATCCGTTCGCGACGCACCTGCCAGACAACAGTATACTGTGTGCTAGTGTTAACGAGAATAAAGACGTATGTGACTATTTTGTATAATGATGTTTATTGCCGTGATGCTGAAATATAGATGAACAGCTTGTTTGTTGAAGCTTATATTTGCAAGGAGTCAAACTTAACTAATGCATAAAGAATTACAACGCATTGCCAAGTAGGTACTGGTACCAAAACGCGGATGACATAGCATGATGATTGAGATTAATCAGTAATAGTTTGACACTACCCGCTTTCCCCTCCCCCTAGGTAGCTAGTGTCAATGTGGATTACCCCACATAAACAAAAAAAGTCTTAACCTATTTACTAAAAAGGTATTTAAAATGATGCTACGATGTTACACCTATAGGAGTTTAGTAAGCAGTGCAGGTAAAAAAAAATAGGAAGATCCAGTAGATATATAAAATAGTTTGTAGCCTTCCTGCAACCTGAACCTGGAGAAAGACTTGGCTGTTTTATTAAGAAGCATAGAAACCAAGTCTTTTTTCCTAGCATGTCGATCAAAAATACATCACAGTAGTCCCGAGTCAAACGACGACCTTAAAGAGACGAGTAAAAATACAAATAGTCAAAAAAAACTTTGCGTTGAGAACGCAAGTTTTTTTGTTTGTTTTGTAATTGTACATTAAATAGATCTTAGTCGTAATATAAACTTTTTTATTATAACTTCACTCATAGTACAACCAGTCACTTATATATTGCTGCTGTTCTTATTTCAATTTAAGAGTTTTTCCACCGTCGAGTGAATTCTTACGTCACGACTCACTTTTCTAATTAGCTGCATAAAACTTAGTCCGGGGCTGTGTTCTACTTATTGTTCCTTTGATTTTGTCTTCCATTTCATTCTCGTTTTGTCTCTGATATTGAGTATTCACGTTAATGAGGTCACTTCTGAAATTATAAGCTGCAAGTATAAATTGTGTATTAATTAGTAAAATTTGTAATAATTACAAACTTTAATTATTATATTAGTGACAGTTTACAAACACCAACACATTCATATACTAGTTTTACCCCACGACTACCGGTTATAGGCAAAAACGTGACCCAACGCAGTCAGTGAACAATATTCCCCCGCCAATAAGAAATATCAAAACGCGTGGTACCTTTAGATCACATCTGCGAACGTTTCTTATCGACTCACAAAAAGAACTTGGAATGACGATCTTAAACACGTCCATAGCAGGTACCTGTCGTGATGGTGTTTCATCGCCGAATTCCTAGTTTCTTGTAGTTTGGAATCTGAAAGGAAAAAAAAAACAGCTTGTGTATATATTTTTTACACATTATTAATCACACATTTAAACACAATACATACAGAACATAAAACACTTATTCATGAACACTTACCTTATTTAAATTACACACAGCACGAAGCACTAATGACGCCTTAATTATAATTTAATTCTCCGTTCGGTCAACTTGACGCCCGTACGTCATTGTAGGGATCCAGCAGAATACCAGCGTCAGGTATTCTACCTGACACATGCTGAGCTGGACTCCCATTCGGTGCAAACTAAAACACACTAAATCGCGCCGTTATATTTATTTCTTTTCACTCTTTCTTTGTGTTCTTTATATCCTTCTACCGTCTTATTTGTTAATTTTATAATACCATTTTTTCCTTGTTTGTCTTTAATGTCATAACTATTTGTATGGTGTACCCACTTGTTTATTTTTTTTATTTTTTTGTTGTCAATTTCTTTGTGTGTTTTATTGTTTGCACTTAATAAATGTTTTATCTATCTATCTATCTATCTATCAGTCGGATAAAAGTAACCGTGTAAGTAGTAGTATCAGTTAATCCATAGTGTCAGCTAACTCCAAATCAAATTTAATCAAAATTGATTCTGTAGTTTCCATTTGCAAGAGTAACAAACATACATACTCTCAAAATTTCTAATTTATAATATTAGTAGGATTTATTTCGTTGAAGATTGACTACTCAAATCATGAACCAAAAAGAATACGTTAAGCTACCAACTAACGGCAAAAAACATCCATTATCAAATCCAAAAATCTGACACAACAGCATTTGATTGACGAAACAAACGAACCAAAAATCTAATTCCATTCTCATAAAAAACAACAACTTTTGGAATACCGAACCACATTCGTTATTCATGTCGCCTGAACGCCGGCAGTCCGCATACCGACAGAAGTTGACTTGTTCAAAACATTAAAATATTCACTTTGTTTGAAAAAACGTACATATGGGACACGGGATTAGGCTTGCAGATTGACCGATATTGAAAGTCTCTGGATGGATTATATAAATGATAAGTGATTTAATTGAAACTTCTTCAAACACGTGAAGAAATTACGTGAAGATTTAGATGTCGTTCCATTATTTTTGATAATCACAAGCTAACAAACAAATTTACCTATAGACATATAAAATTTCGCAGCAATGCACTGACCGGTCAAAGTCACGAAATTTATCGTAAAAAGATACCGGTCTCAATGCTAGATTTTATTAGAATAAAAAAACTTCAAATATCCCGATTGCTGGATCCAGAAGCAATGGCGAAGACCTCATAAAAAAAAAACACGATCATCATCATCATCATCTTCCTGACCTTATCCCATTTTACTTAGGGTCAGTGCAAAACGTTTTTTTCGTCCATTCTCCCCTATCAGACGTCACACTATCATTTACTACTATTTCATTCATATCATTCCTAATACAATCCATCAAACAATAAATGTAATCCTTCTTTCGTTGCAGTCCACCGCTGAACATAGGCGTCTCCCAAGGTACGCCACTGAGCCCGGTCTGCTGCTTAATGCATGAAGCTTTATAACACTCAAATCCAACCCTAACAAAGTTTATGAAAAAGGCTCCACAGAAGTTATAGAAGGTACCTGTGTTGCATTTTGCGGGACGAGCGTCGTCTTTGTGCAAGCTTTGTGTTTGGATTTCACGTTATACTGCTCGTTTTAAACATGCTGTGTTGAAGACGTGTTGCGTTTTGTTCGCCTCTGTTCTCTTCAGTTAGTTTAGAGGGTTTCTTTGCCATGAAAACCGAGGTATAGTTGAGAAAATGGCTGGATCGATGCGTTGCGTTTTTATCGAAGGCTGAAAGTACAATATAATATGATATTGGCTATTGATGTATGATAAAGATATTGCTTTACATAATGTGGAGTTTATTGAAACTTTCAATTTGGTTGATTTAAACTATGCCTAATTTTGATCAGTCTTCAATTACGTGTTGAGTTTTGACAATTTAAATCATTCGCTGCGTGAACGATAAAACCAAGCACTAAATAATTGTATATTTAACTAACTTGGGTATTGAAAAAAGAACTAATTAGTCTGTCAGATAGATTTCTAACAAAATATTTTACACATATTTTTTCTTTTATCGCGTAAATAATAAATGGAGATGACACAGTTAATTGAAATCTCATATAACGTCACGTCTCAATGCACTTTTTAATGAGGTTACAACCTCCCACTTCTATACGAAGATGTAACGAATCAAAGTTTGTATAGCGTCACAACCTCTGATTCGTTATGTCTTTGTATATCTGTATACAATATTTTTTGGAAGTATATCTAAAGGATTTTTTGCCAAATACCCAATTGAATCAAACACGTTTAATCATCTATGATACCAGATTGAAATTCAACCTAAAACCTACTCTCTGATAGCAAACAACTGCGTTTTAGAATTACTGTGTCGGTCGAATTTGAGTCACGTTTTACATACAAGCTTTCGACCGCAACCCTGAGTGTTGGAAATAGGTCACACTACCACAACCTCGGTATTTGTTTAAAATGTCTGATTAATGGAAATGTGTCACATTTCTTCTGTTAGGGAATTTTCCCTTTGGGGGACAGTCATTTTCCATGCCAACCCTTGGAGAATTTGGAGACAGATTCTGGTTCTAAATTTTGCTTACTATTAGGACGTTTTTTGTGGAAATCTTCCGTAGAAACCTTTCTAAAAGACATCAGATATTAGAAAAAACGGTGCCCAAAAAATCCCCTCGTTAAATTACTAAAAAAGTGATTGCTGCGTAAAGGAGTATGCAAAAAATTGTATGGGCTCTGTCCCAAGCACCAACAGACTTGGGACTAATTTTAATATAATGATGAAGTCCCATAAAAAGACAAATATCGATTTTTTGTCCGTAAATATATGGGATTATTAAATAAAAAATAAAAACATTTTACTTGAAAAAGGGTGTTTATTTTTTTAAATAACTACGTTTAGTTATTAATTACTACACATAATGGTTCAGCTGAACATTTTAGGTATTAATAGCAAAAATATTCAAGTGTATTATGTAAGAATGTATATTTTTGATAAAAAAACAACATTTTAGGTTAGTATTTTTAAACATTTCTTTGTTGTTGTTAATTTACTATCAAAGGGCCCAATAAACAAGCAGAGGTCAGCAATAGCTGCAAACAAGCCGATATTGCACAGATAAACAACGTGAACACAGCGGAATGTACAGGACACGACTGAGGTGCGCGCGCGCATGTTAGCATGGCAAAGGGCGAGGGTACAGTGATATTAGACCGTTATTTTACCTATGCGTCTCACGGCTGTTCCCTATCAATAGCTTTTTTATAGTTAAATAGTGTGCTTAAAAATTTTTGTACTGAAAAAAGTGAACAAGAATTGTTTTTTTGCACGTTAACCCCACGACTTACGATGATGTCGTCATAATAAAAAATGATCATGATACCATGATGTATTAAATGAGATACGTTTGAAATCTGTTGGTGGGTTGGGACGATTTTTTGCGTGGTCATTTAACTAATTATTATATCAAGAAAATAGATTCATACACCATGGCAGTGTTTCGTATCAATTGTTTCTGTACTCTTTTGCAAATAATGAATGAGGCAGTCGTATACTATTTTTATAAGTTAACATTTAAAAAAATCCAATGTTTTTCTTGAAAACATTGGACACATAACTTTCTCATATGTATTACCTTTAAAATACATTATAATCCATGACTAAACTATCCAAACAGAAAAAAAAACTTCTAACACTTAATCACTCCTCAATACCGACATTTCTTTTTAATTTCCCTTTCATTGGCACATTGTATACATACAAGTGTACCTACACGAGCGAGAGTAAATAAACGCTATGCATTGCTTTATTAAATTAAATTCTCTCAAACTAGTTGTCTTTGATAAACTGCTTTGTACGTCAGTTTCAGATTTAGCTTCAGTATTGTATAAACAAGGCTTATGAACAAGGAGGTATGAAGCACAAAGATAGGAACTTATTAATGTTTCAAGACTTTATCTTATTTTGAACAAGATTTTCTCATAAGATATCGTTTATGAAAAGGTTTATTTTTGGGGAAGGCTTGAAAAATGTCAAAGTAGTAGTGTAAGGAAGTTATCAAACAAAATTATTAAAGGTTTGTTGGTTTTTGTAGCAGCATTAATAAAGCGGAAGAATATTCTTTAACGTCGCAGCTTTTTAACTGTCCAAAATAATGTTATTATCAAAAGCTCGTACATGTTATTCAAGAAAATAGACTGGCGTAGGATTGAGTACTATCGAGGGCTTCCAGGGTAAATTTCAAAAATCATTATTTTGCTATAATCATCGCGTTTATTTAGCGACAAAGTTCGAATGTCTTTTTAACCGTAATCTCGCTGTCCATTATTTTTATTTCAATACTAATAAATTTCTTCTCAATTCAGCTCTAACAAAAACTAAACCCTGTACCAAGCAACACATCCCCCGTACCAATAAGCAACACGTCACCATCATCGTGAAGACTCCGGACATGAAGCTACGAAAAGGAAGCTCTTCGGCGTTAGGAAATGAATCGACATCGGAACATAATTAAAAACGTTTGTTACGGGGAAGACGAGAGAAATCCAATATGTTGTGTGCCAGGGTTTTGAGAGAATCGTATGTTTTTGTTTTATAATATAATTTTGAGTGTGAGTTGAGATAAGAGGTGATATATATCTTAGATAATTTAGTTAGAGTGCCCGATTAAGAGTTAAGTTGCTTTAAAATTAAATTTCAAAGTGATTTAAAAAATGTTTTTCTATTTTACAGTGTGAAAGTCAGCGTGCTGCTGGGGGATTTGTCGTTTTTTCTTCCGTAGCAATAGCACAGGAAGCGGCAAAGGGCGGACGATGGGGTGCGTTCTATAATTTATAAATCTTGACGTTCATAAAAGTAGTACATAATTATAGCGTAATTTGAATAAATGACTTTTGATTTTGATTTTGAGTGTTTTAGAACGTTTTCTCAAAACGACTGCTATTTAAAGTTTAAAACAAGTCAATAAGATACCATGGTAAAACAATAATTTTTGACAGCTTCTCTGTCTTTAATTTTACAACTTCCATAACAGCCTTGTCGGCCTTTTAAAGTACTTAAAGGGACCCGAACAACGCTCTACGAGTAACATTCACAACCCTAATTCTTCTGAAGCCGCTCTTAAGTACAAGCGCCAAATTACAGCGAATCAAGTATCCTACATGTAAGAACATGTAACAGCTCGTTTAAAAATACGTAATTAATTTCATAGTCTATTGGTTAATGAAGACTGTGGTGCTCAAAGTTTGTTGGAGGTTTAACATTAAAGGTATTTTTTTTCAGGAGTTTTTGAAAAGGTTCAGCTGTTGGGCATTTTTGTTTTAAATTAATAAAATAGTGACATTGTGTGTTGATATTTAAAAAGACAGTTTATTGTTCATGGGAAAAAAAATCGGTACCTGTAGTTGGGATTATATATGTTTCACTACGCCGACATACATATTTGTTGAAATAAAATCATACATTCAACTTAGTATACCTACTAGTCGAAAATTACGCTAATTCTTTGAAATTAATCTCATAATGTAATTAATTAAGGTAAATTAATGTATAATTAAAACTTTGAAAACCACTAAATGAGGATACAAATAACTGGAATTTGTAGGAAAATCAATTAGGTAGCGTAAAGGAAAATGCGAGTTGATTAAAGAAAATGAACGTGTTTTGTGTAATTTAATGTATGTTCTTGTACATTACGCTATTATTATCTCACGTATATAGGAGAAGGTAGGTTACTTAATAGACATGCTTAAGTCTATAAATATATCTATAAATATAGTGTTTAATATGTCTAAGATTTTTACGAGGACTCTTGATATTTATTTAGGCGTATATTACGTCAAACCAGATAACAGTTTTATCAAACAAATGAGAGAGTAAATCTTATTTGGAATTCTTAAGATACAATAATAGTATAAAACAAAAAAAAAGTAATCGTAAGAGGTCTAGGATAATGTGATGTTAGGATAATAGTAATACTTTTTAATCAAATTAACAATATACCTTTTCCTACTATTACTACTACCAAAGTTTTTTTTTATTAAGACCTATGATTTATGAAAGTATCAAAAAACCGTTTACTTAAATCTTACTTAAACTCAATAACAAATTAAAGAAACAAACTTCTGCAATGAATAAAAAAATACACAATCAGTTAGGTACATATTTAATGAACTCTACAATAATATACATTACAAACAAAACTTTCAAGGTAAACCCCATAATTTTTCTGAATTCTGAATAAAATAATATCAAAACGAGTAAAAGTTTCTATTTACTTCGTGAACGAGGGAAGTGTGGACGATTTAATAAAAAGTTATGCGAAAGTGACAAACATTCCATGTGGCTCGTCTTTTCACACCCACTCGAAGTTACCCATTGGGCGGTGTGTTACGCGATATTAGCATAAAACATTAAACTGTTAAGTGATTTTAATTATCACGGTGACATGTGATATTATTTTAATAGACGGGCCTGTTGGTCTAGTGGTTAGAGGCACTGACTGCTGTACCGGAGGTCGTGGGTTCGATTTCCACCCAGGACAAAATTAAATGCTTGTGTGATAAAGTTACTTTAATATATTCAATTATAAGAGATGCCTAGTACCTTACATGTAACAAAAAAAGTAACTCGAAATAACATCTAAAATACCAATACAAGAATTTAGAACGATACTTTCCGTGACAACTGGCAATGAAAAGCTTTAATTAAATGACTTAATTATTAATCAACTTAACCACTGCAAGGGAAAACAATCTGAGCCTGTATTTAACCTCTGTTTAACCTCTGTTTGAATGAAAAATACGAGAAAGGCTTTATTGGAGCCCCTTATCCCCCAATAGGGGGTTTGAAGAATTACCAATGACGGGAATTGGTGTTTTTGGAGTCGAGTGGACTGAAGTGACTAATTTTGATGCAGATGGGGTCATTTACTGTGATTTAGGCTTTGTTTTGGTCCATTTGAGGAGTGAGAAGATTTTCAGTAAGGACATTTTTCAGTATGGAGTTTCTTGTCAGTTCTTCTCCATAAAACGCAACTAGAGTCAGTAAAGTTTTGAAAGTGGCTACTTGAAATAAAAAACCTTTTTATTTTTGATTTTGTCACGGAAAAAGAAAAGATTTTTTTGTTAATAAAACAAACAATACACTACGGCAGCGGTGTTGGCTAAAGCACAGCGATATTAAAATGTGCACGATAATATTACATCCGAATGATAATATTGGGTTAACGTATGCAAAGCAATCATTTTCGTTATTTTTAGTTTAAACAAACATGTAATTTTGCGTCATAAAATAAAATAAAATACAAAATCTCCTCTGATTGAAAACATTACTAACTTTTACACATTGTACAACTAAAACCTCTCTCTACGTCTATTTGTTGGTATAATGCTTGAAACATCATAAGTTCTAACGAAATAGGTATTTACTTACAAAGTTCTCTCAATAAACGTAGAACTTTGGCCATATATTTGAACCTATCCGCCGCGACGTTGCCAGCAAAACATTGCTACGCGAAAAACTTAAACTTAACGTCGACATCTCTTGTCTCAGTGATACTAGTTTTAGATTCGGATTCGCTTGAGTGGTTTTGTAAATAACATGTGTAACATAAAGCCTTAAAAAATAAAATGCCTAAATTTCCACAATTATAATGTGATTTCAAGATGTTATTTGAGATTCGTACCATGTGTTACGATTATAAATTGAACGCATATCGATAGTGTTATCATATAGTAAAACAAGCTGGAAAAACGGGTGAAAAATACATTTTGGCCGATTCTCAGACCTATTGAATGCATACACGAAATTTCAAGAGAATCAGTCTAGCCGTTGCGAAGGAGTACGGTAACTAACATTGTGACATGGAAATTTTATGTATAAGACAAAGACTGCCACACAAGAAAAAGAAAAAAATAAGATACACCCTAAAACCCTGACATTACTAAAATGAACTGTATTAGAATATTCACCAAGAAACACATAATTAAGAATAAATTTTACTGAAAAACATCAACGTCGTAGTGATGTATAACTTAAAAAATGTAACATCTAAATTAAAGTCTGCAGGTTCACGTTTTTCCACATTTATTTCTTTTGACCTTTTCCTTCCTGTACCTCTACCACGCAACCTGAAAGCAAGACTGTTGTGTCATAAGAGCGAGATGCCGATATGCGCAGTGTAGTGTTCCGTCTCTTTTTCACACTGGCTACAGTACTATTTAAAGAGTTCATAATAAACTCGCTGGCCATTATTTATAGTCGTTTTCTGTTTCTTTCTTTGTCTGAAATTAACCCACCTCTTTGCGACGTCCAGTACTTTTTGTTCTTTACGTATACTCGTAAATAATATTTTTCTGGATTTTTATGATGTTCATATACATTTTTGTTACATTAAGATAAGTTTTTGGTTACATTAAGATGTTTTGTTGTCCATTTTCTTATCTTTAGAGGCAGTTTCAGTAGATATTGCCGTCAATTAAAAATTTAGGCAGACTATGTAAGTTGTCGTGATTCATATTTAATGTAGAATTAAACGAAAAGCATTTATTACGCACTCGCAGAAAATGGAATCAGATTTTTTTTTACATTTATTTCGGTCATAACCTTTTAAGTACAATATATTAGAACAATTTTTGTAATTCAAAAAGGTGTTTGAATTTAAAATGGTTGTTTAATACACATATTATTTTTTAAGTTACGTACCATATATTATATACCTAATATTCTTCGTGTAAAGGATACCTATACTATTGTTCTAAATGTAATATCAATTCCCTTTTCGTATATACCTACCTACCTACCTACCTCAAAATCAAAAATATTTTTTTTTAATATGCTGCTCGTAAGTAGCACGTTTTCAGCATTAAGTTTGGAATAAACAGCACCCCGTATCAGCCACCCTTCATCGCTTTCTGTGCTATAGCTGTGGAGAAGACGCAACGCAAGACTAGTTTTTTCTACCTATCATAACATTTTTAGTTGTGTCATATACGTATCAATCTGTATCACCAAAATATTGACCACAAAAATTCAATTCGCCTCACCTACAAGACTAAAAGGGCATTTTATTCTAAAGTCCATCCCATTCCCTACCATCACCTCTAAAACAAACATAATTGCAGCTGCGGAAGAGAGAAGCCGCTCTACGCCATATAGAGCGATATCACTCTTCCACAGATTTGGTATTACTTCAAAAGGTTGTGGTAGAATCCAGTATGGCAGATTTAAAACCACTGCAACTACGTGACAGATTTTAAAGCGACTGTGAGCCCGCATGTAGTATTTTCGTTCTGTTTTGTATGTGCTTTCTATGTCCGCAGTCCTTAATCCTTTGCATTTGTGGATTGGAGAGAAATAAGTAGTCAGTATTTTGTTTTTTGAGCTTACAAATGTGTTTTGTGAAGTTTTTCTTTTTTACTACACACCTTGAAGAGCGTCATTTGTTCTTTAAATGGACTACAAACTCATCATCATTCCCCTGCCCTTATCCCAATTTTTACTTGGGGTCGGCGCAACACGTCTTTTAGACATGTTGCTTAAAGTTTTGGCTATGGTTTTATAGTCGGCCGCCTGCCTGACACTAACCCTCTTTGGGAATGTGATTGTTGGTTGTTTACCCGCCACCATTCGGGTGACCCAAGGTGCTTGGTACAGTGCACTGGGTCTTAAGGTCCATTAGTCGCCTTTTACGACACCCAGTGGAGGATATGGGGTGGTGCTATTCTTTATATCCGGACGCCACACGGAAAATAGACTACAAACTATGACTAAAAATAACATGGTTTTCGTTAAAAGACTATTTTCTGTATGATTATACATGTTGTATCGATTTACTACGGCGGCGGCGCTTGTTCTGAACTTCCAAAATTACTTTGCCTTTAGTTAGTAGGAAAAACTCCTCGAAAAATTAAAGTGCTTATATAAATCAATGCATGTTTTCCTATTTACTAGTTATTTCCCACAATACCAACAATAAATACGAAATTAAATTCACATTGACACAAGAAAAAACAACAAAAAATTACAAATCCCCATCCATTACAAGTTTGTAAAAGAATAAGAAGCAAGAGATCGGAATTAACAAAGTGTCGGGTAACGAAAAGAATTTAATCTTCGGACATCTTGTGAAAATGTTGCCTGAAGCGTGTCTAACAGGCGCTCAGTTTACTAAACACTTGCGATTTTGCGACTGAAAGTGCAATTTTTGCGAGTTCACTTGCGATTTTGCGACTTTCTTTTGTTTTGAGTTCTATGAAAAGAACATAAAGATTTAAACACATTATATATGAGGGTATCAGTTCGAGACGGTTTAATGTATTGTACTGGTAACTTATAGTCACGTAGTTGGTCGAAAAGAAATATTATTTCCTTGCGTTTTCCGTAGAAACTTTTTCCATCACGATTTTCTATCTGCTAAAAGTACGATCGCTGTTGAAATATTATTTGGATCAAAACTATAAAAAAATATAAACCGATAGTTTTCCTGCTAAGGTATCAGCAGTTCACCAGTTTTATTCAAAATTGTTTAGTATTTCCTGGTAAAGTCTACATTAGACAGATTGTTTATGCATATATTGTGTGCTTCTAAAAGTATTCCACTAATAAAAGAGCGAAATAGAAAAGTAACTCGATATCTAAGTCTCATTTTACAGCAACGCAGAAACTAGGTCAAAGATCTCATAACCTAATTTAAAGTTACAATGGGTTTGTGCAGTTACTCGCGTTTATTACATGTACAATGTTTAGGTACATACAATACAGGAAGAAATATGCAAAGTTTGCAAATCCTCAGAAACAAAATAATCGCAGCAAGAAATGTCTCTTACGGAAAGAACTCGATCTAGGTTTAACAATTGAATACATGCCAGCATTTATGGACATTATCCCAATCTATTCTCTCTATCGTTGTGTAAGCTAAGCAGAAACATTAATTGGAAAACCTGAATACCAAACACCACTAACCTACAAATCAAAGAATCATTATCTTTTTCATTCTGTTTGCATTGCAACGAGATAATACCATGTACTAATATTACTATGTAGTGGCTAAGGCTTGTACACTTAAAGAAAACCTTTTCATTAATTTTAAACTTTGTCTGGCCTAAGAGTATGTCATGCTACCTCTTCTCAGCTTGTATTCAACGACACCGTCCACCCTAGTGCATTCGTCCAGCTAATCTTTAGGTGTAATTACTAGCTTAGAAATGTAATACTGCTGGGCATAGGCTAGTAGACCTGTTAGCCAAGTTCACAGTCTACAATCTTATATGTGTTAACGTATATAACACAGTAGAACGCTTACCATAGACTAAAGTGCATGTTTTTTTGTTCACATTATTGAATGAGCGATCATCTCGGACGATTCAACTTGGCATCTAACTTGTCTCTTTCTTTTATCACGAATATCGTGGCGTCACGTTTTATAGTAAAATATTTTTTTTAAACAACTCCTGGACAAATAAACTTAATCCTTGTATCACGGGGGTTTCACAGACTTTCAATTCACATGCAGAAACACACCCAGATTCAGAACAAGCAATTGTAAACTGCACAAAATCTTGTCCTACAATGGGATCGAATTATTTATCCAGAACTACGTCGTTCTAAGTTTTATTAAAGGAGTTCTTATTAGTCGCACCAACTAATCGCAAACATAGCCGTGTATCCTATATTACCCGCTCTCAGACGCCGCGTACAACTGCATTGTTGTGGCACAAAAGCCGTAAGTAAAAAATATAAAAAAATAAATAATAAAATCTTTTATTGGTTTAAAAAACACATTTACACAAATTATTAAACCCACCAAACTGTGAGACAGTTTGTCGGCGGGAATAGCGCTCGATAAATATTAACTGTTAGTTTCAGAATACAAAAATACAAAAAGTAAAAAATAAAAAGAAACACAAAATGATATATATACTAATACTACTTAACTATAGCTGCCTACTTATAATACATACTGCGTAACTTATTTTTTAAAGTTAATTTACTTATGTTAGTTTTTAGTTTTCTTATCCAGTCATATTTATTATAAACCGAGGGGATCAAATATTTGTTGGTTGGTAAGCTCTGCCTGTCCTATTGTACGCTCATATTTACACGATAAACATTCGCAGCACATTGTGCACGCATCATTACTTAAATTGGATGAGATTTAAAAAATGCTCAGGTTTGTTGAGAATTTATTTCTTTTTTATTTTCTTCTAGATATAATGGAAGCTTTAGCCGACTAGTATGTCATTTACTGGCCAGTATTTTGTTGAATATCGAACTATTAGTTCATAATTCGACATTCACGTCTTAATACACTTTTTTTTCTTTAATTTGGCGTTTACATTAACTGACAGTAGTATTTGTTTCTAATTTAGTATCTGCGTTATTTTTCTCAACGCAAACGAGCTTTAAATTACTTAAAATACATCGTAAGCATCACAATTCGTTTGTTTCGGTAGAGTCTGGTCATTTAATAAATAAATTCGCCATTAAAGCCAATTTTATACGGTGAGTCAAATTTTGGTACCGTATTTTTGTTTCGTCGTACACTTGCGCCAACGAACATGTAGAATATACGTACGTAGGTATACTTATAAGGCCATTACGGCATAAAGACGCAATTCCATACAGAAGCTGGATATTCGAAGTATCTAATCATGTAATAACGGAGAAAGGTTTCAGAAACCTTTTACATAATCGCCGATTCTATTAACACAATTAGGGTATTACTTTTTATATTTCCTTATGGAGATCAATAATATATTATGGAGGAAACGTGGTTGGTCAAAATATGAGAAAAAGATAGTGGATCGCCATTAACTACTCGTAATTTGAGGTAAAATCCATATTCATGTAATAAATATGATAATAATTATCGGTATCTTCTTTGTGATTGGGATAATGAAAACATTTTTATTTGAAGTCCCGATACGTACCTAATTTAGTGAATAATATTGAATTCTTATTTTTTCTTTTGTCCCGCACACACAAATTTCCTAAAATACAGTGAATGAAACTTACGCGCGACCTCACTTTTACGAATTTGCGAATGCGTTACGTCACAAACCTACTTATTTAAGCAGCTTGTCTAAAATAAACACAAAAATACGTGTGAAATATTTTTTTTAATAATTATCTATCTGCCGCACTAATTACATTTTTACTTTTCGTACCCTGTCACTTATTGTGCTCTGTTTCCTAGCATGTTGGGTTGTGCAATTGATGATTGATTGCAATAGATTCAGCGGATTTGCTATGGTAGACAGGCCCAAGCTCTCAGGCGTTAATAGGAAATTGCACTATAAAATGCGACCAAAAAACTCCATTACACAAAGAAAATCAACCAATTATTTTACTTCCAATAACAAACTATAAAAGTAAAGAAATCGACCAATACCCGCCAATCAATTCACAACACATACAGCGTGTTCACAAATAGAACTAATTAATCATCATAATTTCTGTCTCCGCGAATACTGCGCTACAGTTAACAATGGATGTACAGGATGTAGCTAAAATTGCTCGGTCAAATTTTGTGATATTTGTATTGTTTCTGCAAAATACAATGTTTGGTCATGTTTCTGATCGTTCATATGGAATCACGTCGTTTAGGACAATTTGGGGGTAATTGTCTATTTGTATTCACAATGTGCGAACTGTATTAGGGGAACAGCTTTTATCGTGACGTCAAAAATGGCTAGTAGATGACTTTGGTTGAAGGTATGTCACACTATTTATATCTTACTAACTTTCAAACTAACCTGGTTGTAACGTCAACTCTTTAATAGGTTAATGCATGTACGCGTTAAATCCGGTTTACTCAATATTGTAACAATATCTTCATCACTAACGGAGTGGTTTTCACCAATTCTTTAAAAATGTACCACCATAGGTCAAAAAATAAAATATTTTTTGATACAATCGATTTAGCTGAACACTTCCTCATAGTCAAACGTATAACATACATAAAATAGCATAATATAAGTATAAGAAAGGTAAATATTATTGTTATATTACACATATAGGTTTATGTCAATTATTAACCTGACATTTTGACGTAGACCCACGTCAGGATACTTTCGCGTACGTCGGAATAACCACTACTGCCAAAATTGTATTTATTCCGCCTAGAAATCATTTTACTAAGACGGACATCTTTTATATCTCTTGATAAGAAATTTAGAATAGATAGAGACACTTATCTTTAAGAGATTTTAAACACCATGTTCTTTTTTTATTTCAAAAAACTTTGAGAAAATTTCAGTTTTTTGGTAGGTGATTCCTGTTATATTTCTAGTTAGCTAGCATAGATTAAAAATTTATGGTTTTGAAGCACTACCAATTGAATAGCTAATTATATTAATATAATAAATAAATTCTCTGATAGCCAGGCCTTAGCAATTTACTAAAGGAAATTGATAAAACCTGTGAAATGACTGACTTCTTCTCTGACTATTTGGAGGCTCGTTGAATTAACTGACCAATTTTTTGCCTTCCCATAAATTTAGATGGTCGAAACCTATTTCCATATACAACATGCATTTTAGTACATACTTCCATATTCCATTCTAAAAAAAAGGAAATGTAGAAAAGTCCTTTTTCCTTTCAATATTTTCTTAGTCATAAACGAAGCGGGTTCGCAGTAAAGGTTGATCGTAAAACCGAACTGCCATTTGATTGTACTATATGCGACCGTGACCAGCTGGTACTGGCGACATGGGACATACATACATGTACGATCAGAAACGAAAGGCGATGAAAAAAGGCAGAAGAAAAACTTCTAAATTTGTTGAAAGCTACTTTTGAAATTGGTGTTTGGTATGTTTTTATTCTAATTCTGGAGTTTTGGGTATTTGGTAGTCTAATTGCTAAAACAAGTTTTAGTATTTGATTGTGTTTAAAAGGCTTGTAAATTTAATAGTGTGTGCAGACTTTCTTTGCTGATGGTACTTACATGGCTATAGATACATATCTATGCGTTGCGTGTAAAAAGATTTGGATTTATGTTGGTTTAATAGACTTTGTAAGTTGGTTTTTAACCGACTTTAAAAGGGAGGTTTCTCAATTCGACCGTATAATACATACGCTTTTTTGTTTAACTTTTTATGATCAAGTATTCGTTTCAAATTTAGTAAGTAGCATGTTACAAAAGAGGTTTTTGAGATCAAAATAATAGAATTTTATGTGAAGATGTTTTATTGATATTTTATATTAAAATTACAAAAATATCCTGACAATAATTTATTGCGACATGTAATTTTAATGCTTCAATCTTACATCAGTCAAATGACAACTTGACATTTTACTCTGCAAATGTCTTCAAAATATTACGAGGCACAAGTAATCACTACGACATTCAATATAATACAGCGACTAAGGAAGATCTAAGTCACTTCCCAGCCAATAAATAAAACCTCGGCGACTATTCAAAAAACCACAGCCCATAATACGAACTGGTCGGCCAATGAGTAATGATTCGTTCTGATAGATACAAATGCCGTATGATCAATCAAATGTTCCTTCGCCATTTGCTGGCTTGGACACTGACGGCAGGGAATCGTATTAGCGACGGATTTTTTTTAATCAAATTGTATTTTTTTCTTTTCAAGGTCCCGGTGAAACAAGGTTTTATTAGATAACATTCCTGTTTTTTTAAAATGTTGACTGTTTTATTTTATGTTTAGAAATGTATTGGTTGTCTTGTTTAAAACCCATTGGATCTTTTTTTAATAGATCATAATCAAAAGTTTCAGATTTACCGCAAGAAACCTTTTTTCAGCTCTACATTTTCTATTAAGGCGTAGCAACACTAAAACACACGTCTCCAAATTAAACATGTCACGAAAGTACGTATGAGCCATGAAAGAAGTCACAAGTCCTACACAAAAAAGGGACGAAGAGGAAAAAGGGTCCGTCCATAGCAACAAACTGCATGATCGATCAACTTTTTCCTGTTAGAGTGAGTCGGACCACGTGGCTGCTATTAGTCTCGTGAGTGACTTAGAAAGCCATCACTTATGTCAGAGTAACGGTTTGTAAGGGACGAGACGGATTGATCGTCCGAATGTAATTGACATGTGTGTTTCAACGGGGATAGAGGCTGGTTTGAAAAGAGGGTGTTTGAAATGGAACTGATTTTTTGTTTGACTGTAGATATATGCAAAAACAAATAATAATATGTAATGATTTTTTATTGTGATAAGGTGAAATTAAATTATTCCGGAACTCACTGACAGTTTGCTAAACACCTATATTGTAGAATTTTTTGATCATTTACAGCAATTTATTTAACTATTCTGTAAGTGTCGTCTTTCGTTTTTGACCACACCTATCCTATATTTATTATACAAATAATGGCGTATATCTGTCAATTCTGGATTGCTCTGAAAGAAAATATTTTTTTACAGTCCTCATAAACAGTCAAAATTTGCTCTAAATGTAATCAAAGAAAAAAGCGCTGTACCAAAAGTTTTTTCAAAGGTTCAAGTAAACACAAATCCTAAAAAAATACAGCGGCAAAAAGGATTTCTAAAACATCTAATTAGGATAGAGAAAATACGTTCTAATTAGGGTGAAACGCTGGCATATTTTCTTGGAAACCTGATAATTAGGTTACATAATGTGTGAGTGGTCCACTTATAGCCATCAGTCTTGCTTGCGTCTTAAGTTGTTATGAGGATGTTTTGCAAACTAATCTATTTTCCGCTGAGGGATGAGGTGGTCTGTAATTATATTTCTTTGCTTTTTCTTTATGCAATTAGTCTGAGGTGCGGTGGATAATTGAGTTGAAAAATGAAAATCGGAAAAAAAATTGTGTTATTCTCATCATCATCATTTCCTGCCCTTATCCCAATTATTATTTGGGGTCGGCGCAGCATGTTTTTTTCTTTCACACGTTTCTATCTGACGTCATTTTGCAACCAACACTAAAAAATAAATATATTTTGTCTCCCATTTGCACCAACCTCAGGAATAAGCATAATAATGAATATCAAAAATACCTAAATCTTGTTTGATGAAACATCTTATTTTTCTAAAAGTTTTTTACAGAGTAACGAAGGGATTCAAATCACGCAGGTATTGTGTCTAAATTTTTTGCACCCTAAAAAACTAGACGTAATTTTTATAGATTGATAGCACATGTTTCTCATTTTAGATTACCCTGGAGGAAATGTTCTCGAAGCACGTATAACAGGGGTCGACCAGCTGATCTCCCACCGACCGAGCTACCTAAAATAATATTATTGAAATTATTAAAGAGTGACAGAATACTACGTGGTGTAGAGCGGTGTCTCTCTTTCACAACTACATTGATATTACTTCGAGAATTGGTAGTAGGGACTTTGATTCTCCCGCCGGCCGTGTCGGATAGCCGTCCCGTCGGGCCGTAACGATTGTGGGTACACCTGTGTACTTGTACACAGTTGTAACACACGTAAATGTTGGACAGATAGACAGATAGACGATTTGTAAGAGATATGAACCTTTATTTATTTATGCTTCTTATACAAATAATGTACGATGGTGGGCTAAATGCCTAAAGCATTGTATAGGTTCCAGTCAACCATAGGGTGGTGCAGAGATATCAAGAAGTAAGTACATAATAGGAAAATAGTGTCATATAATACTCGAGATTGAAAAGAGATAAAAAAAGGAAATTGAAAAATAATGATACATTAAATTAATTATTACATTACCTTAATAAAAATGTAATTATTTAAAATAGACTGCAAAACCACACGTTATGACTACGAGATTAGGATGAAGGTTAAGATCAGTTTCAAGTTTTAAGAGCTTATACGTGTTTGTCGTTAGTTGCTTTAACAAACTAGGTGTCATTAATTTCTTCCGCATCTGGAAGAACATCTAAACATAACTTACACGTAGACAATTAAAAAAAACACAGCTCTCAATACAGAACTGGATGGCCTATTAGCAATCATTTGTTTTGATTGATATATGAGTACAAATTAGTGTTAAAATGTTCAGCTATCTTCTAGATGAAGGAAAAATTATTGGGTTTCAAAAGTCATGACACAAATATTCTTTGCAGCGACAAGACTTTCTCATCGGATGGACATTAATAAATGAATCTACCAATAATACAAAAGGAGAAATTGGTTTAAGCGTTATTGTGTTAATAAGCCACTAAAACGAAAACCATTCGTTATTCGTTTCAAAGAATTCTTCAAATGAAATAAAGATTATGACTCAAAAAAAATTCAAGCCAGTTTTTCCTACAAAAATATATCCTCGTGATTTCATTTACGAAATTTGGTTAGCATATCTCTGCTTACAAATTCATTTTAGTATTACGAATTCGACGAAGTCTGGAATCAAAATTATTCAAAATCAATTTCATTGTTTCACGGGAAAGAATAAAATTGAATAATATTGTATTTTTATGCAAGAGTTTACGTGATTAGCATACGTAAATAATGATAAAGAATTCTAGAAGCCGATTTGTTTTTGTATTGATCAGGGCTTTTCTCCCGGCGATCATTAGACTTTGGAGAATTCGTAATTGAATAGTCAAATTGCTTTACATAATTCAACGTCGTTCTCATAAGGGCTTTGTGAAGTTTTATCTCGTTTCTGTATAGCCACGAATAAAGAGGTGTGTACGCAATTAAACTGTTTAAGTCGATACCCTATACATGTATTCAAATACTTAATGTGGATTTAAGTAATGCGAAACTATGTCATTATTTATTTAATAATTCACGTACACACAAAACAGGTGAAAAAACACAGTATAACAAGTGAAAGAATTATTTCTAAAGAAATCTCTTCCAGCAGACTCTTGCAAGGATATTAATTACCTGTTTTTATTTGATTTTATGGTACTAAAATTAACCAACAGTGGCGTCAAGCTAAGCCTGTAAATGGCAATCTTGGATTTGTAAGAACCCCAGGTAAGTCTAAGTTAATCGTAAATTGAAAATAGACAAATCACCCACAAATAACTTCTACCTACTTTAAAAACCAAATTCTCTTCAAAATGTACCGGGAGAAACGTTGCCAGTTTAATTAAAATTTGCCCAAAGCCTT
This sequence comes from Chrysodeixis includens, assembly GCA_941860345.1. Lineage (NCBI taxonomy): Eukaryota > Metazoa > Arthropoda > Insecta > Lepidoptera > Noctuidae > Chrysodeixis > Chrysodeixis includens. The sequence continues at coordinate 11,147,497 of OW796093.1, read as the reverse complement.
AACAAAGCGTTCATTAAAGATATCCATGATTTATGTTACAGATTGGTAATTATAATCTCCAGTAATAAACAGTGAAAAGGACCTTTAATTATGTATTTTATCGTTTGAATGGCTTTGTATAAACGACACGCTAGTAATTCTTTGGGAGCAGACAGAAATAAATTGGAATTCAGGTATTGAGATACATACTTGATTACATTGAGGTCGAAATCAAAAAGTTTTTAATACCATTAGGACTTAAAAGTGTTAAACGTTAATTACATATTTGACTGATGAGGTGATTTAGGTGCGCAGATCCAAAGTATAATTTTATATAAATAAAAAAATGCCTTAAAACTCTACCCATACCCAGGATTTTTTTTTGTACATAAAAACGATATTACGATAAATTAGGCAAAGTATACGAAAGTTAAATGGTATATTATAAATTAACAAGTCGTATGGAGATTTGTAGTTTGGAACACCGTTTTCGATAAATACTTTTCACGATATTAGGTACTTAAAAGCGAAAATGAAGTCATATCTTACATTAGTAAGATCCTACTAAGAAAAACAAGATATCGTAAGAACCCTATAATACCCGAGAGTGGAGTTAGATTTAACGTAGCGCCATCTCGTAAGGGCTTGTGGTACCAAAGTCAAGACAAGGCCATTCTTGTTACAGTTGGGTGCAAAAGTACCTCCATTATCAGGAGTGAAAAGTGTTCAATCAACTCCGTGTAGGTGGCGCTGTTCCTAGTTTTCATTATAATGTACTCCACTACCTACTAAATATTGTTATAAGGTTACTAGCTGTTGCCCGCGACTTCATACGGATTAGTTATACTCACGCAAAAAAAAAGATTCGGAAATAATAAAGAAATGTTGGCCAATTCTCAGACTAACCCGGTATACTCACAAAATTTCAAGAGAATTGGCCAAGAAGTTTTGGAGTAGTACGGGAATGAACATTTTAACACTTGAATTTGAATACATACGATAACTGTAGGGTCACCACAAGTTATAATAATATTTTGGTTAGGATGACATATTATTATCTCCTTCAAGGGCTTTCCTCTTACAGTGTAAGAATGTAGCTCCTCACATTTCAGCAATTGATTACAAAATCATTCCAAGTTTTCCTTGCTGACTTAACTTGAGAAAGAAGCAAGTTGGCAACGGGAAATCGAGCGTTAAAAGCTTTTGCTAGCTGAACTAAAACATCATTGAGTCGCAGCTAAGCTCAAGCTGAATTGCACTTTATTGCGACACTCTTAGAGTTGCGATCTCAATTGCAAAGTAAAAGTTTGAACCTTTTGTACAAAGCAGGTACTATAGTCGTACTAGGGCATAGCTTAGATCTAGCTTGTGAAGTTCAACGTCCATCAAACCGGTCCGGTCAACTGTAATGTGACAACGACCTATTGTGCTTTCTTGGACCACTTATATTTGAGGTAAACCTGTGGTAAAGTATAAAGCTGGTTCGTCAATGGATTTCCTATTTCTGTAGTGAAATCTTTGTCTGGAAAGACTAATTAAAAATCTAGTTAATACTTAAATTAGATAATACTTAGTATAAAACCAAGTTGCTTTCCGCATGTCTGTTGGTCCTATACTCCTATGTGTGCTTAGATCTTTGACAAACTTGTCGGTTTAGTTTTGTTTGTACTAAAATTAAGATGTGCATGATTACATAGATATTAAGAAAAATTGTTACTAACAAAATGGGTCACAATTACTTGAATAAATGAAAATTGTATCACTTAGTCGTTTATGAACCGATTTTAATAATTATTTCTTCGTTGGAAAGCAAACATTTTCAAGACGGTATGAAATTAATGTCAAATTCTAAAAAAAATAAACCTACACCTGGAAATAATTCAATTTGCTGGATTAGCACCGATTTCAATCAGTATCTAGCTGATATGATCATATCTGTTTATTTTTAAGGTTTTTAGTGCCGTTGTTTTTAAAGTCACTTTTTTTTGTTAAAATTAATCATGTACATGTTTTAAATTTACTCAAAGATATTGACACATCGGGCACCGGTCGATTAGAAAAAAAATATGACATAAAGTAACGCAGTACGTTAACTGACTAGGAACCTTTTCCAGTTCAATTTACGTGGCTCGATTTATATATTATATTTTATACCTTCTTAGCATGGTAATATAAAAAATATAATAATATAATATTATGAAACATTTATATTTTAATCTAGACCTCATTGCATTGTTTCTTTTCAAGACAAATACAGCAGGTAGGTAAATTTACAATACACATTATTACTCACTTTATCTTATCCGCAAGAGCATTACAATATACTTAACATTTTAATAAAATTATAATATTATCTTTACGAGTATATTACGGCTTAAATTATATCTTAGTAAACGATATGATAATAACAGATTTATTTCCCTATTTCGTGATCTTATTTTAAACATCTGTTTTAATTTTGCGACGTTTTTTGAGAGTTCTGTTCGTTTTTTTCTGAAGTATTCAAGAAATGGGAGAGTGAATGATAGATACGACAGGAAACTTCTTTGTGGTAAAGTACAGTTATTAATTTTCAAATTTGCACCAATTACAAACTTCACATACAAGTACGTTCATTGCACGCACCCAACATTGTTTAAATACTGTTTTATGTCCTTAAAATATTTTGCCATGAAGTTGGGGAAAAATCAAAACTGCATAATATTAAGGTACGTGAAGTAAAAGTAGGTACTTTTACTTCATGTACAAATCACGTACTCATTATAGCTCCAATAGGTGATATCAAGGTCATCTATTGGGGATATAATCTGAGATTAGATTAAAAGCTATAATTATAATTCATAGGTCTAATCTTGCTTCACTACATAATAATATTGTAAAACAAAGTCCCCCGCCGTGTCTGTCTGTTTGTCTGTTCGCAATAAACTCTAAAACTACTTCACAAATTTGCAGGCTGTTTTCACCGATGTATAGAGTGGTTCTCGAGGAAGGTTTTAGTATATAATTTGTTAAGTTAATAATTGCGTTCAATGTAGAAGAATTGGGACAGAAAGTTGTCAAAAAATCTCTCACCTTCCTTTTATAACATTCTATTCATTAAAAAACATCAATATCCAGTGTTTTTTGAAAGAACTACGCATACATAGGGACTCTGTTTTATACTATTTATTGATTAGATGCTTACATGATTCGTATTAACTATGAGTAAGAAAAGGAATTCTCATAAAATTATGTCGTGGTTTGTCTGAGTTCATATCTTGTAATGGAGTAGGTAATTTATATTAGAGTAAAACTTATAAATAATTTTTGAACTGTTTTACGCCGTTTTTTTAGCCAGTTCAAACATAGCATCCTTTTTACTGGTTCGATTTATCGGATAAGTTTTTCATACCAATTGACAATTTTACTGAATACACTGCCATGTATAACACATCTGTCATACAACTCCATGTGCCATAAAAAGACCTATCCGATAAATCGGACCAACAAAACGGAGACCATATACAAACGGGTTATTAATACATTTATTGATAGTCCTTCTAAAAAGACCTTGTAAACGAAATTAAAAACACTTTCTCAATTGGTCGTCATTGAAGATACACGAAAACTAATACTGTTTCTATTAACTTTAATTGTTTGTCTACACGTCCAATTGAGTTTTATCAGTCGTGGCTTCAGTGTTATCTCGCGATTAGGTATCATACCAACTGTGCATCTCTCATTTAAATTATACCTAAGGATAATTATTTTTGGACCGTGACTTTAAAATTATTTTAATCCGTCGTTTGACGTAGTATTGGTACGTGACGCGTGTATAGTGTTGTGAAATAATACGCGGAAATTTTTGAAATTGATCAAATCTTTCGAAGCAGTGAGTTTTGATAGTAAATTGTACCAACATAGTTGTTTCTTGTGAACGTGAATTTTCAGAAGCTAAATAATTAATTGAATTGTAAAAGGCACAAAATTCTAAACAGTTGTTAGCGTATTGTTTTTTTATTGCTAAATAACGATGATAAAACGTTTTTAGTTTGAAAAACAAACGAATACTATTTGAGTCCGCGTATATCAAATTATAACAGGTAAATATTATTATATATCTAACATTTATTTATTTAAGCGTTTTAATGTAGGTATATTAAAATTATTTAACATATATCAAGTATTGTTTAAAAATCGGACACGGATATTCGGACACATAAAACACAGATCACCAATAGTCTCTCTTTAAAACACAACAGAGTTTTCATTCTCGTAGGTCAAGTTTCATTCCCATGTAAACATTAGTCATCACATACAATTAGTTGAATTTAGCATAGTACACTCATTACGCAAATTGAAATACACGACGCGATTATTATTTTACTACGAGAATTTCAATTAAATTGAATTAATTGAAAATATTTACATTGCTTGTAAACAAAATAGTTTAATTTAATTGTCGGTTCGGTGACTGACCTTATATGTGCAATTGGTATCGAATTAAAAATTACAATATTGTGAACGTCTGAGAAGGTATTTGCTAACAGTAGTTATAGTGCGTAATTAGTATCTTACTGCACAGTATAAATCAATGTCGCTTCCCGCTGTCGGTCTGTTTGTTTCTATGTATGCTTATCTTTAAAACTAGGCAATGATTTTAGATATCATTGTGTTTTTTTTTTTTTAATACATGTTTCAAGAGCATTATAATAATATGTATTATACACTAGTATCGTACCCATCCAAAGCTCAATCGGGTCGTATCGTACCCACTAAAGACTCGTTCTTTAGTTGTAATTAAAACATAATATTATAACAATTTCCAACTAAAATTATAAATACTAAGTAATTCGATACAGTTCAATTTAGTATATTGAAAGATCTCAAACAAACATTGAGCTTATCGTATCAAATTAATATCAGCTGGTCATTATTTTTATGGGAGCATTAAACTAATTACTTTCAAAAAACTATTGCGTACATAAAGAGACCTTTATTCCACAAAATCGTAATCAAAATTTACGCGAACTCTTTTTTAGTTCATTGTCACTGTAGGCATAAGAAATATGTTTTTAGTAACGTGGCAAACCTTTATCAATTTAAAGTTTACTGAGTATTTTTATTATTATTTCAGATATAACACTAAGAAAACATGATGCTGACAAAGAAAGCCTTTGCGTATGGTGGCATAGCTCTGCTGGTTCTACTTGTGATTGCTGGCGTTACTTTGGGCTTCGTATTCGGGTACAAAACGTAAGTAACTCATTCACTTTATTTCTTTTATGTGTCAAATTAATTTGAACCTTAACATGTTACAATGAAGGGCTTTTTACATTGTTTTTTACGGCATGTTTAATTTAAGTATCGCGTTTGATTATGAATTGTCGTCGAGTATAAAATACATCGCTTTTTGGACTTATATTTGCATTGAATATGTAATTTAACTAACGTTAAATAATTCTGGACATCACTAATGAAATCATTAGATCGCAGCAAAAATAATTTCACTGTCCAATTATCGTGAACATGCAAAGATTTTTGCACATAAAATTCACCGCGATGCCACCTATGCCCAGCAGTGGATCACGATGGGCTGTTGAAGATGATTGACTATAATATTGCCGCCAAGCCCCTAATAACAGTTAAATGAATAAAACATGTTAGAAAATGTTGCAAACATTTATATTCTGTATACCAATTAAATTGATAAAATAATTAAATGCTCTTAATTAGTAAATACTGTTTAACTACAGTGCCATTAAAACAAGTTTTAAAACATAGATATTAGTTACTTATCCATTCCACGGAAACATAAACAAACCATATCTTGTATTTGAAGAAATTCGCTTGAGCATATTTAATTTCTACACACGATCCAAACAGGATTCCTTGGTAAAACCCCGGTGCAGAATATGTAAAATGGGAACTACGAACACTTTCCTCCAACCATTAAAACGGGCATAATGTGGCCCTTTATGTACATTCAAGTTTTTAATGTCTGAAGGTTTTAGTCCTGCACAACAAGCACCTGCTCTTTTTTTTGGTAAGACGGGGGAATTCTCATGGGTGGGTGTCCATGAGAATTCCCCCTCCTTGGGGGAGGAAGCGGGTAGTGTCAGACTCTTACTGACTAAACTTGAACCGCCATACAACGTCTCTCACGCTTGGTCAGTGCGCAGCAATACGTTGTAGTTCATCACGCACCGACCGCGGGCACCTTCGACCAATATGGTTCGACGGCTTACTATCGTGTTCTGGAAGCCGACGTGTAGAGAACGTCGGCCTCTCCACCATGTATTAGGACCGTTGCATGAAATGTGGCCCCCCGTCGGGGTCCTATTATTGAACAATAGACACTCCCGTGTCTGTCGCCCAGGACCATGGTTATGGAGGGAGAGATTGGTCATGCGCGGCTCTGCGCTGCCCCATTCGTCGCCGACGTATTTACGGTGCGCCCGGGTCGTCCTCCCGGGCGCTTTCCGCGGCTTCCTTCTGGGACATGACGGTCTCGCAGAAGGAGACGACCACCTGGCCTGACCTCTAGAAGATTGTATGGTGTGTATTATATCTCCCTGGATACAATACCACAATCAATCCAGCTTATCTTACCACACAGTCATGACATCGATAAGTGTTAAAGCTTACGGAAACGTGACTTGCTTAAGTGGTTCGGGTAAAAATAAATAATTTAATTATCATCGTATGGTCAGCAATAAAAAAAACATAGATATTCGAAAATCAAACTAATCGATAGAATTATAATATTCGTCGATAATACGGTTCGACTCGCGACTCCGCCGCCGCGTCAGTTCATGATTAAGGACTGCCTAAGGATTCCGGTTAGGTCCGAAACTAGTCGGGCTATCCCGATAAATACGCATGAGTAAACCGTTATGTATTAAGGTATATTTTCGGAAAGTTGGATTGGATTAAAAATAGATGTTGGCCGATTCTCAGACCTACTCGTATTGAGTAGGCACACAAAATTTCTAGCCAATCGGTTAAGCTGTTTCGGAGGAGTTCGGGAACGAAAATTGTGACACAAGAATTTTATATTTAAGATAGAATATCACATTAACATTAAAATCTAATTTATTTTTGAGATCAGAGGTTAGTGACTTTACTAAACTGCAATGAAAATTCGACGAGTACTTTTGAATATTTTTTTCCGAGTCTATTGTGTCCCACTACATTTTATGTATGCTTACCATACATAAAATGTAGTATTTCTTATTCAAATCAATTCTTTTGTTTCTTTTTATTAAAAAGTACAATCACCTGATTATTTTTAGTGTTATAGTAATATTATAATGCGAGTATTAACATATTATTTTATGCATATTAAACGCAGTAATAAACAACATTATTTTACCTACATTACTAGCTTTTAACCGTGGTTTTATTCGTTTGGATTGTGTTTTTTGAAATATAATAGAAGATAGATTGTTATTTTTATGAAACGTTTACTTTCTATTATAGATTAACTCGCCGACAGTTCAGACGGAACAGACAGAAGAGAGACGCTGTTTAGTACAGTACAGTGCGCCGTTCCACCTCTAAGTCACTCTCCACGTCTGGCGAATGTGCCGCGAATATGCAGCTCGCGAGCCGTTCGCATGTGCATTTTTTTTTCATACGCCGCTTACCTACCAAAGGCGTATCAAACCAGCCGAAGCCCGCGGGCAGGTCGCAAACGGCTCACGGGCTGCACATTCACCAGATGTGGACGCACCCTAAGAGCTCGTTCCCACTGTCACACTAGTCGACTCTCGGCCACGAACGCACCTGGTACCATTAAACGACAGTCAAAAAGAGGTTTCTATACACGATGGAAGTCGATAAAGCTTTTGTTGTGATATATTATTTGTAGAGGAAACGAAAGACGATATTGGGAGCACACAATTCTGAAGGAAAGATTTACTTTGAGAATATTTTAGAACTTATTTTAGTTAGTTTGTATAACAATAACTATATTCAACGACCTATTGTCTCAAATATCAGGGGGCATAAACTATCAAATTACAAGTTAGTGAAGAAATGCGGGCGGGGTCGGCTCTACATCCGAAAAATGTGAACAGTACCTACCATTTGTGGTTATATGCGAGCGTTATTCCGACACGTATATTTTCCGAACAAGAAGAAGAACGAGAGGGTTGAGAAAACATACGATATTTTTGTCGGATCCGACACAAAATCGTTATCGGACAAATGTGAATAGCTTCAAATAAAATGTTCTGCTGCTACGACACACGATAAAAATGTCGTCCCGACAGACAACATAGTGGGAACGAGCTCTAAAATGACAACAGATGGTCTATTCTACATGATATACAATTAAGTATGAATTATAAATTATCTATAAATCATTAGCGCGATAATGTTTGTGAGTCATACATAACATAAAACAAAGTCGCATCTGCATGTCTGTCTATCCGTAAGTAGGCTTAGATCTTTGGCTTTGATCAATGGATCTTATGCATTTTTATTTTATACGTAGAAATTTTAAGTGCAAGTTTTATAAAATATGTATAAAGCATCACTATAATGATTGCACCCGTGAAAAACTAGGGCTGCTTATAAACAAAAGCTTTTTGTTCATCGATGTTTTATTCTTCAACAGAATCTATAAATTCTATCATCAAATATGTACCGCGTGGAAAACGTGCGTCTATATTTATACAAGTCTACGCAAAATGAATCTAAATCGTGCCTTTATTATAATAAACGCGTATTTTAAAGGACCTTGACTTATAACTTAATTTTAGTGTTAGTAGTCACATAGGAACGGGTTTAGTAAAATAAACCAGACTTTAAGGAAACGCGTAAACTGTTATATAAATAAAAAAAAAAAACGTGTATTGAACGCTGTTGACCGAACATTTGTATCGGAACGTCATAATGTGCATCGGAAATGGGGTTCTAAATTGAAAAGTTACTACAATTTTTCGTGTTCTTGATATTTTTGAAGTGAAAATTTTGATAGTACCTATATTATATTTTGATAGAATATTTTTTTACTGTATTTGTGTTTATGGATCATTTTGTTACTAGTTACATTTTTTATGACATAGCTACAAAGAGTGTTATTTGCGTGATGAAGCTAGATAAGTACGTGTGGAAGAAGAAGACATTCTGCGCTGACCCCAAATGATAATTGGGATAAGGGCAGGGAAATGATGATGATGAATGGTGGTGGTATTTTAAAAAATACAAACGCAAGCGGAACACAATTATTTGCCCCAATTATTTGCTATTTTGTGTTTATAATGATTAAGAAATAAGGAAACTGTCTTTACTTCCTAAAAGATAATTTGTGAGGGCCATGATTTTATCATAAAAACCTTTCATCATTATCTTAGTTAAGCCTAGCGAAAAAACATACGTCCGATAGTTATAAATAGCTAACAGGCTGGTGCCAGCTTAGTGCTTTAATGATCCTCAGTGAGAGAGGTCCTATAGCCAGTCTAGGTGAAAATAATTAGTGTATTGAAATAAAGTTGTAAGCAAAAGTGCCCCGAAAATAGTGAAAAATAAATGAAAATCATTTTGGAAATTGTACGAAAGGATGAAATTTAGTAATAATAAAAATATTACTTCCAAATTTTAATCCGCTTAGCGCAATTTTCACTAAACAAAAACTACTCTAAAATAGAACTGATATTTCCCGAAACGCGTTCGATAAAAATAAACCTTTTAATAAAACCTATTTTTGAGATTTTTGTGTATCCATTATTTTTATTAAGGCTGGAAAATTTTGAAGTACTTCAATCAGATAGGTAAATTAAAAAAAATATCAAACGATCACCAATAAAGTTTATCGTGATGGACAAAAAATAGATAGTAACATACTAAATAAGATAGTGCTATAATAATAGTAATATCTGTCAGATTATATAGATAGCAATATGAATCAGGTTTATTAAAGGTATATAAAGATAAGTTAACAAATATATCAGTTGGATCTTCTTAGTTATCTAGAAAACACGAAAATTATTGAAGAGTACGATCAAGATCAAACGGAGTCATGGAGAAAATAATTTGCGTATTATTTTTATTTTGTTTATTTGTAAGGTAAGATTTTTAAATAATTTCTGAAGTTTTTCTTAGAAAATATCCTTTATAAAAATTATATTTTAATATTGAGAACTAGTGACCCGCCTCAGTTTTGCACGGGTTTAATGCTGAATGATATAATAATACTGACAAAAAATCCTCGTGAATCAATCTATTGCTTAAAAAAACGCATTATTTTTTACACCTATCTAAGGGACTTTTGAATTTAACAGTTCGTGAACACAAATAAATTAATGGTTTCTTAAATTAAAAAGAGGTGTACAGAGATGACTGAACTGACTAATTATTTTTTTAAATACCCAAGTCAGTCAAGTACCCAACAAAGGTTCTAAAAACATGAATGATAATAGTTGGAATCCAGAATAATAATTCATCCTTTTTCTTACGACATTTTTTCATTTACTGTACACGCTTCGAGTATTTGCGACACACAAATTACAATTCTGAGATCATTTATATTAATATTTTCTTCGAAGATTACTTTAAGTATGTTATTTTACGTGAGATTGCATTTCCAAAAAACACTACAATCAAACCAAAACAGTTTAAACCTTAATTCAAAATAAACGCTGTAACAACTTAATTGTATAAAAACGACGTCGAGAAAATTGCTCTATAACTATACTTAGAGTTAAATAAATATTAAAAGCTTTGTCTAGCTTCAAATCACAGCTTCATAATAATTATGCATATTATTATTTATAATATGTTTGATGCTGTAGAGAATAGCCTAGTGGTAAGATCGTAGGGTATGCAAGTCAAAGGTCTCGAATCCGATCCCCATTGCGCACACCGACTTTTCGAATTTTGTGTGCGTTTTAGAATTAGGTAAATACCACAGTTTCCGTGTTTCGGAAGGCATGTAATAATGTGGGTCCTGCGCCTGAATTCTGTCCGGTCGTGTCAGATTACTGTCCTATCAGGCTATGAGAGTAATGGAATAGCGAGTGCACCTGTGTTTCCACAAATTTACTCGAATAGAACGTAAAGCTGTTAGTATGAGGAACTCAGACAGTTACATATTTATATGAATGAAAAAAAAAAATAATTAAATAGGCATAATTTATTTACTGTCTAGACCCAAACAGGTCTGAATCCAAAAGTGAACATAATAATATCACGAATTCCTATTATAAGAACAATATACCACTTAAATCAATTTTATTGCCACGATTATATTGCACCGTGATTGGTTCGTTTTTATATTAAAAGTAAAACATATATTTTTTTATTACAATGATTAAAATAATTGTAGTTTAAACATGTAAATCCATTATAGGTTGACATTGTTGGAATGTCGTTAAAATCGACCGTAAAGGCGATAGAAATAGGGGAATAAATTGTTGGCACTTTAATAGTTAAATCGATTAGGAACACATAGTTAAAGATTTCTGCAATACAAATTGTATTGTGTTGATAATTCAATAAATGGATTTTAGAGTTACAATAAAATAATTGAATAAACAACAATTTGAAAGTTTTCAGTCACTCATAATTCAAAGCAGTCCTTGACGACGGAAACAATACGTTTCATCACGTTTTCATCACAACAGCTTTCATCATTTAGATATTGGACAAAACTTACAGTACAGCAGTCATTATCGTCATCATCAATCCCCTGCCCTTATCCCAATTTTTACTTGGGGTCGGCGCAGCATGTCTTCTTCTTCCATACATTCCTATCTGACGTCATCTCGCAAGCAACACCCTTTGCATCCATATCATCTCTCACACAATCCATCCATCGTTTCTTTGGTCGTCCTTTTCCTTTATATCCATCCACATTCATGTCCAGCACCTTCCTAACCACGTGATTCTCTTTCCTCCGCATGATATGGCCGTACCATGACAACCGGTTACCACGAAGCTTTTCTGTTACCGGTGCCACTTTGACTTGTGACGTTTGATAGGGGAGAATGGAAAACATGTTGCGCCACCCCAAGTAAAATGGGATAAGGGCAGGAAGATGATGATGATGATGAAAGTAATATAAATTTATTACGTTATTAGTAAATCTTTTACTGCCAAGAATACAATAGAGGAGTTTTTCTCCAAACTTCAAGTCTTAAGGAACGTTAACTCTACAAATTACTGTTTTTTAAATTTTCAACTGTACTTTCAGCCCTGAAGCATCACCGTACCGCCAGAAGATGGTGATCGACCACGACGGGGGTGCAGACGATGCTTACGCTATTGCTATGGCGTTCCAGTACGAACTATACTTTAATGGGTATGTTGTTCCTAGTACCTACATCTTTCTAATATATAATTCTTCTGTGAGTGTGTATGTCACTGAACTTCTCTTAAACGACTGGACCGATTTTGATGAAATTTTTTGTGTGTGTTCAAGGGGATCTGAGAATGGTTTAGATTCACAATTTTTTTTTCTCTAAAAGGTTTAGGTCTTTCATTTATCGTTGGGGCAGTACGAAGTCTGCGGGGTCAGCTAGTAATAATATTATAATTATTAACTATCAATTCATCAATACTAAATTATATCATCTTCATGAAATTCAAATACCACCTCCACCACCAAGTTTGATTTTTGATATTTGAGCCGCTTTATCTAGGTATCAGCCATTAGTAACAGTCACTATCTTAAATAACTACTATTTGTCTCAAAAGATGATATGAGATTGTACTAAGCCCTTCTTGGATAACAAATGGAAAGTTATCCATTTAAACAAGTGAAAACGTGAGAGAACGATTCACAAAGATTTTAGAGTGTCGTTCGATGGGCGTGTCATGATAACAAATATGATACAAAATGTTATCGATAACCCTAATGTGACATTTAAAGGGGTTGGTCTGTTTAAGAATTTTTGGATCAAAGATACATCTAAAAAATTACGATAGATTAGTACTTTTTTCAAGTCGTAGGAACAAAAAACACCTTATTGTATTACCCCACGTAAAGAAAGCACGAGTTTTTTTTTTCCTAGTCCGTAGTTTCCCATAGGTGCTGAAAAAAGGCATCCTTTCACGATTATCTAACCGCGACGCCTCAAACCAGTCGTTGTGTGTATGTTCAATCCATCTTGCCACCGCTTTCTAAGCCGTTCTCAGCGACTGGAACGATCATCTGCTGACTCCCATTGTGCGGCGACTGTTGCCCAGTGGTCATCATTTATGCAACTAATGTGATCCACCTAATCTCATTCTAGCTTGGCAGCCATTTTGCCACCACCAGTATGGTCTGTTTTCGAATGCAGCGTAGTATTCCGAAATCGGTCATGAAACTTAACACCAAGACTGCTACGTTCCATAGCTCTTTGGAAAATTTTAAAACGGAACTTCTGGAAACACAATTATTGTTATTTTTTTTCTTTTCAGGCCTAATGTAATCGCTTTAACCGCTTCTTACGGGAACGTGAACCTAACACAAGCTATCATTAATAGTGGTAGGATACTGAAGTTAGTTAAGAGAAATGATGTGAGTACTCTTTTATATCTCTTATAACTTAGTTGGATATAAAAGGATATATTAGATGACGTCAGATATGAACGTATGGAAGAAGACGTCATGCTGCGCCGACCCAAAATAATAATTAGGATAAGGGCAGGGTAATGATAACAAACTTAAAAGGACTTAGATGATAGAAAGCACTACGCACAGTTGCTAAAAGCATTTAAAACCAGGATGTTGCAAGGGCGAGATAGCGCTACGTAGAGATAATGTGCCCTCTCATTTCCACACTTGGCAATAGTCCTATTTTAGGAGCCCATAGTAACTGCATGCTAATCTATCGTTATCACTATCTCTTTATAATATTAAGCCCCACATCACCAACTGTCAATCAAAATACAGTAATCTTGGAACGATTGCATTTAATCCAAGCTTCTTTGAAATGTAACTGAAGATAGCCGATATCATGTGAACGAGTATTATAAAATGCAGAAAATTAAATGAATAAAACATTTACTTAAGTACTTTTTTGGATTAAAAATGTTGCAATAGTTGATGGGGAAAGCTGTTGATACAATATATTATTTAAAATATTTATTTCTCAAACTATGTGGAAATATGTCCACATCGTTTGAGCAATAAATATTTCAGTCTACCTTTGATATAATTGTATTTAATAGTCGTGTTCGATACGGAATTTCTTAAGAGTAATTAAATTACTTTTAATAACAGCAAAAGTCTAACTTAAAGAGGTTCTACCGCCTCTTTGTTTTTATTTTACAGTTAAATATGATAAGAGAATCACGTTTTTCATTATTTTTACTGCATGTTTTTAACGCTTAACCATCGTAAAAGGTAGCAATAATTACGTGTAACAAACATAATTTTATGTTTTTGTCACGATTAAAGCTTCAAAATTTTTATTAGTCTAAAAAAATTTTTATGTCGTGGTGGCCTTGCGGTTCTTGGTGGATTTGTATGCACGAGGTGCAGGTTCGATCCCCAGCACAGGCCAGTACCAATGTGACATTTTCAAAGTTATGTGTAGTTACCTAATTATTTTAAGACACTACTGACAAGCGGTGAAGGGAAACATCGTTAAGGAACCTTATTTTCAAATATTGGAATCCAAAATCGCCAATCTGCAGTGAGATAGCGCGGTGATCAATGCTCAGACCTTCCTTATATAGAAAGAGGCCTGTGCCCAGCCGTATTAAGTATACTTTATAGGCTGGTTTATATATTTACAATTAAGAAAGTTTTAATAAAACGTCTTATTAATGATTTGCAGATACCAATTTATGCAGGTGCTTCGCGATGCCTTATCACGGGGATCGCTAGTGATCATTACTTTGGCTACGACGGTCTTGGTGACTTCCTAGGACCCGGCGATCCAGTGGCGGTTCCGAATGAACATGCTGCGGTTGCCTTGATCGAAATGTCGAAGAAGTATAAAGGTTTGCGGTACATATTGTATACTAAAAAAGCAATTTTCCTTTTTGCTAATAATAGGCTACTAAGTAATTTTTTTTTCATGCAACCACGTATTCTTGTTCGTGCGTGATAGACAGCCTTTTCCGTAGTCAAAAAGTCCTATGATGTGGTCAAATAAATCCTAACTAGGTTACTCTTATTAAACGGTAACTTTATTTCTACAGTTATCATAATAATATGTATTACGCAGAATTTATTAATGCAATGAGAGGTCACGAGAAAATGGTTCCTTTGATACTTGTCACCAGTTTTTGTTCCAATTTTTAAATTAACGACTTTTTCTTGTACCTTGTTTCATTGAGTACTATAATATTAGGTCTTTACGTTCGAAATTGCCGAGTTAATTTGTTGTTTGGTGTTTGGTAAATCATTTCAAATTTAGATATACATTTATGTTTAAAATACTGTGATTCATTTGTTTTTGTGCTGTTTAATTTTTATTTAATGTATTTTTTGATGGACCTGTTGAAATAACAAAATCTACTTATTTACTTTTCCAGGAGAACTAGTCGTCGTGGCTTTAGGACCGCTAACGAACATAGCGTTGGCAATAAGATTGGATCCCCTCTTTCTAAGCAGACTGGCTCATTTGTACGTCGGAGGTGGACATGTTTGGGGTAAGTCTAAGTAAAGCTTGTCTTCTGCTTGCAAAAATATCAATTGACACTATAGTAATGCTCAATGAGAAAAGATTTTAAATACAAGTTATAGCATTTTTTGTGATGCCACACAGGGTGACTTCGAAGTCGTGGGCAATATTTTAAACTAAGACACTATTAATGATACTAATTGCGTTAGGGGTATTTTTACCTAAAAACAAAATTAATAGTGTCTTAGTTTAAAATATTGCCCACGACTTTGAAGTCACCCTGTATAGCGCTTGTTTCTGCTTGCAAAAATACCGGTAAAAAATGCCATTAAACACTTATTATCATTGTAATAACTGTTCAATGAAAAAATACAAAGAATATAGCACATTATTTTGCGGTGCTACCAGATCAATGGCGTTGGATGATGGTGAGATGGATTATTTGATGGCAATCGGAAGGTTTTACAACAAAGATTGATCGATCGGTATTAATCGATGCTTACTTAATTTGTGCAGTCGGTCAGCTGGCTTTATATCATTTATGTAATTTGTAAAACAGGCCATCTCGCTTGTTAGCTCCCAAAAAAGCACATTGGCTTGTGTTATGTGAAAATCAATTTTCGGACTAAACCTCGGGCGAAAGCCACTCTATTCGATTTTTTTTTGTCATTGTGGTCTCAAGTTCAAAACTATTCTATTGAATTTTTTTTCTTTATTGTAAGTGTAGTCATTGTGGTATTTTTGCTTCAGGTAAAGACTATCCTGATCCAGAATTCAACGCGGAGATGGATGTGGAAGCATATTATATTGTAGCTGATGTTGCTAAACTTGGAAAAGTAACATTTGTGCCGTTCTCACAAGTTTATAAGTCGCTTAGTATTTCGAAGGTACGTTCTTTTATTTGTCTAAGTCTAAAATATGTGTTGAATACAAGCTCCTTTAGCTTGGCTAGGTTAAGTAGAAGCGTTTTAGAAGCTAATATCTAAAAAATACTAATTTGAATACCTGAGTGAAAAACAAAAACTCAAATTATTTTATTACCTTTTTCATTCTACTCATAGAAGATATACTCAGTAGTGTAGTTACTTTATTAACGGATAATATCTAAAAATTACAGGATTGGCGGATCAATGTTTTCGGTTCAATCAAGAATCCATTAGTTCAAACTTTGACAAGTTATGAACGCATTTCGCTTCCGTCGTCAGAGGATTGGACCCTCCTGGACCCTGTGGTGACCGCTATAGCACTTGACAACAGTATAGTTACAGAGTTCAAGGAAACTGCAAACAGTATTATAACTTGTGGTAAGCGATTTGTATAAAATATTTATAAAATGGTTTACTTTTTCTCTGCATGTACGTGTATTTTGGTGCCTATTTTTTTGCAAATACCATATACTACTTGTCTTGTCTTAACAAGCTGCTGTCTAATCAATCTGACTCGACCGGAGAGAAATCAGACGCAAGATCTACATTTTTAGTGTCTTTTCCACATTTCAATCTCAAACGTTAATTCTTACGCAATGTCTTGCCCTACATCGCGTAAAACAAAACTAGTTTAATTTATTTACCTGTTCTTTCCATATTCTCAGGTGAACACCGTGGCGTGAATACCAACTACTTCATCCATGCGAAACCAAACTCTCGTATCGTTTACACCGCGGATCTACAAAAGTACAAAGATTTTCTTATAGCCGTATTTTCTGCTGGCATGACGCCTACTAAAGAACAAAGAAGAAAATTTAATCAATATTAAAATTATGACGAAACAGATTAAGGAGATCACCATGAGAATTATAAGTGTTGTGAAATATTTTTGTTATAATTTTTGACGACAAACGGGTCTTATTCGCGATATAATTTGTTATTTATTTTCTCCCGACGTTTCAGCTGAGTTGCACCGACCGTGGTCAGAGTTATAGAGTCCACCCGAATAAGACCCGATTGTCGTCTAAACTATGTGTACAAGTTGTGATAGTTTAAAAACATTATTGATGTAAGATCATTACCGTATGAGTTTGAACTGATGTAAAGATTTTTAATTACCCCTGCTATTGATGTGAATATTTTGAATTCATAAAACACTTCATACGAAATGAAAAACATGATGAGCACGAGCATTTGTTTTGTGTCTGGGTGTAATTTATCTATAGTATGTATTAAGAAGTATATAAGTATCTTTATCATTTGTCTAGTATTCATAATACAAGCTTTGCGTAGTTTGAGACTAGATGGCGTTATGTGAAAGTCGTAAAAAAAACATTAGTCAAAGCCAGACAGAAAAAATGGAAGACAAAAACGCGTTGGGGTTGCGACGCAAAAAGAACAGAAGAGATAAGGTGCGAACGAGACGGACATTGTTTTCTGTCCTTGTCTTAAGTCTCTTCTGTCTGGTTTAGGCCTATTTTGTTTTTTTTTATTCCTGTATTAAACTTGAAGTAGTTTTTGCATATGATTTTGTAAAACAAAAATAACTAGAACTGAATGCAACCAGTGTCGATTTTTAATTTTACAATGTTGTTATGGTTTTTTTTTGTGTCTGTTATTTTCTTGTGTTTTTACAAGTCTGACTTACTTTTATTTATTTTGCTTTAAGATAAGATTATGTAATGAATAAAGATCAATATTACTTTTACGATAAGGTTTTATTTTCTAATTTTTGTATCATCTCAAATTATCGGAAACAGTTATAAGTTTGGTTTTGTGGGGCATAGATTAAAGATAATAATATAGTTTATAAGAAAACTTGATTGTAAATAATTGTTATAGTGATAAACAACCAAACTATAATTTTAAATTATTTATATTTAGCAAACTCAGTTTATATTTCAAGTAATGATATTATTTGATAAGTAAAGTGTAAACATTAAAACATGTAGGTATTGGTATATTTCCTCACAGATAAAGATATTATTTTTAGGAACCTACCGACAAAATTGATGCCTCGTTTGAAAGCATTTTTAGTCTGAGGAATAAATAAAAATTACTTTCAATGCAATTTTTTTTTGTTTCATCCTATATTTGCTAAATTGCTTTTTAGAGTTCCGTACCCAAAGGGTAAAACCCAACCCATATCTAAGCCTCCGCTGTCTGTCTGTCTCATAAGCCGTGATAGCTAGAAAGCTGATTTTTTCACAAAAATGATGTATTTCCGTTGCCATTATTACGACAAATTATAAAAAAACAACGCAATTTTTTAAAACTTACGAAACAGTTTAGATAGATTAACAGATTAAAAATTAAAATAGAATAGAATAGAATACTCTTTATAATTGAACACCATGGTTACAGCAGTGAAAAAGGAACGAAGGAAAATACACGAAGAAAAACAAACGTGTTTTTTTTTTATTATAGATGATAGTATGGAACCCTTCGTGCGCGAGTCCGACTCGCACTTAGCCGGGTTATTTTTAATCCTATACATTTGAACCGTAAAAGTTAATATTCAAAGTTATTCCATTTGTTCTCTACCTGAAAACTGTCGTTGAATTCGATTTTTTAACTTGGTATTGTGCAAATATCTGTCGTGTAAATATAGTAGGTATTTGTCAACCAACGGACTATTGCTGTTTAGATTATTAAAGGCGTTGAGTAATACTTACGTACTGCTTGGTCTACCTACCTACTTAATATAATTGTTAGAATACAGAGTTTGGACAAAAAATAAGTAACTATATTTTTTTTTTATTAAAACAAAATGCGTATTTATTGCATCACATAATTATGGCGTATTGTATATGGATACACTTACTCAAAAAAAATCCTATGCCTATGATCAAACTTACAAATAAAAAAGGTCCGACGCCGAGGTATTTCAAGAACGACATAAAAAAAGCAATGACAGAAGAATAAAAACAATTTGAAATCCGAATTCTAATTCTAAATCGGCAGATTCCAAATGAATTCAGTTCAATACACGACAAGGGCAAATCGTCGACTAAATTGGAACAAAAGTCAAATATAATTCGAAGTTCATTGCCTTGTATATTTAAGGAAAATTTTGACAATACGAGAAAATCGTCCTAGTCACGATACATTGACGGCGAAGATACAGCATTAATGAAAACAGAACTGCGTCGCTCCGCGATGTATGGCAAGTCGTACGATAGTTCCAACCTCTTTCGATTTAAACGTTGACATACGGCGGCGCGCGCTCTTACACGTCACACGTGCCAGTAAACAATAACATACGTATATTTATATATTGTAATATGTAATGCATGTTAGAAATACAGATAAGAAATGAAACAAAGAGAATAAAGAAGATATTCCTATACA
This sequence comes from Chrysodeixis includens, assembly GCA_941860345.1. Classification (NCBI taxonomy): domain Eukaryota; kingdom Metazoa; phylum Arthropoda; class Insecta; order Lepidoptera; family Noctuidae; genus Chrysodeixis; species Chrysodeixis includens. The sequence goes on along the minus strand of OW796093.1, from coordinate 11,127,696 downwards.
TTGTTAGTTGTGTGATCAAAGTGAGTGGTCGTGTTGTGAAAATGACGGACAATTTGTAAGTATTTTTATTTAAATTGGATGTAAAAATAATCTTAATAAATAAATGTGTTGAGTTTTTAATTCGCAATTCATAACGGATTACTGTATTTAATTGTGTGTAAATTTTATTTTAGTAACACTTTCGGATGGTCGCATTAGTATTATTATTGCAGCAACCTATTTCCTTATGCAATTACCTAATGACTAAAGTATTTAAAGATTTTCATTGATACGCATTCTTGTGTTTACGCCGAGTATTTGTTAGGTTAATACAAAAATATGCACTAATTACATATACTACGGTTAAAAGCCTCGAAACTTCTTACGGTTTTCACAGTCAGAAGATGGATTTTTTGTTGAGAAGAGTTGCAGAAGGGTTGTCCTAAAACCAAGTCACAAAAAACGTTAATGTCATCAAAAAACTCGCAAATATTTGTCCATCCACTGACTGATTCTACTGATTTAACCCCTTAAAAAGGGTCAGGGAGAGCAAAAAGACATCCTAAAATATTGTTCTACAACTGTCCCAACCTATTAGCCAGCTTGATGCTTGTTCAGGCCCCAGATTGTCTCATCCGGCGACTGGGTGACGAAGAATAACAAAACCGCTCGAAGTTGTTGCGTCAAAGGAGTGCGCGCACTACAAATTTTGGTGCGGTACTTTCCCGGTTTTTATTTTGGAACACGTAGCGGCTTAGAAATAGTCGCGGGAAAGAACCGTCTGTGTGGCCGCTAGTGCCGCTACCTTCCTTTGTTTTACTTCCTCAACCAGGTTTCAAATTTTCGCCGTAGTTACAGTGACTAGCAGTCAAAATTTTTAAAATTATTTTTTATATTATAATCTTTTTTTATAATTTAAATGAGAAAATTATCAACTACCTTGCACTGCAACAGTATTTAAAATGTGTAACAGAGTCTGATAAAAAATAATCAAAGATAATAATAATATTTATTTTGCTTCAAATCTTGAAGATTTATCTTGGAAAGAATCTTTAACCTGGTTTCGCTTTGATGACATATTATTCTGACAGTGACATTATATAAGAATAACAAAAAAAAGACGACATATTACAATGGCCCAGGTCCCAATGTCAAATAAAAAAATATATAGAAATATTCAGGTATAGGACAAACATGTTCTTAGATTGATCTGGGTATTTAGTCGATTATCATTTATTAAGTAAATATATTTTATGAAAACTGTGTTATAATAACTTGCTACCTGTTAAAGTGTGTGAGTGACATCTTTAGTTCATTACCACGGATACAATGCCACAGCGATATCGTTAAGCCATAATCACATTTACATATCCCAAAGTTTAAGCGCGTATAGAGGACAAACGACATTTTATACAAACCCTGGTCAAATTTAATTTATGAATAAAAAAAACATTGCAAGAAAGCAATGCCCAGCTTACCGCACAACCATTTTATCAGATGGTCAAGTTTTGTGTCGAAAGATCAACATTATTTTTCAATATTGTCTATCGCTTTTGCGAGAAAAGCACACATTTTATTACATGAAAAGTATGCTTTAAGTATTAAGGCATTTTATTATATGCACAGATGCTGTATTCAATATAACCGGGAATTACTTTACCTCGCCATAAAATTCACTCATAATAAAATCAAATAACCGCATTTAACTAGTACTGTCAAGAAGAATAGATCTACTGGTTCGAGGCCTGTGGCTGAATCTAGAAATAGCAACTGGTTACTAGACAACTATAATACGTACTAGTGTATCGTATAAAGAGTGGGTACTATAGTCGAGTGGATAGTTTGCATTGACTGTGGTCATGGCACATAACAACTAGGACGACGCTCGTTTAGTCATATAGATACATTATATTATTCCACGACTTTCACACAACGCCATTTAGTCTCAATTTGAGCAGAGCTTGTTTTAATATGAGTACTAGACAACTGATATACATACTTATATATTTCTAAATACATACATATTGTGGATAAATAATTGCACCCAGACAAAAAACCAATGACAGTGCTCAAACTAAAGCATCTAAAAAGAATCGATGAGATAGTATGGAGTACATTACGCATGCTGCTGATAGTAAATGCATTACGCATACGACTGATAATAATTTAATGTCAACACGTAAAACTTTATATTCAATGGAAAGGGATAATGGCAGGGTACAAAAAGTAAAAATTTAATTAGCCCATTAGGTAAATAATTAAAAATATCAAACCCGCGTATATAAGTTTATCAGAACAACAAATAATGACAAAAGATATGCTGCTTTATAGTTTAGGAGGGGGTCATGTGACGTAACGCATTCGCAAAATTATGCGCAAAAGTGACGTCACGTGTAAGTTTCATTCACATTAAAATTTACCTTAGTCAATTCATTAAAGTAAAATATCACGGACATTAAAAAAATGTCATCATCAATGTCGTCCTGGTTGCACGCAATAATAATTATAATTAACAAGATAGATTATTACATTATCTCAAAACAAATACCTAAGTATTAACCGCTTCAAATTGACAAACAAACAATTTACATACATTAAATGGTTGCAACATATTATCTACTTGCTCAAGTAACTCGCTCTAGACAAACAGGTCTCCAGATTTCGTTTGCCACTCGAGATAAAGATGTTAGTATAAATCTCAATCTTGTTACTCAGTTTATCTAATAACGTTGGATATTACAGACGTCTCATCATGATTCGGACTTTATATACATTTTTATTATTAATATTGTGTATTTCTTGGTATGTTTTTGTTTTAATTGTGTTTGTGGTAATTAATAAGTGGTTGGATTGCAATCTGATAAAGGACTGTGTTTGTGATGTGACAAATGAATTAACTTTATTGATATAGATGACTAATGTTGTATGAAAACCGGTTGAAGGGTAAAATATCTAAACTTAAGTTAAAGGGCTAACCTTTAATTTAAGTGTAGATATGTTAAGATTAATTTAACGTTAACAAAATAACACATAGCATTAGATAAAGTATGCCTAGTCAATATATTTTAAGAGACCCTAAAAATATTTTTTGAATTAAAACTTGTGTGCTTATCAGATTTAGACTTCCTTTAAAGATAAAATAGTGTGAATTCAAATTAAATTAATGATAATATAACAGAGTGGTATCTTGTCAATATAGTCAAAATTATCCGAGAAAAGTGGTCCCGTAAAGGTACGATCCCATATTAAATAAAAATGTACAAGTCAACTTAATTACCAATAAACAGTCGTCTAATATGTTGTTTACCAACAAATGTCACTTTGTTGTACTAAAACAATAGGATGCAATGCCAATTATCCGTCGTAAACTAGTTTCTTAATGATTGTAGTAATTTTAAGTTTACAACCTAACTATTCTTACAAAGAAATGTTCAAGGAAGATTTTCATGAAATGTAACTGTACAAATGTTTTCCTAACTGTTTTCTTTTGATTTTCAGCGTTCCTTCTAAGGCAGACAAACCCAAATTCATAATAGACAATGATGCCGGTGGAGACGATGCTATGGCAATATTTCTTTCTTTGCTATACGAGAAACATTTTGACGGGTAATTATAAGTTATTGCAAAATATTTGTGGATGACAATTTTTATTTTTATTCGGACCAAAAAAATATTAGTAGAATCAAAAAGTTAATTTTTTTCTATATCAGAGTTCTGTCTTTTCATACTTACGTAAGAGTTCGAATATCTTGATTGAGTTTCTGTACTGAAAAATTGTATTGAGATATGCTTTGGTAACGATTCCATGGCACTTTCTAGTCAAAAACCGAGTGGAGCTCAGTATAGTTTCAGTAAAAGATATGTTGAAATTAATAATGCTAGTCCCTAAATGGTAAACCTAATGTTAAGCTTCTTATAAATTATTTTTCTATTATTTTAGCCCGGAACTGCTGGCATTAACTACTGGAAATGGTAATACAATAGAAGATAACGTCTGTATAAACAACCAAAGGATATTAAAGGTTGCTAAAAGACAAGATGTAAGTATAAATAATAATTTACTACGTTTAACAAGCAATCAATAATTTGCTGTAATTATTCATTTAATCAATATCAATATTCGACATTTACACAATGCCATCTAGCCTCAAGTTATGCATACTAAAGTAATGTGTGTTTTGAGTACTAGACAGCTGACAAACATACTCATATATTTCTATATACATACGTATTAAATATATTTTTTTCGTGGGAAATCCTCAAACGACTCCGCCTGATGCGGGCGCAGCGGGAGGGAGTGTCAGGCTTTTACTGACTAAAACCCACTATGTTCCTCCTTGAGCCATTAGAGTGCCAGGGTCGCGGTAACTCTTACGAACATCCTGCAGCCCCGGCGGTTCGTCTAAAGCCTCAAGTCTATTTTCTTCGAATAACCTAACGTTTAGCCAGTCTCATCAGGGCTCACGCTAGGAGGTGAATTTGCCATAGGACGCCGTTATCGAAATCGATAAGGGGGACTATAATGTGGCATTGGCAACAACAGTCGTCAGATATGCATGAAACAATGTCTTGAACTAATCTGTCACGTAAATAATCAAATTACGAAATAACTGTGTCAAACAGATGACAGTAGATTACCTCGTAACTGAGATATAAATGTTTATCAAACATCACAATAGACAAAAAAAACTGTCGCATATATTACAACATTACAAACATATAATTTTATATAGGTCTTATGATATAAGTAGTTCAAATAATGAGGAAATGATAATGGTTGTGCTGTCAAATGCTGTCATTCAAAATTGAACCTTACGCCCATGATATTAGCGACAAAATTATATGTTATTAAACAATAATCATATGTTGGCATAATTATTGTGGTTATATAATTTAATCAATTGTTTGTTATCGGCTAAATTTATTGAACTTCGACATCACCTTAGATATGGATTCAAGTATAATATATTACAAGTATATTATTTGATATTATCAATAAGGAACTTTTGCTTGGTTTATCATTAAATATTACTTTTCAATGACTTGTTTATTCGCCAATATGATTGCTCCTATTTTCCGTTTGTTTTAAACATGATCATCAATAGACTGAATTACTGCAAACTTGACTTTTAGCAGAATCAACCTCATTTCCCTAATATTTTGTTTCAATAATGACTGCTCGAATAGCCGATTGGTATAGGTCACCACGCCAATTACCAGTGTGCGCGACGTGTCGCGAGTTCGATCCCCACGAAGGACAAGAATTTGTGCGTTCCACAAATGTTTGTTCTGAGTCTGGGTGTCTCTGTGTATATGAATTGAATGTCTGTGAAACCCCCCGCGATACAAGGGTTAAATTCCTTAGTGCATGAGCTGTTTTTATTTGTCAAATAGAAATATTGTTAAAATATAAGTTTTTATTATTTTCAGGTGCCAATCTACAGAGGTTCTAAAGCATCTTTAGTAAATACTCCGGCCGTTACAGACTACTACGGTAAGGATGGTTTGGGAGACACCGGAGATGAGTATCCTGACCTGGTTCCAGCCAGGCCTGAGCATGCTGTATCAGCGTTATTAGATTACTCTAAAAAGTATGAAGGTGAGTTACTCGTAGATGAACAGACAACTGAACAAAAAACTCTCTATGAAGTTTTTTTTTGAGTTCCCATAAAGGAAAAATAAATTCTAAAGCTATGGCATTAGGACTGGTGAATTTAGAAACTGAATCAAGATTTTAACCCTTTGTTTTTAAAAGGTATGATTTATCTGCATGTTAAAATTTCAAATTATCTATCTTATACATTTTCTATCTTTGCAGGCAATTTGACTGTGATAACAATTGGGACCCTGACGAATGTAGCGCTAGCTATAAGACTAGACCCAGACTTTTTGTCGAGATTGACTCATTTGTACGTTGGTGCTGGACACATCCATAGTAAGTTTTATTTACAATCTATTTTTACCTCGTCAGTAAAGCTTTTGTTACATGAGACAACAATATTTTCTAATACCAGATAATTTTATGCTCAAGAAGTCGTTGGGTACCTAAGAGATGCCTTGTTTTCTGTACTTGTGTTACCAGTGTCAACCTAATTTTAATATATTGAAATATTTTTTTGACATCTCCATAATTTCATATAATTAATCCCTAATGAATTTTAGGTGAAACTAGTCCAGGCCCGGAATTTAATGCTCAAATGGATGTAGAAGCATACCATGTTATGGCTCAGAACGCCACTCCGGATAAAGTTACTCTATTCCCATTCTCACAAGCTAAACAGTATTTGAATTTCAGTAAGGTAAGTTTAAATAGCATTTATTAAATATTTATTCACCTAGAGGATGAGATCGTAAAGTTTATTCCTATTAATATTGCCAAACGGAAGCAAAACATCCAAATGTTTTTAAACTTCCCGGACTTGTATACATACTGTAGTCGGTGCAATTCGGCCGAAACATCAAGAAAAAAGGAGTATCGTAAATCTTTATAATTATATCGCGAGTAAGACCCGTTTGCTACCTAAAATATGTGAAACATCTAAAGTTGGGAAGCTTAGGTACCTATAAGAAACAATGCGTCAGAAAAAACTTTAGGTAATATGTTTTATGCATATTCTTCGACTTCAGGTCGAATTATCCCTAAAAACCGCAAAAATGAGATCTTCCAAATTTACTACTAAATGCAAGAATAGTCATCAATAATTCTTCCTCAGTCAATATTTTTCATCAATTCTAACAGGAATGGAGAAATGATGTTTTGGGAAGTATAGACACGGAGATAATAAAGGCACAGAATAAGTTCGAGAGGGTATCCATGACGAAGGAGGAGAGATGGCAGGCGTTAGACCCGGCGGTCATAGCGCTGTTCCTCAAACCGGAGCTGGTACAGGAGTACAAGTATTCCAAGAATGATATTACACTTTGCGGTGAGTTTCTTTTATGAGAAGGTTAGATTGTACTTCGAAAATAGAAAGCAGTTGCTAGTGTTTTAGCGTTGATGCGAATTCATTAACTAGATAAAGGTTTGGTTGTCCTTCAAAATGAGAAAACATAGAGTTATAGTACTGATTCTAATACAATAACAACTTTCCCTTTTTCAAGTTCTGGACAATTTAAGCTATAGACATTTTTGACTTCAGTCATAATATTTCCATTATATGGCAAATTCTCTCTTATAGTCATGTAGAGTAAGTATAGATATGATAAACGGACATATTCAACAGTCATTTTATTACATTTTCAGGTGACAACAGAGGTATTAATACGAATGAATTTGTAGAAAAAGATAAAGCTAACGTTAGAATAGCTTATTCAGTGAAAGCAGAAGAGTACAAGCAATTTCTATTAGACGTATTCAAATCAGAACTGAAAGATTCAAGAGAAAATAACGTAATGGAACCGTAAACTAACTTACGTATTAAAACTAATAAATAAGTAAGAAAATCAAAGTGTTACATAAAATAAATGCCAAATAAGTACAATAAAACTGGTCTTTGATTTTTGGTTTTCCATTTTCCTGGGTTTTTTATAGTTCGATTAAGCGCCATCTATGGGCAAGGATAAGAACTTAGAAAAGGCTTTTGCAACTCAACCAGTCGTTTCTCCCTTGGATAGTTGTACTAGATTGTTTTGTAAATGCTCAATAGATGTCGTTATAAGTTAAAGGAGACCTTACTTGACTTTGCACTTTTTGAATGTATCGTGTATTCCTCGTACACTGTAAAAAGACTAAAGAGTCTCAAACATGAACGAGAATATTTAATTTTCACACCATTTACGTAAAGCAAATGAAACTAGCTTTCCTGAGTGATGGATTTTTAACAGACAATATTTCACAAGGATTATAAAAATATTTTTTTGGTTGTAATGTGAATGAGACGTATTTTATAGTAGGATTGTTCGTGGGTTGGGATGGCGTCCAGGCGAAACCCCTAATGTCCTTTATCTAGCCTAACACCCTAAAGCAAACAATATATTTTATTACCAAACATTAAAAAACGCCTTTTATCACCCAAATGTAATCTCTAGCAAAAAATGTGTACTATGTAATAAAATATACTTTTATAGTGAACATAAAAATCAAAGTTCGATTTCATTTATGATTGTGGACGGCATAAAGTTTATTAGTTGTTTTATATGAAGAATATTAAGGGTAGCTTGGTATTGTGGTACTAAAACTACTGAAACATGCATTCTGCAATTAAGGGCTAATGCTTTGTATGGCCAATTCGGCGTTTTAGGGCATCGTTTGGTGTGGAATGAGTCATTTAAGGGTAAGTGAAAGTCGTTTGCCATGGATGTTGCGGAATGTCGCCAATACCAAAGGTCGAAAAGAAGGAAAATAAAAATAAAACATGATAAGTTTGAGCGATTGCAAATTTGACTATATGGTTGAGAAATTAATATCACTGCTCCAATACTTATAGGGTAAAAAAAAGAATATTCGATTTATTTTTGTTTAAAGTGGAAAGTTGGAATTCCTCCAAGCGTATTTCTGCCCTTATTGGTGGCGACGTTAAATATGAATTATCACCCAAAATATTGCTACTGTAATATCTGACCAATGCTAAACATGAATGATAAAGACAAGTAATAACAACCTACACAAAAGTATCAGTAATACGTTAAAGATTTCCATGAACCATCTTTTTGAGGTAAAGTTAAACCTAATTAAAGAGATCAAAAGTTTCATTCTGAACTAAATAACTTCCTACATATTAAGTTTCATGGCTTACTTTCAAAGGGGCACAAACAAAACCATGAAACAATAATTATTTTGTTTTCGATCTGTAATCGATCAAGCTGTCATCATGAAATCAGATCTTTGGATCATTTTGACAGCTCAAGAAGTTTTTGAACCCCATTTTTTTATTATTTTTTTTTATTTCTTTTTTGGGGAAAATATGTTGGCACCTGCACCAACCTTTACTTTGGAACTACTTTTTTTAACTGAAAGTTGGGTAGCAGACCAGTATATGATAATGTTAAAAAGCTTAAGAGATTTCGGTTGAATTTTAGTCTCACTGTGGTGGTAGTATTTATATCGACTAAGACTAATATAATAATTATACGCATCACTCTACTGCCAACAAGGGTGAGAAATTATCAAGTAGGTATATATATAATAAATATAAATATTTGGCAACACATCCACAACTTCATCTAGTCTCAAATTGAGAATATGAGAGTAATTTGTGTTATGAGTGCTAGACAACTGATAAGTACGCTTATATATTTTAAATACATACACATTATAGATAAATTACACCCAGACAGATCAAATGATCGTACTCATCTCACAAACATTTGTCCTGGGTGGGAATCGAACCCAAGACCTCCAGTATACCAGTCATGGCCTGTAACCACTAGACCAACAAGTCAGTCGAACTTACATTGGTTGACCGAAATACAATCAATCATAGAGTTTCACTCTGTTTGACAGATGATCTATATTTAAGAATTACAAAAGTACAATAAAAACTCGTCTTCAATTATTTATAGGCTAAAGTGAATATGTTAAACCTACTAAAAGATTACTTATACTAAACTATAGGAATAAGAATAAGAGATAATTTAGATTAAAACTGATCAACGTTAACGGTTCATAAATTACAAGTTTTTGGATACAATTTCCGTAGAGAATCTTCATCTGCGTAACTTAGCCTAGCTCAGTTTATTAAAATTAATGAATTTTCCATTTGATGCTACAATAATTTTATTATAGTGTGCTTAAAATTATTAAGGAAAAAAATGAAACTTTTTTAGACGACAAACGGGACTAATTCGCTATAAAATCGATATGTCTTTTCTCCAGACGTTTCGGGATATATCGTTATATCGCGATTAAGTCCCTTTTTCGTCTAAAATATGTATCCAAGTCGCGAAAGTTTAAAAACAAAAATGAAACTATTGTTTTACATTCCTTCTTTATACCCTGTTACCCTGTTACCATCTTTGGGTAAATTACTTGAGCGCCTTATCGTCCCACGATTACTTCCGGACGGACCAAAATTTCACAAAAATCAATTCGGATTTACGATAGGAAAATCAACAATAGACGCGGCTATCTCGGTCAGAAGGCAGGTGTACTCGTCAGACGAGAACTACGTTTTGGGTATCTTCTTGGATATCTCCGGTGCCTTCGACAACGCATGGTGGCCAATGATACTTCTTAAATTAAAATCACGCGGCTGTTACCGTAACATCTATCAGCTTATTTACTCCTATTTCTTACATGGCTCAGCTAAACTAAAACTTGGTCATCATTCTGTGTCGAAGGCATTGACCTTGGGATGCCCTCAAGGATCGGTGTTAGGCCCTTATTTATGGAACTTAGGGTTTGATGATTTCCTCGCGATACCTCTACCGCACGGCTGCTCACTTACGGGTTACGCGGACGATGGCCTTCTGCTTATTAAATCTAATACTCGTGCCGGGCTTGAAAATTTAGCCGATACAAGCTTGCGTTTAATTTCTAGTTGGGGTAAACGAAACCGTCTGACTTTTGCACCTCACAAAACATTTCAATTACTTCTCAAAGGAAATCTAAAATCGTCGCCTAGCATTAAATTTGATGGTATAACAGTTAAAAAACGAAATAGTGTTTGTTATCTCGGCCTTGTTTTAGAGAGGAACTTTACATTCATTGAACATATCAAAACAATCGGAGAAAAAGCAAAAAACAACTTTTATGCTTTGACAAGGATTTCCACGTCAACCTGGGGGCTTTCCTTTAACACCTTGAAAATCGTCTACGGGGCTACGTACCTGGGATGCATTTGTTACGGGTCGCCTGTTTGGGCTGATAGGGCCACAATAGGCGCGGCACGACGTAAACTACTTCAAAGTCAACGGTTGGCGTTGATTTTCTTGTGTAAAGCCTATCGGACTGTTAGTACTGAAGCCTTGCCCGTCTTGGCAGGTGTTTTACCGGTTGACCTCGAAATACAGCGTCGCGCGGCTATGTATTATTCAACCAGAGAATTTTTGAAAAACGATTTTTTAACCCTCCGCGAACGTAATAGAATCGATAGATTATTTAAACCGCAAACAGATGTTTCCGAGGAACTGATGGTGGAATGGCAGGTTAGATGGGAAACGTCTATTAAGGGCCGTCATCTTTACCAGTTTTTTCCATCCGTTCATGAGCGGCTGGAGAAGACTTGGATAGAGATTGACCATTGTGTAGCCCAGTTCCTTACGGGACATGGTAACTTTAAAAGCAAATTATTTTCATTTAAACTTGTCGTTTCACCATTGTGTCAGTGTTCGACAGCGAACAGTGAATATGAGCAAAGTGCACATCATATTCTGTGGGAGTGCGGTCTTTGGCATGACGAACGTAACGCTTTACTAGATAGTTTGCAACCGACATCCGGTGTTGTTTACTATGAGGATCTTGTTGCCACCAGAGCAAATTTCCGTGCTTTCAGACGCTTTTGCCATACCTACTATTGGAATCAAAATAACAGCTCCTAAAATCATAGGACCCATTTAATTTGTAAATTTAAATCCGTGGTGCCTGGCAACTGGGCCTAACTCAGTTGTGAAATCTCTATTCCTTGCTAATATTAGCTATTTCATTTTGTCTCCCGCTTGCAATGGAGGGAAGTGGAACATATATTTTTCCTACTCCTCCTTTTTTACTATTTCTGATTAATTTCGTTGCGGGTTCCAAGACAGTCAATCATTTCCCCTGGGACACACCGAGCTTCACTGTTTCGGTGGTATTCGTTGGTCTCATTGTAGATCCTGGCTTACAGGAGTTGCAATGACGGGCATGTGTGGTGGGCTAGTCCCATTAAAAAAAAAAAAAAAAATTCCTTCTTTATGCGCATGTATATGCAGGTAAATTTTAAACTCAGTAGTCGGTGGTTCTATGCTGAAAATTGTCACTATGACGAAATTTTTTATACTCTAACCGTAGCAAAATTCTCGTGACTCTTAGTATGATAAGTAGATTTTACGTAGAACAACGCAACTTTTAAATCTCGTGTTTTTATTTTATTTACAAGCCAAAAAATTTACATAAAACAAGAAAAACTTCTTATATCGAGAAAACCATAAAATATTACGAAAGAAAAAACTTTTAATTGATACAAGGATGTTCATTCGAAGGTAAGTAGCTGCCAAAACAGCCCCACCTGTGTTTAACACAATTACCAAAAGATGGCGTTGTTCCGAACTTGTAACACGCCATAACACACGTTAACATTCTCAAAGTGCTTCGTAATGAGAACAATTAAACTTCGAGAAGTTAGACTTTTGAAGGTGAAAATGATGATTCTGTGGCGTTGATTATGATTGAATCGTTCTATAAAGTTAATGTTAATTGTTATTACCGTAATTTTGCTTGAATGGTACGCGTCTTTAATAAGCCTTTTTAGTAATAAATCCATTTCAATGCACTAGAAATTCTGGTAAATAAAATTCCTGTAATAACCTAGTGGTAAAACCGCAGGACTGCCAAGTCAAAGGTCTCGAGTTCGATTTCGAAGTCTCAAATATTTTGTGCGTTTTAGAAATTAAGTATCACAGCTTCTGTTTTTGGAAGGCACGTAAAAATGTGAGTCCTGCGCCTGATCGCTTACCGGTCGTGCCGGATTGTCGTCCCGTCGGGCTATGAGAGTGCACCCGTGTTTGCGCACAAGCTTGTGCACTAATAATATGTCCCGCGTAGCTGGCTAGTGTTATATTAACACTGGCCGAAATCGGTCCCAAAATTATTAAATATAAATGTGGTCGATTTTTCAGTTGAATTTCTACAACATTTGGATAAATCATAACGTTCTTACGATGCTTAAAAATTTTGTGACGAAATTAGGATCACATAGGACACAACAGCGCCTACAACAGACTGTGTCTAAAAACAAGACTGCTGCTATTGTATAAGATAGTACTTTCTCACTTCTGCACTCAAATCAGTCCTATTTAACCAAAAAAAGCACTCTCAAAAATATTTAAACCTTAATTACTAACTATCGAAGCAAGGCATGCGAACTTAAAGGTTTGGTAAAACTTTAACTACCGGCTACAGACAGCTTACAGGGAGGCTTGCTTACATACAAGACGCAACTGACATGGATTCTTAGAATTAACTCGTTCCTAATAGTTTAACCCTGTTACTAGGGTTGGCGCTTTCTGTTATCTATAGCTATGCGAAGTTTCTTTTTTCTGTTGTAGAACAATTTGATCTTTCAAAATCGATCAGTAAAAGGTTTTAAATTAGGAGTAAGCAACCCAGTTTATAACTAAAATTTCTTCTGAAAGTTAAAATCAGCGGATTTTTTTCAATCAATGATAAAGCTTCAACCGCTTCAACTAATAAAATACTGTATCTAGATTTCTCTTTTAGAAAAAAATCCAAATGAGATCATTCGACTAGCTTTTTGGTCCTGTGGTTAGTAGACCTAACTGCTATACCAGTGGTTGTGGGTTCGATTTCCAGCAAAAACAAATGTTTGTGTGATGAGCACGACCATTTGTTTAGTGTCTGGGTGCATTTATCTATAGTATGTATATAGAAGTATATAAGTATGCTGTGGTCTAATACTAATAAAACAAGCTCCGCTTAGTTTTAGACTAGATGGCGTTGTGTGAAAATAATGTAATATACAAATAATGTATATTTGATTTATGCGACAACCCTTTTCCTAAGGTACGACATTTCCTCAACCGTGGGGTAGTATTATTTGAAACTTGGTTTCACCAACTTTGTTCCCTCGTGAATAGCGTTTACTGCGTGCTATTACGTCATATATTATGCATGTCATGTTTTCGTACAACTATTTTGAAGTCACCGTTTTGTTATGCATGTCAAATCTAATAAATAATATTGAAAGGTTTGTTTGGAATATCGCGATGATTTTTTTTTATTCAATTATTTTAACAAAACTTGTGTCTGTCGACGACTTCTTTGTAACGTTTTGTAGGTCTGTTAATACCAGTTTATTTGCAAATTACATATGTAAGTCTAATCAAATGTAAGTAACAAATAAACCCGTCCTTTATATAAGGAAATGTATAAGGAAATTATAAAAAAAATATCATAAGTATTAACTTACTATCAACTAACGTAAGATGCATGCAATTTACGTAAAGATTTAGGAAAACACTTTCGTATTTATCAAGACAAAAAAAAACTATAACAAAAATGGAAATTAAATGGCTAATAACATTAAAGACAGAACTACCTAAAATAGCCGAGCATTTTCCTAAGCCCCTACTTATTTCCAAAGTGGGATGAACAAAAAAACTCGAGCATTGAGCAACACAGGTGGTGCCTGACCTTCCACTACCTCTTAAACTAACACTGTTGGGTATTGAGAAAGAGAGACGGTGCTCTACACCGTGTAGTGCTTTCTCTCTTCCACAACTGCAGTAGTCTTGCCTTAAAAGATAGTGGTACTTGTACCGTTAACGGAGCAATTTGCTAAATGTCGCCTTTACCCCCCTCTCTTACCCCTTTTGCCTTATTCGCCTCTAGCCCTACAATCTGGGAGGTTTACACTTATGAACGCGAACAATTGTTGCTTTTGTTCATATTTGAGTGACTCTCACTACTTTTTGAGCTACTGAGATTATTATGAGAGATGTTTTACAGCTATTTTACAAATAAACAAATTGGTATAAATGTAATGGTATAATGTTTAGTGCCTATACTGCAAATTTTGTTATTCCTAAATTAAGTTGTGTGCAACATTGTTCGGCTTTTATTCGATCATCTGTCAAAATGATTCTTCTCACTATTAGCATCAACTGTAAACATGTTGTATATCGGATATTTTCATTCTTGTAATTTGAAATTACATAAGCAATTTAAGTAAATTACAGCCAAAAATATTAGACAATTAAACCAAGGACCAGAAACAAACTCTTTGGAAATTTGGTTGATGTATTGTCTTAATTTTAATCCAAATTGCATTAACGTCTTATGCTTTCTAGGAAATGTTTGTTTAATAAATTGAGTCTGTGAGCATTCAGCCGTCGACGCGAGCTCTTAGCTGCTTAAGTTGTACATCAATAACAGAACAACGAATGTCTCTAGCAACATGGTTTACTGAAATACTGCAGAATAGATAATATTCGGACGTGATTAACGGTTCTGTATGAAAAATTTTCTAACAACAAAATCAACGGTCAAAATCAATAATTGGACGGGACAGGCAAGTATTTCAAGTTTATCTATCATCTGAAAAAAAGTAATGCGGAGTGAAGTTTCTCATCAATTCTGCTTAGAAAATTACTTAGATTTATAAAAATAGTCAACTAATTTAAATAACCAATGCTCGGTTTTTAGGAAATCTGTCAATTTATGGACTGCAATGAGCTTGTACCATTACAAGATTTACTCAATGGATTATGGCTTAGCTTAGGTTTATTTAGGTTGACCATGAAAGCTTGTGAGCTATTAGGCTGTCATAAAAAATAGTGAGCGTAAAAGTAAATAAATTCAAATTCAAAATTCAAAAAACTCTATTTTCACTAGCTCAAGAACAGATCGTAATTTTTTAACAAACATTCCTTCCATATTCAACCACAGTAATTTATACTCAAATTTTATTACCAAAGTTCTTAACAAAGACTCATGAAACATAACTTCTGGTGCAAACTGGAATCAACCAACCATAAAATACTCAGTAAACACGGACACAATTATACAATATTAGCAACATCAAAGTTAGCCAACATAACAATAAAATCCGTCTGGGTAATATAGAACATCAAACGGTTAGCCACAAACAATACGTCAATGATGAATGAATTTACAGATATCTTAAGAATTGGTGTTAGAAATATGTGTATCGATTTATCGTAGACTAAATAAGTGGAAGGTGGATTAAAACTTTTTTTAAAGATCGACAAACAGAGAAAATATTTGAGTCTGGATTAGTTTATCAGTATTGGTGTTCACTTTGAGTTTGGGTAACGTTTTATTATAATTAATTAAGTCATTTGTTCACTAATCATAATCTACTGAAAGGCGACACTTCAAGTGCCTGAGAAGGCCTACTCGAAATAAAAACCTTTTGATTTTGATTTTGATTTTGGCTTGTCCAAGTTTCTTTAAAAATCTTAAGTTAATGGACCATTAGATGTAAAAAGAATAAGTTTCTGCCACTTTTTTTTGGCGTCATTTATCAACACCTAAATTTAGAAAGACAGCACAGAATAGCAAAAAAAACGAAGTGTTTATTTTTAATATTACCTGTAAACTCTTCTAAAAGCCATTTCCTAAAAAGAAAGAAAAATAAAAACCCAATTACGTTTACCAAGATGCGCTGGACGTTTAAGCAAGGAGATCGATTAATAAATGTCACCTCCTTGCACCCCATCTCCCAATGCGCTGTATATCTATTTATATTCTTTAGTGACATCTCAAACGGGCCACGTGGTAAAGAACGTCGCGTTGAATTTACCCACGTGCGCGTACCAAGGTAATTTATACTCATCGGCTAAAGAATTTGAAGCTTGTACTTGCATCGATGAGGAATGACAGGTCTGTTGTGGTGTGAAGAACCTTTTTGCTTAATTAACTTTTATTTTTAGAACTTAGAGTGTTATTTTGGTATTTGAAGTAGCTTATTTGGTTTTATATATTATTATAGTATAGCCCTTAGCCCTAGATCTCCTTGTATACCTACATTTTGTCAAATAATATTGTGCAAGAGTATGCTGTTCGAAACTTATAATACTTTCTGTACTAATTGTAGATTATTTTATAACTCGAAAAAAAATTCTACCACATCGTAACATTTTATTGCAACGAAATAATTCAGTCCTTTTTACCAAAACGCGTATCACTACATAGTATAAAACAAAGTCGATGTCGCTGAATGTCTCTTCGCTTAAATCTTCATAACTACGCTACGGAATTCAAAGCGGTTTTTTTTAAATAAGTATAAAGATTCAAAAGGCAGGTTTATATGAATAATACTGCAAACGTACGAAGCAGGAGCAGGTCGATAGTCAGAAATTAAATAAACAGTCTAAAACAATCAACGTCGCAACGACTCACTTAAATATCTATAAACAACCTTCCATTGATACTCACAAGCCCTACTCCCTTTGATTCAAAAACTCTTAAAGGTATCACAAAACCTGTATTAAACCGTAAGATCGGTCTTCCGTGCCGGACTCCATCGAGTGTAGAACAGCCTTCCGGCGCCGGTCTCTTTGTTACAATATACTTATTTTTGAGGCTCTCCGAAGAGTTTCCATGTAAGTGTGCTCTAGTACTTCTTTAAAGGGTTCGAGGACTGTTTCAAAGGGATTTGACGCTTTTCGGTTTGTTATTGATCTTGGCTGAAACTAATAATCGTTGGTATTTGTTGTTTGCCTGCATCCAATATTTTGTATTCATTTTTCTTTGTTTCATTTTTGACACCGCAGTATTTAAGAGTTACAATTTCTGGCTTGATTTAATTATTAGCTATTTTTCTTTATGACCAATTTTAAAAGACACTAATAAATAGTTATACTATAATTATACAATGCGAATACGTTATCACAATATTCTGAATTACTTCTAAATGTGTAATAGGTTTGGGTCATATCAAAAAAAATCCACTTACTAAATTTTAACGCAATTTCGCAGCGAATATATTTACAAAATACACTGATTCCGCTATAGCCAAGAGCTATTTAATCAGCAAACATATTGCTGACAATTTATAATTAAACACAGGAAGGATACAACAAATTGTTATACAAAGATTAAAAATAATCCTAGTAATAGGAAGCTTAGGCGAATCAATTCATAGATAAAACTTCCAAATTGCGTCATACACACACTCAATTATTTATCATTTCCTGCTGTTCGTAATCATATAGATAACATAATATATGACACTAGTTGAAAAGCAAAAAGGTTTCCTGTAAATAGTTTTACTGTGATGTAATATGAACAGGAAAGTCAGGAAAATAGTTTGAATCTCAAGACTCTTTACGTGATGATAAGTAGCCTAAATGTGCATTTTCAAAGACGCGGTGGTTAGCAGAAAATTCCGAAACGCACTCTAAAATCTTTCTCTAAAATCGAATTATCATCTAAAAGTTTTTATTCAACTAAAATAATTAAAAAATCGATCGAGGCAATGTCGTACAAATCACAAAATACGAGTATTTAAAAAGTGTGTGTTAAATGGTAATTGAATCTATCACATTTTTTTAATTATTCAGGAATAAAACACACTAAGTGTCTTCAATAGTCCCTAGAAAGTACCTATTATAATAGAAAAATCCCAGTAAATACTAGTAGTAAATACCATAACAATAAAAATATCAAACAAGTACTCGTAATACTCTTGTGCCTTCGCCGTGGTAATTCATAGTCCGCTGCAAATTCTCTCATTCGCAAAGATTTCCCGCCAGTTTCCCACGAGATACTGAATGCTGTGGACGCGTTATCCGTGACGTCACCCACGCGTTCGAAATACGAAATTCGCGCGCGAATATTTTCTTCTTTTTACTGAATAGTAGTAGTGGTTTGTTTTCTTTTTAATTGTGAATGTGTATTTAAAAAGTGTAGAGTTTTTGTGTTTGAAAAATTAAGTGCCAGTATTCGTTTTTTGTGATGTTTTGAAGGTTGGTGAAGAAATGGATATCTGAAGTTTTTGAATAGAGGTTTGTGATTTATTATATAAATAAACTTTTTGGAACTTTAATAAAATAAAGTTATTTTTTTTATCGAATCTCATTAAATAGTTACATCATGAGTGTTTAGTTTTATGAAAATAGGTGCTGCATTGTGTAAAAGACAAATACTTTCAGAAATGTTTGGTCTGCAAAAATATTTTTTTGTTAATATAATATGAAGGTATATAAAAAAAAACTCTTGTTAGCTAATAGATATATTAAATAATTTAAAAGCATTTACCTTCAAATAAAAACACCTCAAAACTCAGACATCAGTCAATAATTACATTTTCTTACAAAAAGGTTGCTTCAAAAATCAAACAATACAAACAAAAAACCACTTTAAAAAAAGATTAATCATAGGAAGGAAAACAGTGTCAGCAAATCCGGCTGTATTTATAAAAACCATTCCCTTACAATGGTTTTAAAAAAGTTGGGAACAAAAATAGTCGTTTGTCAATTACCGACTCGGATTGTAGGCATGCGAATTTTGATTGATGCCTGTACAATTCTGGCCGTTTGTTTGACTCGAATTTCAAATTTAAGACGAGTAAAACTTTGTACTTAACATTGATTTTAATCGGAACTTGTTGATGGAGATATTAAGCCTCTTTTGTCTTGATTTTGATGAAATAAATTTTATAATGATGTATTAGTTTGCTAGCGTTCCATTACTGCGTTTGTAAGAAAAATGGTGCAGTTGTATAATATCTGAAATATGTATAAATAATGTGTAACTTTACTTATGCTAAATAATTTTTGATTGCTCAAAACAAATTTCAATGTGAGGGATATTCGTATATGTGTATCATAGGTTGTGCAAATTTTCTACCTTAACAAAATACAGCGGCTGTAAAAAGCCCATCTCTAATATAGACTTTGAATCATATGCTGATTTAGTAATATACTAAATTACACATACACCAATATGATATCAACTTAACATCCGCATGAATGAAAACTAGTCTTCGTAATATCTATTTTAAACAGTTCAAGATTCTTGGCATATAGAAATGTCATTCCAATAGCGAATATCCGGTAAAAATCTTCGTGATTTCTTTTTTATTCTCGTTCCAAGGGATCCAACGGCCTTTTATTCTGCCAGTTTTATTTTTAATGTAAAATAACTGTTCCTTGTAATAATACTGGGTGGTTTGTTTTGGGATGAGAGATCATCTCCTATCATATCTTAAGTATAAAGGTAATAGGAATGTATAGTCATTCCTATTACCTTTATACTTGTACTTTATAATGGTACCTAATTCTTTTCGACTTTTTTCGAATTCCGATATGATTATACTAAAACTCGTAATTATTATTGTAATAATTTTCAAAACTATGTGAAACCCTGGAAAACGACAATGGACAAAAAATTTTAAAATTACCGTATCTCATAAAATATTTGAGGATTTGCGGTAGGCCTTTACTCAGCAGTGGGACACAATAGGCTAGAAAAAAAATATACAAAAAAAATATTGATAACTACAATTACACGCTAACAAAATATTAAGACAAACACAGAAGAAAAAACATTTAATTTTCCTACATTACAAGCATCTGAAACACCAAATTTTGGCACAAAATCTCATGTCGTTAAATCATTATACTACAACATCCTGTAATTAATCATAGATAGTGTTAGGTATAATTTACTTTTTACTAGAAGAACGTTTTTTCTTCCGTTTCATATTTTTACAACTCATTAACTTGCCAATTTTAAAATGCGAGGAGTATTTTAAATTGTCTGCCAGTACAGCTGCGATGTTTAAAATATAGCCGTAGATTACTATAAGAAATATTGTGAACTGTGTTTAATACTATTTTAACGGCTTACTCCGTCACGATATGAAATTGCTTGACTATTTTAGGACTTAATAGTACGTCTTAATCAAGTAGAGACAGAATCTCAGGTAAAACTTCTAATTCTTTGAAATTCGCCTTTTAAAATTCTTTAAAAAAATCAAACTCAAACATTACTGTATCTTGTAATAAAAAGTCGTGTCCTGACATCTATATTTCGGGCTTATAGACATGTTACATACCTATCTCAAAGCGAGATCATCACTGATTGAATAGCTCGGTATTATGTATTAAACTGACAAGTCACTTGTCAATAAGAAATGTCATTCCATAGACTTCAAGATTTTTTTATTTAATACTTAATACTTAATACTTTATTTGTTCTTAACACTATATAAATAGGTCTTATATTAGTTATATAGGTAACAATTCTAAACCCTATCGGGCACGGCAAAAGTGGATTAATATATTATTTTAATGCGATACTAGGATCCGTGTGGTGTCCGGATATAAAGAATAGCACCACCCCATATCCTCCACTGGGTGTCGAAAAAGGCGACTAATGGACCTTAACACCCAGTGCACTGTACCAAGCACCTTGGGTCACCCGAATAGTGGCGGGTAAACAACCAACAATCGCATTCCCAAAGAGGGTTAGTGTCAGGCAGGCGGCCGACTATAAAACCATAGCCAAAACTCTAAGCAACACGTCTAGAAGACGTGTTGCGCCGACCCCAAATAATAATAATTGGGATAAGGGCAGGGGAATGATGATAATGCGATACTAGGCCCAATGTCAGTTCCATACATATAAGTTTTCTAATGTACTGTAACATTGTCCAGGTCCTTTTATTACTCGTTGTTCTTTGTAACTCTCGTTGATGACGATTCTCTTTTGTTTTCAAAGTCGTCTTTGGGTTCGAGTTCTCATGTCATCTGACATTCTCGTGCACATCACACGGTACACCGATGCCATCTCTCTTTTGTTCAATCTGTAACAATTTCGGCTCATGTCATAAGTTGCTCGATGGCCGTAGGCATCATAGAACGTAGTGAAGACGATGGAAGTGCCCTACGTTGCCGCGTATTGAACCCTAAATTATCCTGTGTTTGATTCTCGTCATTCTTTGTCTTGTCAAATAGATAGAAGATTAAAAATATGCAAAGCTTTTTCGTTTCCATGCAAAAACGACAAAGAGAAAACGTTATTTTAAAATAATAAAACTTTTTTTTTCTATGACTCCCGCACTAAGGTATTTAATCTTTGTATCGCGGACATTTCACAGACAGTCAATTCACATGCACAATCACACCCACACCCAGAACAAGCCTTAGAGGATCGCACAAATTCTGGTCCTACGCGGGGACGCACCCACAACACATCGCGTACAGTGGTAATTGGCGTGGTGACCTATACCACTCGGCTATCCGTGCAGCCTAAGTACCACTTCCTCCAACTTCTTCTGTTCTACAGATACGTACAGACTGACCCCTTCCACTTCAATTTGGGAGCCGTTTGAGCATCGTCGGTTGGTAATTGGTGTTTTGGAGCGCAGTTCAGCGTTCCTAACTGGATCACTTAGTTTAAAAACTAGTTGTGCGTTTATAGCTAGTCTGGATACAGTTCTTGGTTGGTATTGTTGTGGAAAAAGGCTTACTGTTTTATGATTTTCAGAAGAATAAAGTAAATGTTAAAATGAATTAAAAAGTATGTGGTACATTTTATAGTCCGGTAAATCAGCAAAAGCGCACACAAGATATTTGCATGGAGCTCTTAAAAATGGTGAAATTTTAATTATAATGGTTATCGGATTACAGTCATGGTTACCGGATCCTACGATTCATGAAGTGAATATTGGTAAATGGTCAAAGAATTATGATTTAAATTAGTTCAAAATGTTACCCTTATGGGTTGTTAAATCTTAGATTTTACTTAAATATCTTAGGATTCGGGATTTTTCGGTTCAGGGTTGTACAGTAACATATACAAAAACGACGATACAACTCGAAAACACTAAAGGAAAATCGGAAAAATAAATAGACAGATAGATAAAAATAATCTGTTTGAAAATAATCCTATTTGGCATTAAATGCTCTCCTAGTTGTATATCAGAATTAGTAGGTGAAAGAATTGTAATTGTAATAAGTAATAATTTGCCTTCATTACCTACATATCCTATGGAATAAAACAGGGACATAAAGTATATGGCAAAACCTACACCTATACAGCCGCAAATCCAAGCTTTAACCATATTTCTGTGACCCTAGAAAGTAATAATCCAGAGTGCAGTGTAGAGACACAGAGCCTCCCTCTGACGATACAGTAAGTGCGTCAGCAGGCAGTGTGGGCGGTAAACCTAGCCGGCGTTTGTTGACAGGCCCATCTCTACTAAAGCTGCTTTAATGTAGCAATTAACATGTAAAAATAGATGAGGTATGCGGGTTTAAATGAGTACCTACCTATATGATGTTGTAGAGATACTTAGAGGATAGAGAGAGAGACCATTTTTAGCCATAGAGGATATTTTTATTCTCGCGGTTGACATCTTTGATAATTGTGTAAGAGAATTTGTCTAAGCATGTTTTTATGAATAGAATAGTTCATAATACGCTTATTAAGACTAAAAGTAATGGCTTGTGAAGACTTATTTATTTATCTTAACCCACATATGAAATAAAAAACGTCGCTAATTAGTTAAAATATGTTGGCTTTGTTGGATTTTCTAATTCATTGTTTTATTCAAAATTTGTTGAATCTGATTATGTGGGTTCATAAAAAGTGCTACTATAATTAGTATCGTTTAACTATCATTATACCAGCCTACGACTTAAATCTACATTATGAACAACTAAAAAACGATTGTTGTAGAAATGAGACAGCAAAATCCACTGCACGCTTTGTCTCGCTTCCACCACAAAATAATTGCTTTAAGAACTTGTTGGAAACGCACTGATTAACCTAAAAACGCCATCAAACATCTCCATCAAAGTTATCAAAATTCTAACTCGATAAAAAAGTTTCATAATCTTAATGGATCGCAAAACAAAAGCCAGCATTGTTCTACGGTATCGGGAATAAGGGATGAAGGTGTTTTTAACTTATCGTCGCATAAAAGTAAAAGTTTCCGAAGAAAAACGGTTAACCCTTTGAAGGGTTCAATTTTATTTATCTTACTAGCGGCGCCCCGCGGTTTCGTCCGGGTAGTTCCCATTTACGTAAGCTACGGGGATAGAATAAATATGTGCTTATGTTACTCCTTGATAATGTGGCATGCCATTGATAAATAAACAGTTTGGTTTATAAGCCTAAAACTGTGATAATGTTACATTTTTATTCATCCTTGTATCGCGGAGGTTTTCATAGACATTCAATTCAAATGCACAAAGGCACCCAGACTCAGAACAAGTCTTTGTAGACCGTAAAAAATCTTGTCTTAGGCGGGGATCGAACCTGCGACAAGTCGCTCACAGTGGTAATAGGCGTGATTAGGCATGCAGTCAAACTACTATATTGAGATAAAAACTACTCAAAGAAATTGTACCACACAAGTGTCTACATTAGTAAGTAATTAATACAAGATTTACATAAATTAATACAAATTAAACCTAATATAATTTACCAGTTAATTCTATCAATCATAACAGCACAAATTAACATGTCTCGCTAACTAGGTGACCAAAACAGCAGTTAATTCTGACCAAGGTAGGTAACCTAATTAATCTAACGAGCCATAGTTGCACATTTCACGGAGTACAGTCACGTCCGAAAGATTTGTGCGCTTCCGAACACTGGACTGGTGTCCTAATTTGAAAGTCTTTGCTTTTTTGTTTTGGATATATTTTAATTTTGTCTGTACATGCTTGTATTGTGATGTGCAAGGTAGAATGTAGGTACACGTACTTATAGTAACGGTTTTTAGAGTCGTTGCGACTACTTACCGTAACGTATTTTTAATAATAAGTTCTTCATCCCACGCTAGTTAAAACATGTTATGATAATTGACAACATTTTGATATAACTTATCAATAGGTACATTTTAAGTACTTTTTTTTCTTGGTATTAAAATGACAAACAAAAAACGACATATAGAAGCTTAAAGTTAAAAACTACATTCAAAATAATTCCACATTGTCACTGATAAAGTAACCATGATAAAAAATATATAATATAATTAAATATACACAAATTGGCAAGTGAAAATTGACTTCACTCAAACGAGTTTAGTCATACTTTACTTTAAATGTAGGTACTAATTTATTTTTGAACTGAAACTGATTATGAAATATTTAGTACACCATAGTTTGTAATAAAAATATTTACATTTATGATAGTCCTATCAATTGTCCTATAAATATGGGCTCTCCACGTCAGTTCTTCTATGGAGCAGGGGCGGATGGCCCATTGCAGATTAGATTAAAGTTCTCAACAAGGCCTCTGCATATTGGACCTGTGCCCTTGTGTGGGCCTTTAATAAGGACCAGGTTTCTTCCCTTGAAGTTTTTCTTTGAATTAATAGAGTTAAAAATAATAACAGCACCCTATGAACGTCCTACTTCTCGCCACACTTGCTATGGTTTAGCAACAAAACTGATTACAGTGTCAATTATAACATTAAGTTATTATGCAAATAACAGATTAATTGTCATTAAGTACGTAGACCACGGTATTTCTAATCCTTGTGAAGATGCCAAGATACAAATGGTACTCCCACTATTTCTTAAGATACTGAAACACCTTAAACTCTGCGTGGGATAGCAGTGACGAACATTAATACCATAGTACGACTGCTGTTGTGGTATTAACGCTAAGCTAAAGGTATTTTAATCCTCTTGAATACCTATTATGCAGTAAAAGGAGATTTTATATGTTTAATGCCCCATTCTTTACCTCCCACGCCAGCATCTAAGACTTTTTGATAAAAACAAAAGCACTAAGTTTATTTATTATATTTATCAAGAAGTTTCTACACAATTACTTATTATTTGGACCTTTAGGCATGGACGAACCCAGCTTTGGCACCAGGATGGGGTCACATAGACATGGTTAAGTCAAGAACTTATAATTTAATTTTGATAACAATAGATACAAGTTAGGCTAAAGGTCTAATACCACCTAATGATGTGTAGAAGCTTGACAGTGCCCTACATAGCGTGTCTCACTTATTAACATACCATATCTGCAATAATATTACTTTATGAGGTACTGGTAGGCACCCTGATTGATAGTCAAAAAACAAGCATTGGTTAAATTCTGTCTTTTAGGTAATTGTCCAAAGAATAACAATTTTGGCACACAAATATAATTAAGCCATTGGTGTTATATTTAATTAAATTAAATATTTTTTTGTTGTCCATTTGGACTCCATTCAGGCATTTATAAAATGAGCCTGTGACTGGCTTCTATTATTTTCTTTACTTAACTTAATTAAAGAAAAACTGGGATTAACCAAAGTATGGTATGTACTGGTAGTTAAAGAAATAGAAAGAGAAAAGTTAAACTCAAGGCTTTATTTAAACTGCAACTATAAAAATAAATATATTAGATTTTGGGCCGCTAAAATTACCTTTTACATTTAGAAATCCAATTTAATTCTTTATTTAATTCTTTATACTACATAATATATCATATCCATAAATAAGAGGAGGTATACGTAAGATCTTAAAGTAATAATAATATATTTACAGTTATAGAAGAGAGATGCCTTTCTACGCCGTGTAAAGCAATGTAATGCTGGCACAACTGCATTTTTTTCCTAGCCTATAGTATCCCACTGCTAAGCAAAGGCTTCTCCTAGTACCTTCCATGTCTTTCTGTCCTACGCCACCTCGAACCAGCCCTCATGGTATATGTCAAACCATCCCGCCACCGCTTTTTTAGGCCGGCAAAATTTCAATTAATAAACTTTAATAAATGAAAGTAGGTCACCACATCATAAAAATAAGCATGTTTGATACAACTATTATCGACTTATACTAAAACATCATTAGAAAAAAAACTATTATTTAATTTTCGATATCGAGTGTACAACTTTAGTCACATGCATATTTCGGCAGTTGTTTCGTCCACGTGCTAGCTTTTAATTAAGGGCTTCGGTTGAAACTGGGTGCACGTGAATGATTTCGTGTACCTAGTAATGTTTCTAGAAAGAAGATTGTATTAAAATGGTAGGATTTTTATACTTTTTAAATGGATAGTTTGTTTAATAAACATTGATTGATTGATTTAGATTTATTTACTAATGATAACTTTTTGAATGAACCGATTTGTTATGAGATTTCATGTTCGAACACAAAGAATAAACAATGTGGTAATCCAAAATTATGCTGTTACACAAACTTCTTTGAAGACCTGCAAAGCAGACATACCAAAAAAAAAACAGAAATAAATCATGCAACCTTAAAAATAATCTTGTTTTAAATCGCTTAAAAACGTACAAAAAAAAATACGTAAAATATAAAACCCTGTCAAACACAGTACAGAACCAGTGTATACGAGCAACACAATGTGGGGTGCGTTTAATAAAGTTGCAGTGACAAGTGCCTGATTGATCGATGGGCTATTGACAAAAGGACTTAATAACAAAGACATCTACATGGATGGGATATAAAGCACTGAAAAATGCTTTTTATGGGATACTTTGTTCTGTGTTGTGGAGGTCAGTTAGGCGATCTTTGCTAGGTCAAATTTGCTCTGCAGCTGAACTTTCTGTGCCTGATTCAAATTAGAAATAGAAGGATTAGAAATTAAATGTAATAAATTGATCTTCTAATTATGAATGCTTCGACTGGTCAGGTAAGAAAAACATATATTTGGTACATAAAATTGTACGAAGCGAGAAATATCAAGAATTTAGATCAGATTAAGGAATGGAAGCATACAGACAGATTAAAGAAATAGCATTAGACAGAAATAAATGAAAGTAGCTACAGTGACATAGTTACAATTATTTTCGCTTCAGATTTCAGCAATATTTGAAAAGATCGTCGCATTTTACGTACACTCAAAGAAAAATACTCAACAATATAACAATTTAAATTATGAAACTTCATTCATAGTTACAGAAATAATAAAGACACATTTTCCTTTTCGTATGTAGGTTTAATTTCAGTTCTAGCCTAACAGATGTTCACAGATGGATTTATATTTGACTTTCATAGCATAAAACTCATAACTCAAGTCGAAATTTCAACCTATATTTTCATTCGAGCTATAAAAGGTTACGTATAGACGACAGCATTACTCAAAGCACCATGGACATTCGAAATTGAACCGTATGGTTTTTCAGCAAAGGTCGAAATTTTTTCAATCTATGATGTGTTTGCCATAATTTTTTTTAAATGATGTGATGTAGGTGTTGCATAGTCGTGTTGGTGATAGGGAAACCTAAACCTGTATAAACTTACGTTACATAATGATTGACAGGTATTGCAAGTATGATTTGAAATTAATTGATTCAAATGTGATCGAAACAAAAGAGAGAAATGATGAACTTGAATTTATGACGACATTAAACATTTTAATGTGTGATTTATAAATTTTTATCATAAAATAAATTTAACAGCAAATAAATCCAACCATTCAATTAAAAAGAGATAATCACCTTTATTAATCCCCATGACCTTCTCATCTGAAAATTAATTAAAAAATAATCTGTAACAAAAAAAAAGTATACAAGGACACGAAAAATCTGGACCGACAATAGAAAAAAACATTGTACAAAAGGACCAAAAAACAGCGTTGACACAGGACTGTCCGGTCTGAATGACACTGCGATTTACTTGTTTCGGACATTCCATTATCGTTTTCGGCCATGATGAATTATAGTCGAGAATTAGTGGTGACAGGCCAGAGTCATGATTGATGGGGTATACCTGATGTAGTGTGAAGTGGTGTCTGAGGAAAACAAAGGGTTTGTGAAGGTAGTTTGAAGGTGTTTCGGGATTAAGTTAGAGGTTTATAGACGAAGGAGGAGGTTTTGTGAAAGAATGGTGACGTTTTCTCTTGGTTTTATTTTTCCAGAGTGTCTTTTGTTAACCTTATGTTTAACAACTAATCAAGGACCTTGATATGAGAAAACCAGGGCTTTAAAA
Source organism: Chrysodeixis includens (assembly GCA_941860345.1). NCBI lineage: Eukaryota > Metazoa > Arthropoda > Insecta > Lepidoptera > Noctuidae > Chrysodeixis > Chrysodeixis includens. Next base: position 11,099,190 of record OW796093.1, on the reverse strand, counting down.
ATGAAAGGAGTGCCTAATAAAAAATGATTTCCTTACTATGACAAAATCGGAAAAGAAGATTTTTTATTAGTAAATTTTTTCACTACTGTAACAATGGTGTCCAATAAAGAGTATTCTATTTCATTCTATTAATTCTTCCTCATCATAGTAAACCGACAAAATGAATGAAATCGATAAAACTTTACTTTAATTCAAGACTTTTCCTCTCAAAAGAATAAAAGCAAAGGAATTACAGATAACTAATCAATCCTTTTGATCCAGTTTTCTATCACCAACAGGTACGCTATCTAGGCAAAGTCGGGTGTCCAATGCATAATTCATTGGTCCTTCTGCCCGCAGTGATCTGAGAACCTTCGAGCTTTGAATCGCTGAATTAAGATTTAGTTCTATCAGATAGGACTAAAGGACCAAAAAATGACGTAATGCTACGAGTGCTACGACGTAGTCTTGTCAGATGCCCAGAATGATACTGCATAAGTATTGTGTGACCATGTTTCATGATTTATTGTTTGTGATAAGTATTTTATATTATAAGTTTCATCCTTGGGAATAAGGTCGTGTTTTGTTTGTATTTCTTTGCGTGGTTTTAGTTTGACAATAGTGTTATAACAAAAGTTTAAATATACACGTGTAGGGTCTGTGCTCGTGGACTAGTTATATTTTTACAAACGTTGACGCTATTGAGTTGCTCCAGTGTACTGAAATAACAAGTCAAAGTCAATAAATAAATAAAATACTTAAATATGAATAAGAAACTTTATACGCATATTGGGTTGTACGGAGTGTGGAATATATTCCCTCTACTTTTCTACTAACTGTTGCCCGCGATATCGCCCGCGCGATTTTAGGTTAAACGGTAAAACCGAACCTTCCTCTGACGCAGTCGGTTTAAAAGCAGCATATTATTATGTTAGTATTAATCCAAAGCGTCAGCCAATTAGAAACCACCCACAAAGTTACAAATTTATAAGAAAACCGTAAGAAAAATGTTCTCCTATAGACACAAAACTCTTCTCCTTACCATTTTTTTTTTCAAAATTGATTTTGCTGTTTAAGCGTGAAAGAGTAGCAAACACTAATGCCATCCATCTATACTTATATACTTTTACGTTTATAATATAAGTATGATGTTCTATAACTTTTTACAGATAAGCGATGTGTTAAGGTTTAAGCGTATGCATCCATTTGGTACGAAATAGACCGCGCGAGTTAACTGCAATAATTGAATTCCCTGAAACAGGGGATACGTTAAACGAATTCAGGTTGTGTTCTATTGTATTGCAATTTACAATGTTTCGGTTTAATTTCGTTTAAATCAATTGTTGTGTGGATTAAATACTTACCTTTTGTCACTTTATATAATTTATGTGTCGGTTAATTAGGTACTAGGTGAAAAAACTTGTCTGATTGTCAAATTTGGCTTTTGTTGAATTTTATACCGAGTTAAAAATACAGTGATGATTTTATCAATATTAAAAAGCACGTTTTATTATTACATTTTTCGTTTCAATCGACTAATGACCCTTTGTGAAAAATGTAACCTAATTTATGTTTTTTTGTGACCCTATTATACCCAAACACACCTAACCTTCGGGTCAGCGACCTTTGCTTCTGTTACAAATATATCAGTATCATCTACGCCATTTTTTTTTTCCATAATCCTGTTTCTGGTCAAGTGTGCAAATTATATTTATGTATGTAAACAAACCCTCGTCATTATAAAAAAACGAGCCATTTTTATTCGTATCCATTCAAAACATATTTTTCCGAATCGCAGGGAAAATGTGTTTTCCATATTTTCACGCCTGTTCTCCGAAAGGGTAGTTAGAATATTTGTGCAGACAACCATGAGTAGATGAAATATTGTGGTTTCTACGAAAAACTTTGCACGTAGGTATTCAAATGTTGATTTGGTCTTACGGTTTGAATGCACGAGGTGCAGATTCGATCACAAGCGTAAGCTAAGTACCTGTGTGACTTTTTTTAAGTTATATGTACTTTTTTAATCATTCTAAGACACTACTGACGAACGGTGAAGGAAAACGTCGTGAGTGAAACCTGGATTCTCAAATATTGGAATCTAAAATCGCCAATCCGCACTGAGCTAGCGTGGTGTATATGTGTATAATTATTATGCGAGATGATTTAAATTGCGAACAAGGATTAATAATTGGCGTTTAAAAAGACAAAAAGTAGTGAGTTATAACGATTATTAAAGCTTTTTTTTACTTTGATTTTAGACAAACATTTATTTTTCCTACAAATTGCTTACCGACTAACATTTCCGAAAGTTATTTTTTTCTTGCTAAACCACATTGAAGGCCACCAAAACCACAGTAGGTACGCCTTTGACACTGGCGCTTGACCTTAAAATATTGTGTCATTTTATTTTTACACACGCTGTAATAGAAAAGCTAAGATGTTTCATTCAACCCGTATCTTTTAAATAGGAGAGATGGGGCGGATCCAGGCTACAGAAACAAATAAATATGTATATTCCTCAACATTCCTTCAGCGACATCTAGTTTCAGATTCAGTATACGAGAGTGATTTGTGTTATGAGTACAAGACAACTGATATTTATTATGTACATGTAAAATACATGCAAATTAAAGATAAATTGCACCCGGACATAAAAGAAATTATCGTGCTCACCACACAAACATATTTTGTCCTTGGTGGGAAATCTGTTTCTGGGAATCGAACCCTCGACCCTCGTTATAGCAGTCTACTAACCACTAGACCAACGGGTTTTTACAACTAACTGAAGTTGTTTATAGTATATACCTATTATATTGTTAGTTGATAATAGAATTTTTTTTAAGGTCCAAATGCAGCTCTGTATCATGTTAAGTTTGGCGTCGAAATATCTTTTCATAAAAGTTACAGTGTAATGAAGCTATAAACTGGCTCTATCAGAAACACAACTTAGAAGTCAAGACATGTGCGGCAGTTAACATGTTCTTATATTCATGTATTGGATTCCACATAATTTATGAGCTGGGTGACCTAATTCAAGGAACGGTCAAGCAATTGGGCCGAGAGATGCTATTTCAGTAGTCACTCTATCAACAACGAAAACAATTGAAAATTACTAAACAAGTATGATTGATTGGCCTGTTGGTCTAGTAGTTAGTGGTCCTGACTGCTATACCAGAGGTTGTGAGTTCGATTTCCACCCACGATAAATCTTTGTGTGCTAAGGAAGATCATTAAAATTTGTTCTGTGTCTGGGTGTAATTTATATATAAAATATATGAAATATGTTTATCAATTGCTAATTATCAGTTAAATAGTATGCTTAATTCGAGACTGGTTGGCGTTGTGTAAATCTTGAATGTCGCGATTGTATAACACAATGACCAAAAAGTAAACACTGATCACTGTTTTCATTAAATTTTATGCTCGCAGAAGAGTCCACGTTACGACGTTGCCCCAAGATATTTTTACTTTCACGTCAACACAGCATCAAAACTTTTACTATAAGCAAAACAAGAAAATCTTAGCGAAGTATTCTCGGCAGGAATTTGGGCCAATATCCTCTTTTGGAAGTTTCGTTAATAATCCCAACTTGCGATCTATATTTAGATGTTAAATATATCGGAGGTTAGCGGTGTTTATGATGAAAGATAAATGTTTGTAATATTAATACTGAAAGTTTGTTAATAATTACTATTTATAAGATTAAATTTTGTTCTTTTTTGGTGCTTTGTTTTGTTTGGGGATGGAATGTGCTGTTTTATTGACACATGCATGAAGTTAAAGTGCAGATTTTGATGGCTTTACCGGGCTATAAAAGTATGAAACACTCAAATGGTTGTTTTTCTTTTGGTTGCTCAAAATAGGCAATATCGTAGTGCAGAGATAATAAACCAGCTAAACTACTCCTACTTCTTACTATTACTTAAAATTTTACGTAGTGTATTATGGTGCCGACTAGTTCACAAACGTTTTTTACCAGATTTTTTTTTTATTAATATCATAAACGTGAACGTTTATAAACGTTAACTTATCAAGTCTAGTCTATCTTTTGTCGATACCTAGCCTAATTTTGTAACCCACTAAAGTGTTTTAAGTATATTTACAAAGTAAAGTAAGAACGGATTTGTAGGAAATCGGTCAAGTGCGTCCTCCGACGACGCTCAGAATAGATCTAATTTGTCGCACTGAATCGTATTGGAGTCTTCATTGAAAATAATTACCATTGTGTCTGTAATTAGTCACTCTATTTGCCCTAAATGCAAGTTTTCTAAGGAATCAATTTGTAGTTGCACTGAACTCAGAACGGAACGTACACTAATTATTCGAACTACAAAACATTTTTTCTTGGTAACAATAAACCAACCAATAAATCATCTCATCTTCCCGGTTCGTCTAGCTGTGCTGGCGCTGCTGCTGGGGCCGCTGAGAACCTCAAGCGGCGCAAATATACTAAACTAGTTGGTAGTTATTTGTTTGAGCCGTTTGGGGTCGAAACTCTCGGACCGTGGGGCCCGAGTGCCAAGTCGCTTTTTAAAGATCTAGCAAAGCGACTTGTTGACACTTCTCGTGACCCAAAGGCTGGCGTTTACCTCGCACAGAGGATAAGCATTGCCATCCAACGTGGCAATGCCGCCAGCCTTTTGGGCACACTCCCGGCCGGCAATGATGCGGACGAATTTTTTGATGCGATTTTTTAAGCCTTGTATATAATATCTTTGTATATATGTTACAGTCATAGTGATTAATGAGCGATTATACATAATGACTAGTCATTATGGATAATAGCTAAATTTACTAGACAGTGTGATAAATTAATCACATTATCTAGTTATTATTCATAATATCGTGTCAAAGTTAGCCAAAGTAATAATACGGTCTTTATCTTAGGTTCACCCTTGTTTGATCGAACAACGTTTGATATAATATTACTCAATCGAACAACGTTCAAGAAAATCATCACTTTGTATAATGTCGTTTGACATAATTTTCAGTTCGTCGAATATTTATTTGCTATATCAACATTTGCGCTAATGATCAAAAGGTATAATGTTCATTTGATATCCACACTCCTGCCTAAAAAAAAAACCTAACCTAACCTAAATTAGGTGAGGTTAGGTTTTTTTTTTTTATTTGTTAAAATCTATGTTTATTGAGGTGAAAATATTATCTTATGTTATTTTAATTGTTAAAATAATCTTTCTGATATGTATGCTTAAGGAAAATTGAAATACAAATTTATTCTTAAACGAATATCCACTTGTTCTATCACTTTATCCAATTCATTGAAGATATTATGTATAATAGCTAGTTAATGTGATTAATTTTGTGTGAATTATCACTTTATCTAAATTGAGTAGATATTATTCATAATAGCTAGACAGTATACATAATATCTAGATTAATCACTTTGGCTGTAACATATATATGTTTGTAAATATTTTAATTTAAGTTTTATAAGTTTGTAAATATTGTCCATGATATTAATAAAAACTTCAGTTTACTTCACATAACGTGCAAAATCACCAATAAATTACATCGAACTTTCCTATCCTTAATTATCGGGAAAACGATATACCCAAATTATAACCAGATCCGCAACTAGCTTAATTCAATTTATAGAAGGGCACTGAAGCAGAATTCGTGTTATGATAGTTCTGTTTGTATATTAATAACAGCTATCTTCTCTAGTGTAACATCTAAGCACATTGAACATGCTTCTAAGAGAAAGTTTCCACCATATATCGCCGAGTGGCTAGTTTGGCTGCAACTTGCAACTTAACATTTGACTGAGCGCCCGAACCCGTATTATCAAGTTCTAAAGCCACAAAGTTCTCCCTTCGAAAGGGATGGAACTATCTGACTATAGCTTTGTCCCTTTCTGCCATTAAAATTGTAGTGGAATGGAAACAATTCGCTGTTAGTTCGTAGAATTCAAGGCAAGTCCAATGAAGGTTAAATGTCAAAGTTTCTGTAGTTACAGTTGATATTTATTTATTCTAGGTTGCAAGTTTTAGGATGAAACAGAATTTCCTCCTATATACACCATTGATTTTTAAAAACCCTACATAGTCCCCAAAAAAATACATCAGGATTTTTCATCTGCACGTATTTTGGCAAAATCAACCTTGTGTTCAATAAATCAAATCTAACTTGTATTATAGTTTTTTTCTTATGATTTGAGACTACTTCATATTAGCCAAAGTATAAGTAAAAATCACAATCGTGTCAGTTTATTGACGTCTGTGAGACACTGGGTCTACCTCTTAAGGTTTCGTATCATGTACGCATAAAATATGCACAGATCAATCAATTCTCAATCCACAGCTGGACGTTGCTCTATATTATCATTTTCAGGCTGCGCTTTCCCCACTCTGTCTTCCACAACCAATTTACCCTATCATCCATTACGTTGAAAATATAAGAAATACAAGGATCAAAAATACTAACATTATTAATATCGCCATAATACACTATACTGGTAAAATGGACTAGACGGTTCTCGTAGAGTTTAAAAATGTCTTTACATTTTTCATACTAATCCCTAAAATTAATATCTTTTCATAAAAATGTTTGTCTATTATTTTAAGATTTTCTTTGCATCGTCTTATTAAATTTTGTAGAGGAATGGTTTATAGAGGGTTTATATTTTGTGAACTTTTCTTTATTCATTTTTCCCAAATTGCAACTATTTGTTTACTTTTTGAGATTTTTCTTTAAATTGCATCTGTTTTGTATTTTTCGTTTTGGAGATAAAAATGGACATAGAAGTCGTTAAATATCTTAGATTAATCTGCCTCCACCTCCACCTGCCACCTCCTTAGGTGCTGCTGTTAAAATAAATGGGTTACTTTTTCTTAAGGATTAATCATCGTTATTTTTAACCTTTCTAACTTTACAAAAAAATGAAATTTTATGAGCAAAGCTCTTTCTTTCTTCCTTTGTTACATTTTACCAGTAGCTCTACCCACAAGTACGAAAGTCAAACAGCCTCAGAGTTCAAGGTTAGCAAAGAGAAATTTCTCAAACGACAAGATTATGAGAACAATGTAGGGTCACATCTGAACGTTCCTTTCAAAGAAATGCCACACAAAAAATTACATTGTTTTTGTTTTAAATGAGAATAACTCCTAAAACAATGGCTACAAAAGGTTGGTTTCTTGAAGGTAGGTAACTTTTTGATTATTGTGTATCAAATACCTTATATTTTTGCAATCTAGGACCGTTCCGGATGCCAGTTCCCTTTGAATTTATATAAGAGCCATTTTGAGCCATTAGAACTGCCGGTTAACATTTTTAGTCAGACAAAAATCGAAGCATCATAATAAGGATTTTTTTTTAGGATTTTTTAGAATGTGTAATGCAGTAGACAAAAACTAATGCTTTACCAAACTCATCTCCCGTCCATAATAAAATGAATCCAAAAAAGCAAAATTGCAGCATCTCCCTGCTATCTCGATCCCTACATGCATTGTAATACACATAAAAAACTAATCTAAATTCTGTCTTGTGTGATGTGTTGTATTCTCACGACCGCGAAGTACTGACATCTGTCAACGCAAGTCTCCACAAATCCGCTTTGCTGCTTTCTTTCGAGATTAGCGTTGACATTCAGACGTATAAGATGTCTTGTGTTGTACGCCTGTCGCTCTTTGATACTTTTTTGTGTGTTTTCGATAATTTCATGAGTATACGGGCAGAGCGGTTTTTGAACAAAAACGAGTACATCGACTTATTTGAGACTTTCTTCAATTGTGATTATTATTATTCTACTGCGGTCTACTGTAGGACAAAAGCCACTCCCAATTTTTTATGAAGAAATTGCAACGCATTGCCATGCACCTACACCCAAAAACGCGGATGGCGAAAGCGGGTGTCCATAGGATTCTCCTGCCTAAACAAAAAAAAAGGACTTCCAATTTAATGTCTTGGCTAATAAGTCCAGAGACAGGGGACAGAGAGGAGATAACGAGACTTACATTTAAGTCCCTTATTACGAGATGTCGCGGCAACGGTGGTGTCATGAGTCGAATATTTTTTCACTTTTAATTAATAAGCAGACTTAATAGAGTATCACCTACATGAGCTTTCGCGATAACGGCGGTATTACAAGTCGAACGAAGTAATTTTTAATTAATACAAATTTCATAGTACTGCGAAAAGTTCATGGCAAAACATATTTCTTGTGAACGAACTCACAACATTAGATTTTACTGTTTTACTCATTAAAACGTAGTAACACAAACAAAACTATTTTTGATGCGATCTACGGAGATCCATAATTAGACTATCGTGGTTCAAGTTCCGTGAATGAAATACAAACACTAACTTTTGGCCGCGGCTGCGACCATTCACACTGTTCGAGCGTGAAGAGTACATAAATACAGATAAATAATTGCCTTTATAATATTGACGTGAGAATAAAATGTTTTTTACTCGTAAATTAAAAGAGTCCTGATATTATGATTGGCTATTTTGGCTACGACACATTAAAAAAATTGGCAGTTGTCAGGATGTTTCAGTCGCATTGGATTTGGCCCAACATTATATTAATAATTGTTAACAGTTTGTATGTCGTTGTTATGCCACGAAAACAATTGAGAAGCTAAAATGGGATGACCATTCCCTTTAATGTGAAAGACGAAGTGACCTAATGGAAACATTATCATAATGCGACCTTTCGACTGTGATTTACAGCCAGTACGAGATGACCCCTAGTCACGTACGAAGTTTTTAATATAGCAGATTTTGTAAAATGGGCGCACCTACATTTCGCGAGAGTAGGTCATATGTAAAAGTACGGGCATTTTTATTAAATGTTTTATGGACAGATGTTAGATTGTTTTATTGTCAGTAAAACTGGAGACCATCGAAATTTGGGATAGTGGACTAGAATGCTTTGACCGAAGTAATAGGCTTAACAGAAAACGCATCTTGTATATTTTTATTATACCTAAGTCAGTTTTTAATTGGTAAACTAACAATATTTTGACTGCAATGATCAATAGGTCACCACGCCAATTACCACTAAACCCTACGAGTCGCGGGTTCGATCCCCGCGTAGGGCAAGAATTTGTGCAATCCACATAGGTATGCTCTGAGTCTGGGTGTGTTCGTGCATGTGAATTGAATATCTGAGATTACAAGTCCGCGATACAAGGATTAAATTCCTTAGTGCGGGAGTCGTTTTTTAAAGAAAAAAAATACTGCTTGAGTAAAGCACATGTAAAGAGCAAGGCAAACCATTGTTTCAATTAGCCCCCTTCAAGTTGTAAACGGCTTCAAAAACGTGATTATTAGAAAAGAAAAATAACGTCTAATTAGCAGTTCTAGAGTCTATCACTTAACTTCAGTGGCGCCATTATTGTCTTAAAATACTTGAGTTATCGATAAAAGATTACAAAAGCTATGGAATAAAAGGCTAACTCAAGTATTCAGTATCTGATCAAAAACCAATGATAATGTTACATTATGTGCGTTGTAGATAATATACAACTAATATGATTTTTATAGTTCATAATTTCGAACATTAAAAATTATAACGAAGATATTACAAAAACCACTTAGCTCATTGAGAGATCGTTGTAAATATAGTTCTTCTAACCATCGCTACACAAATAAAGATATGAAAACTTATTTACTTTTACTACTCGACACTCCATTTATAAAATTTCAATAAACGTTACTTTTCAATTGTTTTTTCTCTCACCATTAAATGAATTAAACAGTTGATGCTTTCAACTCATATCTTACTAGGAAAAACTAATTCATTTTTTCAAACACAGATGTCGCTTAAACTTGGAAATGAATTTTGGAATAAATGGGTTCCCATTCAGATTGCAAGTCTAGATAGAATTGACAAATGAAATAGTTTCTTATTCACTTAGCTTACGCTATAAAACATTTTTCTTATAAGTAGTATTGGAAAAATAAGGGTTTTTGCATGCAGTTTCCTTTTTTGTTTCTATCACGATGATTTTTATGAGCTTTATAGATTTTGACTTAAGCCTGTGTGTGTTTATACAGCGTAGGTTTTCTGTGAACGAACACACAGCATTGATGGTGACGAACGCCTACGCTGGACAAACTGTAGCTTAAAGAGGGTAGCTATATGCTAGATATTTATAGGCAACTAGCTGTCGCCCGCGACTTCATAGGTACACGAAAAAAAAGAACGTGGGGATAATATAATAGATGTTGACCGATTATTAACCCTACTGAATGCGTATACAAAATTTAAAAATCAGTCAAGCCGTTTCGTAGGTGTACAATTACGTGCACCGTGTCACGAGAATTTTATATGTCAGATTCATCTCATCTTTATGCATGATGTGTAAATATACAGTGACATTGGTCACGATACTTGAATATTCCATACTAAACAATCAAACATAGCGCATAGGTGAATAAATTGAACTATCCCTACCTATATTATAGCGATTGCTTTGCTAAATTCCGTTTATTTCCTTTTTACTTTTACTTGTATACTCTTTGATCAATGTAATATTTATTACCGAGCATGCATCGGCGTTGACTTTTCAACTTTTGTTAAAATCACAAAGGTCCGGTTACTGGTACAGTCCGAATTCCAGGGAATTATTAGTTTGACCATTGTTTTCAGAAAAGTATAGATAAATTGAGAACAACAAATAAAGTGTCAAAGTATTCAAAATAAATTTTGATATTAAGATAAATAAAAAACAAACCTCGTTTAAATTAGACTTTCGTAAGTCTAATATTTAGGTGCAATTGTTATGCTTTGACTTTCATCACCTTTATGAAAAAGCCATAAGGATGATTTTCCTATATCAATTATGTCGCCTCACGCGTAATTTAATTGACCACCTTCTTGTCTATTTCCTCCTAAGACGCTCATCTTTCATCTTCCTTTTTCTCAAGCTAATTTGTGACTTACTTGACTCTACCAAATATTGTATATGTAGGTATAAAAAGAGTGACTGTCTATCTAACCTCCATTTTACTAGTCTCCTAAGAATCTACACTCAGAATGTAAAACATTTTATTAAATTCTTCAGCTTCGTCTCGTTTGGAGAAACCTTTATCATGTCGTAATATATTCGAGAAAGCTTCATAACTGAATGGAGAGTTTCATTTTTAACTTTCGCATTTTTTGCATAATCGCAAGATTTATGAAATTGTGAGAATTTCAGAAACTTTCGAGTTTATTTTTGTGACGAGATTTCTAGGATGTGAATGTCGGATTGTTTACTTAGTTGTGTGTTTGCAGTGGGATATTTGAGTTTGTATTTTATTATGCAGTGTATCATAAGGGCTGTGTGAGGGAATAGCTTAATTTTGTAAAAAAAAATAATAGTATAGGATTCAAAGACATAAGACGAGTGTAAACTGAACACGGTATATTTTGAATACCGTACCGTCTGTACTGTATGTGCATGCGCATAAAAAAAATCTCCAAAAAGAGACATACAGTTATCAAAGAAGATGATCTTTTAAGCTGCGTTAGATTTTGTTTATTATCATTCCTAGAACCATGGCAGTATGTGAAATAATAGTTTAAATAGGTTGTATACATATAATAATATAGTAGTTGGTAGTAAAATATCAAAAAATAATCCAACCAGCTGTAAAAAACGAAGAAGACAACCCTAATTTAGACTTTTATCTATTTGAAAATCAAGGTGACCTGCAAATCTAAACTCACGACTCCAATTAGTATCAAGTCCATCACTCACTACTACTTCGAAGAAAATCCAAACCAAAATTAGAGTTAAGTCTTCCTTTCCGACTCTCAAACGCAATGTAATACGATATCGGAATCTAGATAAACGGCCACATTCTGATAGACATTTAATTTAAGAAGACATTTTACTTTTAGTACGTACTTCTTACTGGGAAATTGATGTCGGCTCTCGCTAATACCCGTTGTGGTATTACATAATTTGCGATAGCAGTTTTTCCGCAAAATTTTCGGGATGTGGCTCGTCGAAAATGACTATGTTGATAGGTTTATTGTAGAAAAGATTTTGCTATTGCTTTGTTTTCGCGAGTTATGTAATACTCCTGCCGATTACCTTTGGCGTTTTTGTATTAAGAAGTTTGTGTGGTTGTCGAAGAGTCGAGGGATTCCGAATTATTTTTAGGACCTTTAAAGTCGTCCATTTTTAGATGAAATTGATTTTGATTGGGACAATGAAAATTAATGTCCAAGATTTTTAATAGAATCGGATTGTGTGGTATTTTTTATTTTATGACTTAGCCACTTTTTTACAATAAAAAAAAGAAATCAAATGTTGAAGTATCAGACATCTTTATTTATTATAATGGATGTGTCTGGCATAAAATATAAATGCTGTAACTTTATTTATAAGCCCGCAATACACCGCAGTACATGATAATGTTCTCTTTAGATCTTAAGTTCGATCTACTCTTGAAATAATGACAGAAACATGTTCCACACAACTTAACCAAAAGTTTCCGGAGACCGTTGTTTGTCAATTAAATTGATACTCATTCTAAAATGGTACTAGCCGTGAAACGAAGATCTTAATTCTGACTACAATGGAAAAAAAAGATTCTTGGTTAAATAAAATCGATTTTTAAACTATTTTTGGAATTTGAAAATTTCGCATTGGAAGATGTGAATGCTTTTTTCAATAAACTTATTGCACATTTAATAAATATTGAATTGAATACCTTAAACTACACATGTTCATCTAGATAAAAAGCGTTTCTCGATCACATGACCGAAATAAACGATTTCTAAATTTTACCAATTTATTAACACTACGGTAAATTGATATTTCAACACTATTTAATTTCGATTCAAGTTTTAATTACAACTAATCACTTAAAATCCAAACTTGTTATCAAATATTGCTCAAAGCAAGGATTGATATCCATTAAGCAAGAATCTCAAAACAAAAGACGTATAAGAGCATCTTAAAAGTCTTTGATCCGAAAGTCTTTTGTAAGAAGACCTTAATATTGTTGACGATATCATGATACAAGTAAACGACTCTACAAAGTTTCTAACGGTTTTATTTGAGGTTGTATAATTACTTTCATCTGTTTCAAACAATTAATATGAAGAGTTTAAAGGGCACTGTATTTACGCTATACAATCATAGGAACACACAGAGTCACATTTAAAGGCTTGGATCAATTTTAATGAAATTTGGTATGGAGTTAGCTGAAACCTTTAATAGGTTACAGATACAACCGACATTTGCGCGGTTGAAGTCTAGGTCAACAGCTAGTAGTCTTAATATTACAATTTTGAGCCAGCCTCTGATATCCAAAAAGAATTTGATGATTAAAGAACATAAAATCTGATATCTCAAACCGTAGAAGATACTCAATTTATTTTTTGCATTCCATAATAATATATGTTCCATATAGGTGGTACATTTTATAGTATAGAATCAATATGGACCCTATAAGGCAAAGAAGTTGGCGAGATTAGCAGTAGCATATTGATTGATTAATAATAATTATGTTAAATCGTTTTACAAAATTTTGGTGTACGTGTGAATGTCGGTGTCAGAGTTTGCGTGTGGTTGTTTTGTTTGTAGTGTCCTGTATATGTATACTTTTATATCGTGACCAAGATACTGATACTCGTAATTATAATTACGCTTTTGATACTGACAATGTTATAATCCAAACATGTCAGTTTGCTGTTGCCAGCATGTTTAGTTCTCATAATGATGGAGAGCTTACAAGTCGCGGGCAGAGCGCAGACATCCTAAATATGAATTGGCGCAGTTCTGTTGCTGTACTGTTATTGCATTTGTTTGATATGCAATGACCTTTATAGCTTGCCAGTACAATGTTTCAATTGAGAACTATAGAGACGTCAATTCAGAAGTCGTGGTGGCCTTGTGACATAGAACATGTATGGAGGTGCAGGATTGATTCAACATTGGCATGTACCGATGTAGGCTGTATGCGAGTGGCTGAAAACAGATCTAAGTAACATGCACTTGGAGAGACCTATGTCTAGCAGTGGACTGCGACAGGCTGATGATGATGAGGCATGTACCGATGTGACTGTTTCAAAGTTATGCGTACTTTTGTAATCATTCCAAGACACCATTGACAAACGGTGTTGGAAAACATTGTGAGGAAACCTAAATTCCAAATATTGAAATTTGATATCACCAAACCGTAGTGAGCCATGTTTAAATCATTCCTGTATGGAAATAAGCCCAGCAGTAGGACATCTATAGGGTAGTAGTACATATTTTTTTTTATATTTTATACCTTAACTTACCTATGTGCGCGGCGCTTTGTGTGCATGCCATTAAAGGTAAGCCTATTAAGAAATATTTATTTTATGTAAAAGTTGCACACAAATAAAAGCAATATTAAGTACTACAAAACTTCACATTCACTACGCGCAAAGATGAGTTGCATTGAACATACTTTTATGACGACAATTGAAAACATACGTCAGTCTTTTTTGTACAGATTTTATTTTTACATTTTCTCTGTTATCCATACTAGAAATTAATTTACAAAACTTTGAATCAGTATTCCCTTTGAAATAGTATTTGAATTATGAGTTTGTTTGATTCTGCGTATAATTAGAGTTAGAATTTTGTTACTTTGAAATAGATTTTCGAAGAATAAGCTTTTGTATTGATGCTCTTCATGTATTTTAACTTATAGTTCATCATAGTTATGTATTTTAATTAAATAAAAAGGCTTTTATATAATTTTAGTGCAATTTAACAATGATTTTGTCTAACACATAACATTTCAGTGTTATGTAGTTATCTATGTCAATTATGATTGCTTATTGTTAGATTGCATTTCACATACCGCAAGAGTTTCGTTAGCAATACTCTTATTGTTTTGTTGAATATCAGAATTATATATTATAAATGCGATGTTTTATGTAAGTATCTAAGTTTGTACATACGTTACTTTTTTGACATCCTGGATTAGCACGTAGGCTACTTTTCATCTCGAAAAAAATTTAGCGCTCCCGTGGGATGGACTAGGAAAATTTTTCTGAAATCTTGATCTAGTACTGCGGGCGGTACCTACCTAGCAGCTATGCCTCATTTTAATATCTACATTCAAAGCCTAAGTTATTCACTCCAAAGGTAATATAATATTTCGTGACTTTTATGCAACGCCATCTATTTTCAAACTAAGCAAAGTTTGTATTGAGAGTATTAGGTAACTGATAAACATACTTCTATATTTCTAGAAACATGCATGTTATAGATGAATTTATTATACCTAGGTTTAGAAAAAAAATGTTCTGACTGGGAATCGAACCCACGATCTCCGGTACAGCAGTAAAGGACACTAACCACTAGACCAACAAGCCCGTTCAATCAAATAAAAATTTTCATTTTAATATAAGCCTATCCATATCTGAAAGAGATAATAATTTTGATAATAATACAAAATATGACAACATAATTGGATATAACGTTCTCGTACTCGTATGTAAAACGATAAATAGGGTAAAGCCTTATATATGATAGTTGCGTATTTCGTAATAAATGTTACGACTCGCCCCAGTACAGTATAAGCCGAGGAAATACGAATATTATTTTACTGGTAACAAGACCTCTTTGGGGCAATTTTAAGGAAGTAATAGAAAGGAAATTATTCCGTGTGGTGTCCGGATATAAAGAATAGCACCACCCCATATCCTCCACTGGGTGTCGTAAAAGGCGACTAATGGACCTTAAGACCCAGTGCCCTGTACCAACCACCTTGGGTCACCCGAATGGTGGCGGGTAAACAACCAACAATCGCATTCCCAAAGAGGGTTAGTGTCAGGCAGGCGGCCGACTATAAAACCATAGCCAAAACTTTAAGCAACATGTCTAGAGGACGTGTTGCGCCGACCCCAAGTAAAAATTGGGATAAGGGCAGGGGCATGATGATAATAGAAAAGGAAATTGCTTGAAGCTGTTTCGTGCAGGTTATGGAGAATTTGGATAAATAAATATTATCAGAACTCCAAAAAAAAAAACAGAAGCCTTGCGGTTTTATGTATGGATTTGTATGCACGAGGTGCATGTTGAATCCCCAGGGCAGGCAAGTAACAAAGTGAAAAATGGATTCCAAACATTGGAATCTGTAGTCGCCAATCGCAGTGAGCTAGTGCGGTGATAAATGCTCAAACTCTCCCTATATGGGAAGAGCCCCGTGCCTTTTTGATGATTAATAAAACTATTGAGTCATTAAGTAAAATGGAAAAGTGAGAAGCGAATAAATGGAATTACTTACTTAAATTTTACTGCGTAGTTTTTTTACTATCTTACCCCAGCATAGGGAAGACAATGGCACTAAATACTAATGAAATATCTTCAAAGGAATAAATTTAATAAAAATAAGCTTAATATTAGTTTTCCTGATATATCAAATCCCTTAACAAAAACAATAATATCATGAATGTTCTTAAAATAAATTCAATAGATTAACTGGTTGTGTGCATTTTGGCTTGTCTGCCGGTCTGCTTCCAACTAAGTTTGGCTTCCAGCCATCTCTGAAATGGTTTCGCTAATCTGTGCTAGACGGCCACTTATTGCCTTGGATTATGTGGATGGAAATGCAATAAATTGTTTTGTAACACGTACTTATTATGTATTAATAGTTTATTGTTTGAAGATAATATGAAGTCTTTGTTGCTTCTATTGCACTTGGAATCAAGTAGGTACGTGTAAAGCTTCGTCATGTTTAGTTTTGTTATAGTGTAAATTTGGTGGTTTATTATTTATTTAATACTTGTCTTTCTCTTTATATAATCCTTGTATCGCGCGGGGGGGGGGGGGGGGGGGGGGGGAGGTTGCAGACATTCAATTCACATGCACAAAGACACCCAGCGTCAGAACAAGCATTTGTGGATCGCACAAATTTTTGTCCTTTGCGGGAATCGAACCCGCGTCACGTCGCGTTCAGTGGTAGGTAATTGGCGAGATGATCTATACCACTCGGCTAAATATTGTTACTAAATCTAGACAACTGATATTACTACAATCAATCTCACGCTGATAGTATATCGAGAGCGAATCGCTCTAATGGATGGTGTCGACAAGACTAACTTGTGTATTTCAATACATTTGGAAAATTTTATGATCATTATCTTATGTATGTTTTAACAAGAATCTGTAAAATCGTCTCAGTCAGGCATTGATAGCACAGTGGTATGACTGTTGAGTCAAAGGTTCAAATCCGCGCCAATATTTTCGAATTAATGTAAGTGGGTATATCAAAACAATTTTCACTTGCTAAAACGATGGAGGAAAGTAACAGACCTGAGAACCGTACGAAAAGAAGAAGATCATAATTGTACTCAAAATATAACTAATACCCAGCCGCCACTGACCTTACCTGATACATTTATAAAACCAACAAAAAAAAATCTACAATAAATAATAAAAAAATCAAATATTACAAAAAGAACCCCTTTAATTAAAGCTACGTACTATACATATTTTCATTATCTTACTGCTCAACTGTCAAGAAAACAGGATGTTCTTGAGTATACAAACTATACTTCTAGACACGTCAGCGTATACCATGTTTGCAGAGCTCATAAATAGGGCATAAACTGCAAAATAAAGGCACGGCTACACTGTAGCTCTTTATCATGTTTACTTTACAGGTGGATACTCCCTTAGGAGTGCTGATGTACATTGTACACTTACTCACTCATTTAGTATGTTGAAGCGGTTTACGCACTAGCGGTTAAAAGCTGTGAGTGGTCTGCCGCTTTTTCATTTTTGTATGTAGCTGTGACGAAAAATGGACCTTATTAGTAGCATACTCAAAAACTGATTTACTGAAATTCACATTTACAGTATCGGAATTTCATTCAATTCAGATCGGTATTTGGATTTGAGATTGCGATGTTTTGTTATGGTTTTCATGGGCAGATTTGTTATCGAGTCTACACAAGTGTGTACAAAATTAATAGTGGTTCTTATTTAAAATGAAATATTTAACACACTCGTATATTTTGTTATATTAGAGTATTGCATAAAAACGTCCTGCTGAGCGGTGCGGTTAAAACACCTAATGCGTGACAGCGCAAAGTCTCGTGTAGTAAGCTAACCGTTCGCTTTTTATCAGGTGTGATTCCCAAATGAATAAAATAACGATATGTGTATACAGTTATTAGGTGCCATTCTATGAAGCACAGACTTCTTCTAGGCTGGTTTCTTTCAAACGATATTTAAGAAATTCTATTTTTAGATCCCGACGCTATGAAAGGGCTTAAATAGTTCAGTGGACTTGGGCGTGTCTTTAAAAGTAGCATTATATCTTCTAAAGAGACTTGTATTCAGAAATAGAGTTTTAGTAAGCCTAGTGCGTTTTTACCGACTTGTAAAAACGGAAGAGGTTCCCAAAGCGGATTTTGGTATTTTTTTTTAACGCATAGCTTCGTTGTTTGCCATCCATTGTTTTTCATCATTCAAAATGGTCCCATAATCACCAAATCGAGAAAAGGCTTCAAATTTCATAAGAAAACAAACACCATTCATAAGAAAACAAATTCCAACAGTACAGTTTCATCATACTTCACCTACCCTACACTGCTTCCTACGTACTTTTGCGTACACGTACACTTTTACGGCAACAGTATTTCTGTTTTTGAACTTTCGCAACTAACACCGTGGCCACGTGAGGTGCAACTCGGCCGAAACGTCGGGAGAAAAGAAACATCGAATTATATCGCGAATAAGACTCGTTTGCTGTCTAAATTAAGTATTTCTATTTAATAGACAGTTTTCTTGACGAAATCTCGCAGAAGCAATATAATCCCGTGTATGTTTACACCCAGTGGTGACCAGCGATTTCCATGTCAAGGTCTCGATGGCAAAAGAAGGCTCTCCACCATATTTTAATGACGTCACTAGGCCGTCACATTTACATATTCTTTGTTGGAAATTGGTAGCCTTCAATTTTTATTTTTATCTGACTGATATCTACAGGATGTTTTAATTCAGTTGTTTCTTGAAAAGTGAATTGTATATTTTTTATTCTCATTTGATTTCAAGTTGATTATTCATCGTTTTTTATTTTCTTTTGTGATTTGTATCGAATATTTCTCGTAATGTATTCATTCGTTTGATAAAAAAATGATCTTTGCTTTACTACGAATATGAGTAACGTAAACTTTGTTTTTGTTAGTCTCAACGGCACACAAAATACATTTTTCTAATTAATATTGTTTTTACTGAGAATTCTAATTAAAACATTGATGTACAGATAAATATTTAACCTATTTATTTCAAATTCATATTTCAAGCATAACGTAACTAAAACTCCGATGGAAATTTACAACCTGTATCTTAGTATCTAAGCAAAACTTATCTTAATGCCTAAAGTTTATGATCTAGAATCGTTTTGCCGATTTCTATTCAATTGACTACATTTCAACAATAAGTGGATTTATGATTATTACTAAAACTTTGCATTGTTCCTTCTCTACTTGGCTAGTATCATTGTTACATATTATGTACTTTCAACGTAAGATTACGATTCTTAGAGATAAATAAACCGATTTAGCATGACGGGCCTGTAAGTTGATCTAGTGGTTAGTGACCCTGACTGCTATACCGGAGGTCGTGGGTTCGAGTCCCACCCAAGACAAATTCTAAAGTTTGTGTGATGAATTGTTTTGCGTCTGGGTGTAATTTATCTATATGCCCCTCAGAGTAGTTTTTGACGGAAGTTTTCATGCATTTTTCATTACAAAGTGCACAAATGAGAGCTTACATAAGTTCCTTATTTTGACATCCCAACAACTTGGCAAGGGCTTACCCCAAGCCCTTCCACATTTACAAATACCCTACTGGTTCTTTTTACTAGAAAAAACAACCAGAACAGGTGCTAAGTAATCCTGTTACGAGCACCAGTCACTTCATTATGAAAGATGGAACGGGAAAAAAACAGGATTCATTCGAACATTGAATTGTGCTCTAAAAGTAATGTATGTGTGACAGATAATCCATTACATTTATGATTGAATGATATTGTGCAAATTGTAATCGAATGGATTTTTAACCAATCCCAACAAAGAAGGAGGTTTCACTATTCGAATATATTTATGTTTTTTTTTGTTTTCTTAAAATCGCTCGTCTCTTTTTACGATGGATGGATTGTGTGAAAAATGATATGGCTGCAAAGAATTTGACTTTCAAGTTGACGTCAGATATAATCGTGTGGAAGGATAAGACATGCTGCGCCGACCCCAAATAATAATTGGGATAAAGGCACGGGAATGATGATGATTCGTCTCTTTTTACGCAGTTGATAAAAAAGTTGCCGTACGTATTCATCTATGGTGTCAACTTACTTCAAACCCAATTTTATCAAAATCGAACGTAAAAAAGTAACAAACCTACTCTCATATTTTCGTCTTTACAATATTATAGTGATTTATCCAAGTTCAAAGTACAACAAAGTACGTAACTCTAGCATATTATCTTCTAAAGTAACCTTACAACAACCTTACCCCGTCTACCTTGCAACTTAATACCTCTGTCACGCTCTATTAAGAAGCAAGAAGTCCAAGACCGGTATTCTGCGCAGACTGCATGCTCTAACGCATTCGTATTGTGCCTGAATGCATGCAAATATTGCGTGCAAAACTGCAAAACACCGCGCTACAAATATTGAATCTTAAATGTGTTGTGTTGCATAAATCAAACTTCAATTTTTGTATGCTGGTCATTGTATATGGGGAATTTATTGTTTGTAAGATTTGTATGCTTTTCTTGTAGGTTAGTGTTATGTTAAAGTTTGCATGGAAATTAAAAAGAGATTTTTAGGATATCTCTAAGTAAATATGAAGGGAAAAAAGAGTTTTAAGGCATGCACTCTGTCATAAAAAATATATGTGTTAGCTATTACAGGGGTTAATCTTTTGAATCTATTGCTAAATCAACAGATCATGACTGTGATTGGCTGGCCATAAAATTTACAACCAATAACAGAGCTTAACATGAGATTTGACTGAGGATATCCAAATTTTTGTAGTGACAACCGTTTGAAAAACCAGGGGTATGATACGAAATTGTATAATTTTAACTACAAAAAAAAAACAAATTTTGCCAAATTGTACGAGCTTTTTATCTCAAGTTACCACAAACCATTAATTTCACTGTCGTATTAAAATTGTTAACAAAAACCTGAAATGCGCCTGCCAAGTATTTTCTCGATAAATCTTAGCCCGCGGGAAATAGCTTCGGTTGCACGTAACCAACTATAGTCCGTGCGTTATAGCATGGTGCGGGTGACACTTGCCTGTTTGACGTTGACGTCTGTCAGTGCCACATGATTAGTGATGGGCATTAGAAAAATCTTTTTTTATTGTTGTCGATTTTCGTATATTATATAACAATCAGAACGAGGTTTATGATTCTTTTTTACTCTTATTTTTTATTTTGTTTACTCGTAGCAGACAGTACGAGTGCTAGCGCCTTGTATGCGACACATATTTTGTTCTAATTCATTTTTGTTAAGTTGTTTTTGGTTTTAGTTTGTTGAGTTTTTTCCTTAGGAACTTTATAACCAATCCTACAATGTTGCGTTATTTCATCAATATAATTAAACATTTTTTAAATATAAAAATTGAACTACGCACGATATTCGTTTTTTATTCCAAAATAACATCGACAACCTGTCCATCGTAGCAGTAAATCCCATCACTAAATACATCTATGACGTTACGTTATACGCATAACACTTTACTTTATTTTTCATTTCATTCGATTTTATTTGAAGCCTAGAATATTCTGGTTGGCTTTAATTTAATCTACTACAGTTATAAACGATTTTGCATAATACGAATGTGATACAGCTACAATAATAAGTCATAATTTTTACATCGCAGCAACTTTCAAGAGTGACACGAAACGTTACAGAAACTGTCACCCGCACCATGCTATAACGCACGGACTATAGCCGTCAACCCGTCAACCTGTCACTCGCTGCATCATTGACAGACCCCGAGAGGGTGGAAAAGAGATAGCGCTCTACACCGTGTAGTGCTGTCACGCTTCCACAACAGAAACTATATTACTTTAGATAGACTCTTATTATTTGACATTTTAGTACCAATATCAAATTTTCCGTAATTCGATATTTTTTGTCGGTAGTTCCGCTTATAAATGTCAAAAGGGATAATATAATATATATTATGATCCTTTTCAGGATGTGTTGCTAAATTGGAGTTGTTGAGTATTAGGTACAATTTACTTTTTAACTTTAAAAGGAGGTTTATTAAACGATATATTATTTGTCAATTGTGGAGCTAGGGTTTATCTGATATAAATTATATGAAAATAACCTAAGTAAACGTATAATTTATACACCGTGTAACATAATTAACGCACATCCTGAAACTACTTTGTTCAGAATCGATAACAGAATCCATTTCATTAATAAAAATAAATATTTTTTTTTACCAAAAAAATATTTAGAAATAATTAAATTGTAGACACTATTTTCATAAAGCACTCGAAGTAAACGAAAATGAGCCTTAAGTCGATGCAATAAGGCTATAAGGCTATAGGCTATAAGTAACGTATTGAGCAATAGGGCGCCCACGCGTTTTGCCAATTATTTGTACAAATTATTCTGACAATATGTAATAAAAACAAATATCTAAGAAAATGATAAAAATGTTTCAATACATTAATTGTGGATAAAAAAGGATATTCTTTTTGGGGTGTCTGTGGATGTGCGTTATTTCCGTTACACGTTGTATATGGTTTGTGCTCTCATTCATCTTTCTCTTTTAAATTGAATTGGTTATTATATGCACTTAGGTATACCAATTAGTTACAGAACAATTTATCAGTTAATCAGAATGCATAAAAATAATTGTAAAATACAGAATTTTCCACCAAACATCGAAAGTAAAGGAATGAATATTTTCTTTCCTTTACTTTAAAAGAAAATCAGTTTAAACTCGATAGCTTTCAGTAGGAAGGAACCCGGTTTATCTGCCTTACACATGCATTTCTCGGAAATTAAAGTGGTCGAGCTCCGTGTTTGTTTGGTAAGACGAACCAGCCACTGAATGATTGCTTACTGTCTTACAAGACTTACACCCGAGATTTATCGTGGCTATAATTTACCTGAATATTTATAGTGAAATGTTGGTGTTTTTGTACACTTTGAAACTATAAAATGGGTAAGTTGTTGGTTCTTTGAATGTTAAATGCGCTTGAAAAATTCGGGGTACATTGATGATGCTGTAAATGACTTAAGTTTTACCAAGGTTTTAAATGTTACTACACTAAATATAAAGGTTTGTTATTTCTGTAAGCCCCCCCCCCCTGCCTCATTTACTCATTTTGTTTCAGTCAGATAATTCTTTCAGGTTTTTTTTTTAAATAGAATATTTACAAACTATCCAAATACTTATATGTAAATACAAATGCTTAAATAGCGGCATTGCCACGTTCAATTTAGTTCGTTTCATAAAAAATATCCGTATTTAATAAAACAAAAAATTGATTTTGTTTTGCTATCTAATTTATGGACTACACGAGATATCGTTTTGTTATTAATGAACTACATGGATTTTTACTTTCGATACCGCGTCAACAACCCTTTTGATTCTTTTACCATTTCTATTTCCTGTCTCTGTTTCCTATAAATAATATCTTGTTAAAAACAGTTTTTACTGGTAACTGTTAAACGCTATCAATACTACAGATTCTCAAAATCGAGAACTCGAGTACGTAAAACGATTACTGTGAAAAACATCGAGTGATTTCATAACTCGCCTGTGACGTATACGAGGTATAGGAAAACAAACAATCTGTCTTCACCATTTATTATATTGATTTGATTTGTTTGTACTGAATACAGATGTGGTACAAATCGGCGTGGTTAAATCTAAAACAGTCTGGTTTTATGTAATCGGTACTAAAAATAAACATGGGTTACAGTTTTTGAAAGTCCCTTCGTTTATGTAATTATAATTGAGATTGTTACTCAGTTTTCCTGTCGATCTGTAACGTTTGTCAGTATGCTCTTCGATCTCTGAACGAATTTTAAGATTTTCCCACCTTTGAAACCGAATTTTGAAAACCCATCCAAATTAATTTTAGACAGCATTTTGATCTCCATCTTATGAGAAACTAGAAATATTCTGAAAAAACGATGATAAATATTAAGTACTCGTATAAAGTACATGAAAACACTGCCTTAATGATCTTAACTTCCAAAAATCAAACACAAAAGACTTAAAAACACAATCAACAAGTATTCATAAAATAAAAGACTATGAAATTAAAAATCAATAGAAGTTTGTCGTCAAACTGTTTCAGTTCTGGTTTGACGGGCAAACAGCGTGTGTTGACGACATATCGACGCGACGGCAATTTACGAGGCAGGCATTGCGTTAATTTATAGCGCTGCGATGTTTCGATGGAAACAGGACTGGATTTAGTATTTTAAAAATGTATTTAGAGGCGTTTTTCTAGGCTTTTACACTGAAATAGATAAAAATACATACTTAAATTTCATTAAAAAAAAGTTGCCTTACTTATTGTTAAAAACAATGGTATCAACATTGTTAACATGTATTAATAAAGTCATAAAATTGTACAGTTTTTGGTTGAATTTCGGTTTTCAGCAAGTTCTATCTTTGATTTCCTTTACATTATTTTTGTTTAGCCTTCAATCTTTCACTGCAAGGCAAAAAATATATCTTCTATTCTTCTTTTCTTTACAGTATTTTTGGCTAAATAATTTAAAAAATGAAACGCAAAAAAAATATATATTCTAAAAAAGGTACACGGAATATTAGTAGTTATTCCAGCTTCTCACAGAAGTATTGTACAAATAGATTTGAAATGCATCTCGGATTATAAGCAAATACCGCTCTGTGGGAGTAAAATCTTGATAAATCGATTTCCTTGTATTTGGCCGCAGTTATTTCCAATTCAATGTATCTGAGATGTTAACGGTTAGATTTATGAAGTCTATTCTGGATTAGTCAAAATATTGTTATTTGTGTGTTTGTTTACTCTCTGTGTAATAATATTTGTGTGTAATCTGTAATGTGTATTATGATTATATTTTAGTAACTAACTGTACACTTGTCGGATCACTGGCGTTCTGCCTGTTCCCATAAACAAATCGAAAACTAGACTTGTTACTTTGATTGGTTAGCCAACTGCCAGTAATATTTTATGGTAATTCGCTTTACCCTTTAGAAAAGTTGCCGGAACAAACAGACAGACAAAAGATCAGGCAAATACAAACTGTGTAGTCTCGTTAATATATTATTAGCTCTATCTATTGATATTCTCTTCATAATAGTTAATCCGTTTTAATTGTAAGCCAAGGCAAACCGATACAAAAATTGCAGGCACACATAAACCGCATCGCAGCAATTTTTCAGTTCTCGCTTAATTACTCGATCCATTATTTGCTCTTCACAATGTATACATAGGTCTTGTATTAGGTATGTAGGTAACAATTGTGAACCCTGTCGGGCACGGAAAAAGTAGGACAAGAGAGGTTTAGATTCATAATTAGATTCTTTAGATAATTAGATTCTTACCAAACTAGTCATCGCATTAAATAGAAACCAAGATCAAAAAGCCTTTAAAATAAAATACTGATATATACTCTACTTTATGTATCCACTCTATAAACTACACAACGTTAAGTCCGAGCTCAGTAAAAGGGTGAGCGAATATTTTGGCTTCGTCCCAGCTTTGGTAAACCGCTACAGGATATGTTAACGAGATTCCTTGGAGACCTACAAAAATATTTTCCAACGCCGCAAGATCTTTAAACTGTCCACGTTCGTTTACTATGTATAATAAAGTGTATTTTTATGTGTATAGTGTTTTTGCTGACCATGAAACAAGGGTTATATTGAAAATGTTCGATTTTAAAATTTTGAGAGGGTTAATTTTTTTAAGAGCTTGTGGTATAAAACCTCACATTTGATGAAAGTTTGTAAAAAACAATGTTTTTTTTTTAATCTTTATGAGGTTGAAGTTATTTAAGTAAACTTGAATGGATCTTTAAATAACAAGACTTTCTACTATACCAGGAAAGCTGATGTGAGTTACAAGAAGATAGTTATTTACTTACCTACTCCGACACCAAAAATATAGGTAGTCTATAAAGAACAAATTTATACAGAGCAGATTATCATTTAACTATTGATGAAAAGCATACAATTTAATATTCGTTTGATTATAATCTGCTCAAATAATTCCAATTTAAACTCGACCGTAACAACTTCAACTTTAGTACGAACTACAACAAATCCGACTTCATATTAACCATAAATTGAATCACAGCAAATGAACGTGCATTCAAGGAAAATAGCATTGAAGGGCAACTGAATCAAAAGAAAAAAAATGACCCCTGTACTATGATACTCTTATGACAGACTTTTGCCGATGTGGAAACGAGACAATGTAGAGCGATCTCTCGCTTTCACAACGACAAGAGTTCTCTTTCAAGAGCTCATGGTAGAGGTAGAGCTACTTTCCCCACCATTACGCAGATAGTTGAGAACCCAATTACGAGCTACTTCAGCAATAATTATAGTGTGTAACTGATTTATATCTAGTTTACATCAGGACCTAATGAGGTAGAGACAAAAGCCTGCCTCAGCGTGCTTCAGTTTTTCTAATGAAAGGCTCCGCGTAAAAGTTGAAGTTTGTTACTGCATTTTAGTACTTGTTATTTAGTTCGGAACTTTGCACAGCAAAGTTGTATCTATCCGTTTAGGACACAAAGTTCTGTAAGGTTCTTTGAATACAAGACAACAGAAGAAAACAGGTTTTGGAATCTCGACGATTGTATAATTCTTCAAGCGACTCCCGTATAGTACTTTTAGTGATAAAATATTAGCTCGCGCCGCTAGAGACAAAAATTCACTGATATTATTTTTGACCCAAGCCAATAAATAAAATTATCGTTAATATTGATATTCATAGTTAAGATTTATTATTAATTCACCGGTTAAATAATTTCTTCGGTTGAATTCTGTCTCCATTATCATTCATCTTTCACATGACCATTTCATATCATTGAGTCGCAATATATCATTTAGACTGATTGGATGCCCTGGCTTACGAGAGAGCTAGATATCGGAAACACAAATATATCTGATTTATAATACTACTACTTCGATATTCCGCAACCCAGACAAAATCACTTCAAGGCAACACACCAACTCTCGCAAAGAGACTCAAGAAAAATACTTTGATTTCCTTCACATGTCCTCTAAGTTACTTACATATATCTTTCTTACAGCCTAGTCCTACGTCTAAACTCTATTAGCAGTCGGGCTCGCAGTACACATGTTCTATATTACCATAATTCAGGCGTTAACAACGTATATCAAATTAGGCTAAGCATCTCTGTCGCGATTCTGTTTACTTGATCTCGAGTCTCGAGAATGTTTGCAATCCCTGGACGCAAGGTAAGGAATCTGGTTTCGTGTACAAATATGAATTAATAATAATGTTCTATTGCTGTTTGTGTTTCGAATTATGTTATTTGCTTCGTTTGGTTAATTGATGGGGTTGGATGTGATTTAATTGTAAGGAAGATAACAAAAGCGGGTGTATGTTATTGTTTGTAGTATAAAGATATGAATAAATAAATAAAAACAATAAACAATGATTAACTTAATACATGAGGCATTCTCTACGAGTCAAACATAGGGTTTGTACCAACATAAAAACAAGGCGTTCTGTTTGCATAACAAGAAAGGAAAATAGTAACTTGTTACAATACTACTTGAAATTGAAGGAGACACTGGCAGGTTATTTTGTTTTTATTTTTGTAGTTTTTAATTTGTTTTCTCACGCATATATTTGGGTATCCAAAAAAGATTTCAGTTTCAACATGAATCTTTAATAATGTCTTATTGTGGTGGCGGCGTATACGTTGAAAATATAATTAGGAAGTAAGTGGCTCTACTTTGTGTTTTACTTCTATCTGATATATTTTTTACAAATATGTCACAAGCTTCAAATCAAGAAAAATATTATGAACTAACTTTTTACGCAGCTTTGCTCGTGGATGTCGGGTAAAAAGTAACCTATGAGCAAATCCAAGGTGTCGGGGTAAAATCAGCCCGTGTGATGATCCAGACTGTCAGTTACCTCCGTATCAAATTTCATCTAAATTGGTTAAACAGTTTAAGCGTGAAAGAGTAACAAACATCCATCCATCCACACTTACAAACTTTCGGTTAAAAACTGTAAGCTTCTTGATCTCCACTTAGAATAATTGTTAACATTTGTGTTACATATTATCAAGCATGGATAATTTGTAACATATTAAATGCATTAACGTCACACAATATTTACCTGTTCATAGTCCAGTGGGTAATACAGACATCACATTCCTGCACAATTAGCCAACGCATGTCTAAGTTAGCAAGTTATTTGCTTAGCTCAAGTTAAACAAACTTGTTGGAACAATCATAAAGTTAACAGGCCGGAAAATAACGTGAACTACGCAAAGGTCCTGACAAGTGATACTTCTAAATTTTCTGGAAGTGACATGACAGGCACGTGTATTTTGAAATTGAGATGTTATTTTAACTGTTTGTTTTTTCTTTCCTAGCCTTTTGTGTCTTACTGCTGAGCATAGGCCTCCCTCAATCCTTCCACATTTTTCTGTCCTACGCCACCTCGAACCAGTCCTCGCTAGTCTCTTTGGTCTTTTGGGTTTAAATATATTTTTTTTTCTTATAATTCTATTCTAGTAACGATAAACACAAAAATCGCCATTGTAACTAACAACATAATAGATTTGAAAATACAATTTCTTTTGGATCAAAATGTCAATATTTTTTTCATAGATTACGTCACTTAATTTTTTAAACATTAAAAAAGGTATCATTTTACAGAAAACTTTCTCGTACTAAGTAAATAACATTTTAAACTAACTAAAATCTGTCTAAATACGAAAACGTTCTTCTGTAAGCCCGCCCGCATGCAATCCAATGTATTGGAATTAAAACCAAATGCAAATGAACATTCACTAGCCGGAACAACATTCAAGGAAGACACGCTTTGGCATATTAATTTAATTCTACAAGACTGGGGACATTATTTTCCGTTAGACTTGAATTGAATTTAGAGGAAATTCATGTAGAAATTTTGTAGTTAGTTAAGTCTCTTCTAAGGTAATAATGTCCGGACCGATTTCGGCCACGGCGGCGGCTAGTGTTACTATAATATGACTCCAGCCAGCAACCCAGGACATAATTATAGTGCACAAGCGCGTGCGCAAACACAGGTGCACTCT
This sequence comes from Chrysodeixis includens, assembly GCA_941860345.1. Classification (NCBI taxonomy): domain Eukaryota; kingdom Metazoa; phylum Arthropoda; class Insecta; order Lepidoptera; family Noctuidae; genus Chrysodeixis; species Chrysodeixis includens. Next base: position 11,069,943 of record OW796093.1, on the reverse strand, counting down.
CTGTTCCTTTTACTCTCATAGCCTGATGGGACGGTAATCTGACACGAATCCGACGCGATTTTTCGAGAAGGTTAGTTTGAGAGTCAGAAACTGCCACTTCATCTTTTAATTGAATGCTCAGAGTCTGGATGCTGACTCGTAGTTAAAGAAAGTTTAGGTAAAAGATGACGGGCCTGTTGGTCTAGTGATTAGTGGCCCTGACTGTTATACCAAAATGTCGTGGGATCGATGCCCATGATTGTGAGATCAGCACGATCATTTGTTCTGAGTCTGCGTGTAATAATTTATCGATAATATATGTCGGAGATCGTATACCTATCGCACCTGCATGGTGTAGCACCGATGACAGCGACAATATGATGATTGTTTGTGGAACGTCAAGTATGACAGGAGTATCTGGATTACTTGGGTGTGGTCTGTACTGCGGAGCCGTGGAGCCTTGGAAGGTGAACCGAGATGGCGAACGGACGGAAGTGCAGAACTCGCCGCGTTTCACAAAGTACTCTGTATTCGTCTTCCACGTGTTACTACAATTTGTTACAATGAGCATGTAATCGTAATAAAGAATAGTCAAGCGGCATTTCATTTCGATAAGACATACAATATGGCTGATGAAGACTATCTAAACGCTCCGCCAATACCTAACCTGTCCGTCTCGCCGTCATAATGAGATTCGCCCACATAGAATTGACGACGATATGAAAACAAAAGAAGAGGAAACTGAGCGTCACAATGTAAAACGAGCACATCGAGGAAGTCAACCTACAGGCGACCTGAGAGGCCAGCCGTCATCTGCTTCAATCACCGCGCCGGGGAGCATTACACGAGAAGCTACGACGGGAATGGAGAAGTCGTCGAGTGTTGCAGTCACTTCGGCTGCTGTGAGGAAGGTCAACGTATATGACGTCACCAACGTCTGTGGTGCATTGATGCATCCGGTGAGCAGTTTTCATTTTGTTGTGGTTCAGGTGCTGAGAGCACACTAACGAAAGAAACTATCCTAACGGGTTTCATGGTAAACGTTTGTGTAACCATGTCACTATGACATGTATAGCTCTGGTTAAAGTAGTTAGTATTGTATGGCGACCGTTACTTGTTGAAGGTATTGTTCAATTTGGTGCTTGATGGAGGCACTGGAAACATGCAACGCTTGATGGAGGCGTTGTGTATGTTAGTTTGGGTGCTTGATGGAGGCACTGGAAACATGCAACGCTTGATGGAGGCGTTGTGTATGTTAGTTTGGGTGCTTGATGGAGGCACTGGAAACATGCAACGCTTGATGGAGGCGTTGTGTGTGTTGGTTTGGGTGCTTGAGGGAGGCACTGTGAGCATACAACGCTTACGCTTAGTGGTGGCGTTGTGTGTGTTGGTTTGGGTGCTTGAGGGAGGCACTGTGAGCATACAACGCTTGATGGAGGCGTTGTGTGTGTTGGTTTGGGTGCTTGATGGAGGCACTGTGAACATACAATGCTTGATGGAGGCATTGTTTAGTTGGACTTAGTAGCACTTGATGGAGGTGTTACTAGGTGGTAGTACAACACTTGATGGAGGCGTTGTGTGTGTTGATGTGCGTGGAGGTACTGAATGAGATTGCGATATGTGTTGAGATGTTGATGTGTGATAATGATGAGTTAAAAATTGTGAGAGATAAGTAGCTTCAGAAATCTCTTTAAGAGGTGTTTTGTGGTCAGAGATGACCGAGCGGTGGTAAATACTACTTGTGGTATTTTCCTTTTCAGATTCACACGAGGACGTGTGAAGCATCAGGATGGCCGTGTCGGTGATCGTATACCTATCGCACCTGCATGGTGTAGCACCGATGACAGCGACAATATGATGATTGTTTGTGGAACGTCAAGTATGACAGGAGTATCTGGATTACTTGGGTGTGGTCTGTACTGCGGAGCCGTGGAGCCTTGGAAGGTGAACCGAGATGGCGAACGGACGGAAGTGCAGAACTCGCCGCGTTTCACAAAGTACTCTGTATTCGTCTTCCACGTGTTACTACAATTTGTTACAATGAGCATGTAATCGTAATAAAGAATAGTCAAGCGGCGTTTCATTTCGATAAGACATACAATATGGCTGATGAAGACTATCTAAACGCTCCGCCAATACCTAACCTGTCCGTCTCGCCGTCATATATATGTATTTAGAAATATATAAGCACGTTATTTAGATTTCTAGAACTCATGACACAAGTTACTCTCGTAAAATTAATTTGAGATTAGATAGCGTTGTGGGAATGTTGAGGAATATTTACTATGACGGAAGCAATATAATATATGAAATAAACACGACCTACGTTATTTACACAACATTAAATTATTTATTATGTTTACCACCATTTATTTATAGACTTTGAAACACGTGTGTGGTATTACTTGTTTATGTAAAGATCAATAGAATAATGCGTAATATTTGACAACAAAAATAATTAAAGAGTTTACTTGGAAAGCTAAATATATATAAATCGCCAAGATTTAAACAAATGACTGCCTACAACGACTTTAAAAAATGATTCGGTTTTCAATTCGTCGAAATTTTTGTTTGCTCCACGATTATCAGAAAAACGCCTGGACCGATTTCAGAATTTGTTATTTTGTTTGAAAGGGTATATTTTGCAGGTGGACCAGGGTCATCAAATCGGGAGTTGATTGAATCGGGATTGAACAAGTTTTATAAATTTTATTTTGTTTTCTGCATAGATTATCTTATCATTTTAATTCATTTCTTGTCAGTGATACAGTTATAGCCTTACTGCACTTAAGCTAACTGCAGCTAATAATAAATAATAAACCAGCCTATACACGTCCCACTATTAGGCACAAGCCTCTTCCTATGTAGTGAAGGTTTGAGCATTGATCACCACACTAACTCACTGCGGATTGGCGAATCCAGGTTTCCTCACGATGTGATACTTCACCGTTAGTCAGTATTGTCTAAGAATAATTAAGAAGGAATATATAACTTTGAATGGATCATATGGGTATGCACTGGGAATCAAACTATACACACGAATCCATACATAGAACCGCAAAGCCACCACGACATGGCATACATCTAAAAGAAAAGAAATCATTATTATGTGTGTGAAAAAAAAGGAATCATTCTCAGTACTAGGATTGAACAGCTGTAAGTCATACCAATAATATATCACAGCCTTGACACAGAAATTCACCCGAGCTCTTAACTTATACTAATTGGATCGTTAACCAAACAATTCGTCCTACAGTTATTATAATTTGACGATTCAATAAATAAATAATTTTACGATTTCATCAAGAAGTTTATGTTTACTTCAAAATTATGTAATATGTTTAAATAATGTTTTAAATTCAATTTATATGCATGAAACTTTCTAAAAAAAATACAGTCCTTCCCAAAAAAAATGTCATAATCTGATCAACATTTACGCTTTAAAAGAAATTGTTCACTTTTACCTTTACTTTTTCAGAAAGGATATGTCAAATGAGACTGAAATCTGCCTAATCACATTGTATAAGCCTACTTAGCAATAGATAGAACAGAGATAACGTCAACAAACATAAATGTTTTTAAATATTCGCAACTTGTACACATATTTTAGACAACAAACGGGTCTTACTTGCGATAAAGGACGTTTTGGCCGAATAGTACCGAAATTAGTCACGCAAGAAAAGAAGTATCGTGAACCTTTAAAATTACAACGCGAGTAAGACCCTTTTATTGTCTAGAATATGAACACACGTCCTGCAATAACACATATGAAAACAGTAGCTTTACCCCCTTATCCCCACCAGTATCTACTACGTAATAATTTACGCACAGCAGTAGATATTTTGACACACGTGACGTGTATCGAAAGCCACTCGAATGCACTCTCGCGGCACCTGTATCAACAGATATTGGTAGCGTATAAGGCTTGGCGCAAACGGGCCACCGACCACGACCACCGTCAGCTGTCGCGCGCTTCCGCCACTTTTGTAACAGTGTCAGAAGCGAGCGACAGCCACTGGTGTTCGGAAGCCGCCACATTTTATAACCCGCTCTCTGCTGCGCAGTCTTACATTTAACTGCGCGGGGGGTGGAGCAATGCGACAGTGGTGAGTGTCGGCGTCTTGTGTGGCCCGTAGCGACCACAAGTAGCGAGTCGCGGACACTTCAGTAGCGAGTGGCCGCCACCGGCTACACGTGTGCGGCGTGTCTATACAAAATATATGAAAAAGCGTGTTAAGTGGCTGTCGCTGGCCACCGGTGGCGGTGGTTGGTGGCCTGTTTGCGCCTAGCCTTAATGACTATTCCTCTCGTATCTGCTCTGGCGGCCTTGTTAATGGATCCGTGTGTATGTGATGGATTTTTATGATAGTGTTTATTGGTGAAAAGAAGCATGACTTGTAGTTTGATTGATTTATACCGACTGTTGAAAGGGTAGTGGATACTACAGGATTCTGCTTTTAAAGATTGGAGTTAAAAATCAAATATGTCATAAAAAGTATGAGGAAAAAAACGTATGATTTCGTTGGCTATTAGATTTTTCATAATACTATAATTTTTGTTGAAACGTTTTGCAAGTTTACAAGTATCATTTTCTTATAAACACAAGGCTACAAAATTTTATATGATACTTTGAACTTTGTTGAAATGTTTCATAGGTTTACATGTTTTATTTTTAGTTTTTTTTTAAATAAATCAATTCAGTATTCAGAGTTTAATATTTCCAGTAAAAGGCTCATTATCATTAGATTACTTACAAAATACTTAAGCCTTATTTACAAAACCATTTCATGGCCGTTTAGTAAAATAGCACGATACGCTCAACTATTAGTTCAAAAACTAAAACATATAAAGCAACCCATAATAAAGTATCACATTCAACAAAAGCGTATTATTCAACCTTGTTTTCTATCGGCGTGGGTGTCGGGAAGAACATCTGCCATGCATATGTAACAGTACTTAACACCAAGACTGCAAATAATTAAGATTCCCGCTCCATCAATTAATATACTCAGTTAGGTGCATATATCTCGCTCGCCGGCAAATACTGTGCAGAAGAGGCTCAGAAGGCAATAAATCTCTTTTCTTTTAGGTTTTACTCTTACTCATACTCATACTCTTTCAAGCAAAAGTTACTAAATGGATTTAGATGAAATTTTACAGTAATATCATTACACATAAAAAATAACTAACACTGCCTTTTTTTGTGTTTCTTACAAGAAAAAGAAATGATGGTAAAATAGATTATAATGAGCAAGTTTTTAGAAAAAAAATCCCCTTACTGCAATTAGAAAGGGAACTACGTGGGTAAAGCCACGGAATGTGGCTAGTCTTGAGTAGAACTTCACGACCCACTATAATATATAACAAGCAGTGTTCACCTTCTGAGCTAACATTTCAATACCACAAGCTAGTAAGCATCTATTAGGCTGCTAATACGTGTAACAAGCTGCCTGCGCCTACTTAGGTTCAACCAAATATGCCTCAAGCTACCTCGGAGGTGATTATCTTAGACATACACTACATCTACTTGGAGTGAGACATGTTATACAAATATGTTATACGTTATAGCTAGAGTATAGTGCCTGTTGATGCATCAACTATGAGAGTAGAATATGTTCGTCATAGATGACTTGTGGCATTCGTTATTATAAATAGAAGCTTTTTAAAGGGTTTTAATTTGTTTTTTTTTTTTTTTACAATATCATATATCGGAATTCTCCAATTTCGCAACTAAGTGCACCTTAAAACGTCATAAATATTCGCATTCTAATATTTCTATTTATTAAATAATTTAAAAGGCTAAACTTTTAGTACTTTAACTAAACTTTTAACTACGTATATATTTTTTTTCCGTTTAACAAAAAATAGAAATTTTACAAGAAAAGTTGAGATGAGATGTAGGAATACCGATACGTAATTGAAAAAATACAAGCCAAGGTCGATGCTCGAATCTGATCACTCAAAAGGAATTCCTTCCAAGCATTTAAAATATACTGGCTGTTGCTCATCCACACGGTTACAGCTGCAAAAACGATTACCCCTCTCTGATATGCATACTAAATTTCATCAAATCACCAGCCGTTTGAGCGTGAAAGAGTAACAAACATTCTTCCATCCCAACAGCCTAACTTTTACGTGTATTATATTAGAAGGATAGAGTTTTTACTTTGTTTAGAGGAAGAAAGTTCTAGAAAATAAACTCTACTAGAGCTCGAGTCGTTCATGTAGAGAGGTATCAAAATGTCAAGAGCTTATAAATGCAACAGCGTAGGAAGCCCAATTAAAACAACAAGTAGAGTTGATACTTTCACGGCAAGCGAGGTGAAGCTAGTTTTAAGAGGAACTGATGAAGTTTATAACTGTATAAAATATTACTGTTTATTCACTGTTTTTTAACATCAATATCAAAATCAAAAGGATTTTATTTCGGGTAGGCCTTCTCAGGCACTTTCAATACGTTACTGACGCTAGTTCAATCTCACACACTGAATCTCTCTCTTACCGCCCATTATGGCACCATGTAACTTTTACATTTGTCAAATCTGTTTCTTATGTGATGTGCACTGAAGAATATTCAATCTATCTATGTATAATTATGTTGGCTTCTTTTGGTCTCTAGACTAAGTCAATGTAACAACTATAACCCAAAATTCAGCAAAACCAGGCCAGCAGCCAATACTCAGTATTCGAAATTCCAGAATTTCTATCACGGTGACGAATGTACGTAAAGGAAATATTCCTGTGCTAACGATGGTCAATGTATCGACTGGGTCAAGTATGCCTGATCTGCATATAGCTTGCACTTTACACCGCGACTGTACATAGTTAGGCGACCGTGTCAAGTCGCATTGCTCTCGCGCGCTTGAGTGTTCCCGACGACTGCTTCACTGTTGAATGCGGTAGTGTTGTGCTTTGGAATGTCGATAAAAATAATTAACTTTTTAAAAAATATAAAAACAACTTTATGAACCAATGTTAAACATGGGGTGGGAGATTCAGTGTTGAAAGTAGTTTAAGAAATAATTAAATACCTACTAAATAAAAAAGTAGACAAACTTCGATATCAGTATGATTTTAGAAAAAACAAACAAAAAAATGCTATACCTATTTTACAATAATTCGCAATACTATTCAATCAACAACAAAATATAAATATTCCTTTTATTACAAAATCTGAACACAAATAAAGAAGAAAAAGTCACCGGCATACCTAATCCTGATTATCCGAAGAGACAACTTTCAATTCTCATAATAAATTGTATTCAACAGAAATTATATACTAAAGGTAAGGGAGGGCCTTATACCGAAATACAAAGTAGAACAATAAAATAGAGAATATGGGATGTGATTTGAATAATAATGTGAATAGTTTTGTGCTGTAAGGAGGTTTCTACATAAAGGGCATGATATATGCAGAGGAATACTAAATTATTAGGCTAACTTTGGTACAATTTATGTGCGTAAGAATCATTATTTGGTCATTGTTTTGTAAATAATGATATGAATGTAAAAGTAATAGCCTATTGCTAGTAATAGATTTGATTCTTGGCTACAATTATATGTGAAGTGTATTCTCATTGATAATTTTCCGTAAAAAACGCATCGAAGATAGGGAATCGTAAGAAAGTGGAGGTGTGGTAGTAATGTCACTTGTCATTAAAAAGTGCACTAAGACGTGACGTCACGCGAGATTTCAACTCGTTGTATCGGTTATATATTTTTATTTACGCGATAAAAAATATACGTGTCCGTCAAACATGCAATTTTTTGCACCTTTTTGTTATAATAAACTAATGCGTTGTGTAATATTGGCTTCCCTATGATTTCTTTGTATCACACAATGGTTAATGGTAGAGAATGCCTCAAGCATTAAGTCCAATTTCGGTCATTGCTCATAGTAGATGAAATTTGAAAAAAAAAACAACGCCACAATTAACTTGATACTGCCTGATATGTCAATGATAACATTTTTAGGAGTCCGTAAAAATATGATGATTTATTGATGCACGTCTATCGATAAACTGAAGTGATGAGATTAATCGCCCACGTAACATTTACATTCATTCATATTTACATTGTGCGTGGGTTCCCTTATATTTTTAGACATATTTGTCCTATTATTCAGGAGTTAACGTTTTATTATACTTTGTTATTTCATTAAAAAAAAATATTTTCTTATTCAAATTGTGGAAAGTTAAATCTTCAGTTTTTATACCTACATTTATAATAATATTAATGTTGACTTTTATTGACGGATGTTTCGGATATTTCATGCCAATTATTGCATTACAATTCAGGATTATGGAACTTACAGTCTGCCTTCATAAATCTAAATTCATCAACAGAAAACAACAAAATTCGTTACCTCACTGTTTATTTATTTTCATTAAACAATTTTATCGATATCCATCTATCGTATCTTCCCCATCACTATTAAACATTTACTTAGTGCTTTCAATTTGCTCGGACAGCGCACATTGATCGACAAACATTAGAGTAGAGATCGTCTGAACGAGTGACATGGTTTGTATGTTAACTATTTATGGTGACAAGTGAGAATAATGGGTAATAACTTTTGTAAAGAGTATCGATCAAAGCGTATTTTAACTCATAGATTTTATATGGTTTGATCAACTGGTAGGGCATTTATATTAAGATATAAAAAATCCCCTCTACGACAACGAACGAAAACGACTCCACTTAACTAGGAAGTTAAGTAAAGTCGTTTTCGTGTGACTTAATGCAGGTTTTGGTTTGAGTAAAAACCCTAGACGGTTTAAGACATTGATAGTGCGAGTCCAGTTAGCTCACGTTAGAATATTTACAAGACTATAGGTAATTTTTGGTCCAATAGGCATTGATAACAATTTCCTTAAATAAAAATAACCGACTGCACGGATAGCCGAGTGATAGGTCACCACGCCAATTAGTCAATTAGGTACCATTGTGCGCGACGTGTCGCGGGCTCGATCCGTAGGACAAGAATTTGTGCGATACACATCAATCCACAAATGCTTGTTATTTCTACGCATGTGAATTGAATGCCTGTGAAGCCCTCGCGATACAAGGATTACATTCCTTAGTGCGGAAGTCTTTAACTTAGTATTGATTTGCTTCTTGAGAATTATTAATAAAGAACTATTACAGTTTAAAAGTAGTTCGTAAAACACTTCTAAGAAACTTTTAATTTTCAATTCGACAGTAAAATTGTGAATTTCCGAGTAGTTCATTTAAACATAAAACGGAAGGACTTTTATATTACTTCCAAACTATGATATTAAAAGTGGCTAACTATGATTTTAAGAGTAGGTACTTAAAACTCCTGATCATTCCTCCTCCTCCTTGATCATTATAAACACCTGTTCACTATAAAATGCTTTGGACAGTCCTGTTGGTCTAGTGATTAGTGGCCCTGACTACTATACCGGAGGTCATGGGTTTGATTCCCACCCCGGACAAACGACTGTGTGATGAGCACAATCATATACGTCTAGGTGTAATTTATCTGTAACATGTATGTATAAACGAGTATATAAGTATGTTCTTCAGTTGTCTATTACTCATAACACAAGTAACTCTCGTGTAGGTACTTAGTACCTCCTGCAAAAAGAAAATTAGGCAAATGAATATCAAAACATTAATTTACATACTTCGCGGTGAAGAAAAACATTATTCTTATCTCAAAAGTGCTTCAAAATACTGCGTGCAATCACCTTTCAAACATAATACGAGAATATTAAAAAAAGTACATAATACCAACAAACAATTTTTATACACTTCAATCTAAATTGACCTCTTAAACAATTTCAAAACTCATATTTTAAAAGCTATTTCTATCTCTATAACAGACCCACCCACCCTATTGTGTCCATGACACGATCCCCTGTAAATATTTGCGTGCTTACTGCAATAGCATCTAAACTTTAGTAAAATGCATCTGGGAATGGGAACTACGTGCTCTTCTTGTTATAGCTCGCATTATGATAAGTATGAGAATAATGGGAGTTTTCTATACTTATACAGCCTTCTGGGTGATAATATTTGCAATATATTTTTAACTTTTGCATTTTTTTTCTTTATTTATCAGACACGGCGCTATATTGTGTTTGCTATTTACTAGCTTGTTATTTGTTATAATAATAATTATTATACATTACAAAGATTTTTTTTTTGTAAAAATCACTTTTCAAGTGGTTTCCTTATAAATTTACATCCATATTCTCAAGCGACGCTTCACTTAGTGACGTTCATAAATGTCCATTAGTCTACATTCCACTTTACAGTGTCAGACTGACTCTATGTCAGTGTGACACTTAAAGGCGATTTATAACTAAGTGACGCTACTGAAAAATGTGGTTATACTTTGACTTGTCACGATTTTTTTTTTTACTTGCATATAATTTTACTACTGTTGTGCAAAATGATATCTAATTTATTAATAAACTTCATTAAATACATGAGTACACAACAGTCGAAAAATTAAAGTTATTGTTAATCCATTCAATTAAAATTAAGCTCTAAAATGATTAAACACTTTACAATTAACAAAATGAACATTGCACTTATTATGATTCCCAGCGGAAACTATAATAAAATTGGCGTTTAATTAATAATTTTTAATTATATTTGCTTTCGATCTGCCGAATCAAATATTAACGTTAATAGCAACACCTCATCGGCCCTTTGTTTTGTAGCAATCGTTGTTTTCTCTCTGGCAACAATGTTATGAATTATTTACAATAAGGCCCAATGAATAGGGTTTCACTTTGAAAAATTCGGAAGGTTTTTGATTCAATTTTCTGAAAATTGTTTCTGTAAACGCTTGTTCCGTATTTTCGTTTTGTTGTTAGGTTTTACGTCAAAAATTATTAAAGAAATGGTTTTGTTAAGATATTTTTTCTCGAGTATTTCAATAAAGATCTTTTAGACATGTCTATTCTTATACTGTTTTGTTGAATACTTGACAAGAGAGAACAGACGTATTATTTTGAAAGCTTTTTAAATTATTTGCCAGACTCTACAATTATAACGACTTTATATCATGCAATGTTTACTTAAACGAAGGCATGGATTTTATTCCTTTAAATTGCAGGATTATCTGCTCTCATCAATATAAATGTAAAATAAAATGCTGTATAATACAACTATTTGACAATAAAACCCTAAAAACAGAAGAAAAAATGATAGCTACACTGGCTATTTACCGGTTGATAAATCCTCGATTGATGGATTCCAAAATATGAATTTCCTCACGAAATTATCCTTCATTATTAATAAGTTATATCCAAAATAATAAAAATCAATTCTCACATTTTATTCTAAATCAAACTCATAAATTAAGCGAATGCAACCAGCATTTCCATTTGGCACATCTCTCAAACGCCATTTTCTAAAGTGGATCGTCGAGTACATTACGCCTATGATGTTTTGAGCCAAGACTTCTCTTGGACGAGATAGCAATTGTCTTGTCTTAAATAGCTGCGTCCTTTGTGTGCGTCTTGTGTTGTGTCAGTAATAAGAACATGTCAAATGGGTCAGGTTTACGAAACTAGTTGGGGTAGAGTCTGTTCACGTATTTGTTTTCCACTTAGAAAAGGTTTTGTTTTATGTAGGTATACTGAAATTTGTTAGTTGTTGTTGCTAGGTAAACTAAAATAACGGATTCGATGAGACAAATTGAACGCAATGTTAAAAATGTAGAGCCTCACAGGCTATAGGTAGACTATTTTTCGACCAATAGTTGTATCGAGGTGGGATTTTAGTGCGCGTACTCGTTTAAAAAGCTGTTAGGTATGTAATGGGCACCTACAGCATCCCAAAAAAAGAATTTACCGGGTCTTGAGTTCGCAAAAAATGTCCTAAAGTCAAGGAGACAATCAAAATTCTGTTTTTTTTTCATTGTTTTTTACTCACTAGTCCGTGTTCAGTTTTCTACGATCACTAGAAACGTAATAAATCAGAATCCTGTCACTAGTTTCGACTTACGAAAAACATCCTGTAACGACGTCCCGATACGATTGACTTGTCGGCTGACAACTTCGGTTAATATGTGTACGCATTGTGTTTAGATACGGGAAGTTTCCTTGATTGAACCGATTCCTTCCGTTCCACGAACATCTGTAATGAATAAATGTTTAGTTTTGTTTGTGTTGGTTTATTGGATTGGTAGATATAAATCTTGAATCATAATATCCAGATTGTATAATTAATACTGATTGACCCTAAAAGTATAATATGATTTTAGCTAGCTAAGAAGCGCCTTCATTTGAAGTATGGTAAAAGAAAACAATTATTTCTAATATTTCTTCAAATTGCAAATACGACAGGAAAAGAATTATTAAATAAATTGGTTGCGTCTTCCTAAGTCATACTTACTTAAAAGAGTAGAAAATGTTTATTATGTATGTACTTACGTAGATCATATTATCGAATGTTAGAAACAAGGCTCTCGTCAATCCGACACTTAATAAAAACTCGTGTTCTAGTAACAACAGAATATGTTTTAATGAACAACGTAAAAAAAAATCTACTACTAACAAGTTTCCAGTTTTACTCCGTACCCCAGTCCTCATCAATAAAATCACATCCCATGAATGTTCACAACAAAATATCTTGCGAAACAATTTCTGCCATCACAAGCTACGCCATGTCATTTCCATATCAATTCACGAGACATCCGCGTTAGGCGTCGCCAATACTGACTTGTTCATGGAAGATAGACAAGTGGAAGGAAGTGGTAGGTTACATGCATTGTCACTATTAGGAGATGGCGATCAACCCTTATGCTAGCCTATCGCCGTCCAATGCGCCGACTACACGGATAGTCAAGGTTATATTAACAGCTTAGGTTATCACGCCAATTACCGACGTGTCGCGGTGTCATGCTTGTTATGAGTCTAGGTAGACACCCAAACTCATAACGAGTGTGATGTGCATGCGAGTTGAATGTCTGTGAAACCCCCAGCGATACAAGGATTTAAATTTATTAGTGCGGAATTAGTTTTTCAAAAAGAAGAATGCGGAAAGAAGGTTTAGCAAAAGAGCGCTAATCAATCCAGTCTCTAATAGCCCATTTTTATATGCCACAAATTTCTATCTTAGCTTACCAATTTTAATAGATTTGAAACGAGATATATTTTAAAACTAGCTGTGCCCGCGACTTCGTTCGCGTGGTTGTCGAAACAAAACAACGTCGTTTAGATAAGAGTAGGCTTTATACATATACCTTGGCGTGAAAATAGATGACGAACTAAGAATATTATTAAGTAAAAAATGTACTACCTAAGCTTCAAAGTTCCTATTAATATTTTAAGAGTTTTTTTTTTATGTCACAGCTATGGGTTAACATTCAAAACTCACTGAGATAAACTGGAAGCTCTTCAAAATAGATTTTTAAAACTACTTATTATTACTAAAAATACAAAAGCACATGTAAAGGAGATTATAGTACCTAAATTATTTGAAATAGAAATAGCTGTTGCCCTCGACTTTGTCTGCATGGTATTGAAGATTAGGTAAATTGAAGATGTGTAGTGCTGTACACAAAGTAAAGCTAAATAAAGTTTAATGCAAGCTCCTTAATCCAGTTCTGTTCCAAAATTTCTTAACTTTCTACTCATAACCTTTAGTCTTACAAACATATTACTTGACTGATAACACTGCTAGTTTTAAAGGTTAGTCCAACATTCATAGGTTGAAAGGTCGTATTATATTGTTGCTGTGGCCACTATCTTACACTGATTTGACAATTTGGATTGAAGGACTTGAAAACGGGTGATGGGGAAGAAGTGTGCCGGATTCTGACTGGCTAAAACCACCTGAGTGCATCTCCGTTCCCTATTGTCGGGAGCCACGGGAACACTTTCGCAAACTACCGCGAACCCTGACGGGAGAGATCTTTTTAACGGGAGGTTCCTAATAGACGTGGAGTCAGTTTTCCCCAGCGCTCATTAAGAGGCGCGCCAACGCACCGTGCATGCCTTGCACGTCTTTGCCTTTATACAGTACAGTAGACTTCCCCTAGACTACTGGCGTAGGCTATTTGTGGTGGTTTGAGGAGGGTAAATTTGTTCTTTCTTCTATTTGTTTCTCGCTGGGCACGAATCAAATGGTCAGATGAGGCTTCCCGTGTTCTTTCTGCGGTTTATTGTTGAGCTTCATCACTTCTTTGCAGAACTCGATGACAACACACCAACTATCCTTGGTTACGGCAAACTAATACCCTCTGGAAACACTAAAAGTAATAATGAATTGAATTATGTTGTGGAGTTTGTTACGCCGTTTCTTTTCTATTTTTAAGTTTAATTAGAAAAACCTTCTTTTTCTTTTCTTGTCAATTGTACGTAGTATTTGGTGAATATTAGATCCTCTGAATTGCAAGTGTGCAGACAATTTCGTCACTATAGGTGGTGTGACATCGTCTGTACGGAGATGACGCATTCTTACTGGATGTTAGAGAGGTCTGTATACCTTAGTTTGCCAAATTTTGTTTGCAGCGACCAACTTGGATTCTCAGACGGTTGAATGCTTTCCAAATAGGCCACTGCAAAGAATTCCGGGCGGCAGACGTTTCTGAGGTAGGACATAAGTGGCAGGTGGTAGATGCTGATCTGCCCAGATCTTGCACCGAGTTCGAGTTGGAGTTTCGTTTGTAGCCTGTGTACATCGGAGGAAGCTCTTTTGGCTCTTAAGTCTAATCGGGTGCGAGCTTTGGTATTACATAAGGGATGTCCGATGTCGTGTGTCTGATTCCTCGACGTCTTTTTCGAGCGCACATGCGACTTCTCTTCTAACGTCAGCTAGAGCAATGCTAACCAAAGGGGGAACTTATTGAGCAGGGTTGGTTTTAAACAGCCAGATATTATTCGACACGTTTTGTTGAGCGCTATGCACTGTGGTTTTCTATTTTGTTATCAAAATGGTTATTATATGGTTATCAATGTTTCAAGTTTCTAATTATGGTAGTTTAAGCTGAGCCAACTGAGCCTGAAGAAAGGTAATGTTACTCACACGTAACAAAACATTTGCAGGAGAATGTGAACGGGGCATACTCGTACGCGAGATTAATGATATTAATAACAGTCTATCAACACACTATTATCAATGCAACTATCCTATACCATCGCAATTGGTGCACAATTGTAGTAGTGTATAAGTACTATAAAATCTACAAAACCACGCGTAACACACAACAAAATTGCAGTCAACAGCTAGTTAATAAAATATAGTAAATCATTTACCGTCCAAACTATTGTTTTTGTTTATTTTGAAAAACAATTTTATGTTAAAAAAACCAGGTACTTCATACAATACTTTTGCACTACCAAAAACGATGAAAGAAAAGTAAATGTTTGTTTAGTAAAATTTGTATTAAAAAATTATTGAAAAATAAATTCAAAAAGTGTATGTTGAAATGAAATTTGAACTTGAAGTGAAAAAATACGAAGCTCGTATTTCCCCAATCCGGCTATTTTAATTGCTATGCTGTAAGCCAAATAACATGTTAATACAAATTAATGTAAAGACATAAAACCATAGCAACAGTATTTTGGTCGCTATGGTGACTCGTACACAGCTATAGTGACAGTAGAAAAGTTACGAAAATTCGTGATTAATCACCCCCCGTATAGGATATCACAAAAATATATAGTATTTATGTTAGCCCGACCTTAAGCAATAATATAATGGTGTCAAATCTTAACACTGCGATTCAGAAAACGACGAAATTTGCACAACGCCATCTATCGGATTTGAAATTTAGCTGTTAAAATTAGTTCTATTTTTTGTCATAAGATGTCGTTGCATGTACTACACTGAATTGCGTAACGTAATTATTTTACTTCTTGAATTCACTAAATTAATCATATCTTTTGGTAGAGTGAACCGATTTTGATCAAACAAAGACTAAGTTATACCTCAAGTTGCGTATAATTTTTGTGTATAAACATTGTCTGCATTGATTTCGTAGATTTTACGTGATGCGCGCACATACAAACAGACAAACAGACAAACAGACAAAAATTTCAAAAATGATGGAAATGTGTTCTGTTAGTTATATTTTCACACCCTGGCTATTTTTTTTTCCAATTTCTTCAATGTACAAAAATGACTATTCTACAGATTTATTATATGTATAGATTATCCCAAGATCATTTTTCTTTCTACTGTCGTTGTGCCGTGTCAAAACCTAACAGGTATAATTTTAATTATTTTCCGTAGGTATCTATCAAATACCTAAAAAAAGAGCGAAAAATATCGAATAACAAATTTTAATTAATATGCTTGGTGGCGCATAAGATGTATGTTCCACAACAATAATAATATTGTTTTAAGAAGTTTCAGTAGACTCTGTTTTAGTACTGTAGCCGATAGTACCACTTCCCTTTACATTTTTTTGGTCTGTGGTCTCACTCATTATGTGTATGGCGTGTTGCTATGTCAAGGTTATAAGCGTTAAAGGATATGAAAGAGTTTATGAGATTTCCATTTTTAACCTCCGACGCAAAGGGTTATTAGTTTGACGTCTTTTCTGAAGTAACGTATATTTTTAATCTAACTTGACAGGGTCTTAAGAGGAAGTTTTCAAACATTTTCCTAGTTAGAACAGTTTTCTGGATAAGAATCTCGTTTATGAAATTGATAAAATACATGAAAAGTAACTTTTGTTTACCCAAAATCTAATTCCTTCATTCTTGTGTTGCAGGGGATCTTACAGATATCGAATTCACATGTATGTACCAAGACACCCAGATTCAGAATAAAAACCTATGGATCACACAAATTCTTGACCTATGCGGTGATCGAACCCGCGACACGGCGCGCACAATAGTAGGTATTTGACATGATGACCTATCCGACTCGACTATCCATGCAGTCAAATATCGGGCTTGTAAAAATAATAAATGTTCTCAAAAATACTTTATCTTTAACCTAACTACACACAAGGTCGTCATATCGCATTTATCATATTAGTATGGATGAGTCAAGCGTATGCCCACTGCCCACTGCTCAGCATGGTAATGATCAAGGGTTTGGTTCCCCTTACTATGCCACCCTACTGTCTAACTGACTATTATTAGTATTGTACATATCTATTTATTGATAGTTAGTATCTGTTCTAGTTGCACAGTCATTGCGTTGTGGGCCTTTGAGATAATTTATAATCAATCCACTTGCATAAATCATATAGATTTTGTTTTTCCTCCTCTTTGTACTTGAGTAAAACCAATAATTGGTGTCTTTAATTTTTTTTTGTCGTTTGTTTTTAAAGCCACGACCTAGCCCCCAACTAAAGTAAACTCCAGTGCAAACCAAGTCTAAAAAACGATGTAGCTGTGCTAAAGATCCTAATCTTAGTAAAACACTTAGACCAAGTGAAAAAATATTATTGAATCATCATTCTAACATAATAAATAGATTTTTTCTTTTCAGACACATTCAACATCCTTTTAACTTAAAACAATTATGTCAATCTCACGATTCAACTATACATAATATTAGTTCCCAAAGCCAACGTTCCTAAATAAAATCGCTACTAAGTCGTACATATATACAGCTGTAATCAGTCTAAAGCCGCACTGCCACCAGACACCAATTAGTTTGTTACCATTTCAGAAACGACAAAAGTTTTTAATTTCATTCGCTGTAATTCCAACCCGCAAGTTAAACTCGATGCAAATGTTACCATTTCTCGAATTTGCACATTCATTTATTTTGAGTTTTTAATTTCACATTAAAATGGGGACAGTAATTTTCGCCGCTTCATTTTCGTTTCGGGAAATATACATTTTGAGGATTGCTACTGATTTTGGAACCATAACTATCTTACATCTGCAAGTATAGGACTTGGAGGATAATTACCACATAATTAGACTAGTTCCTTAAATTAACAGAGCAACTTTTATGACACTTTGCCACAACATTTACTCTTCATATGCACTTTGGGCAAGTCCAAACGCTTAACCCTTAACCGGAATCGTGGGTCAATTTTGACCCGACGACGACAAAAAAATAGTTTAATTTCGAAACGCGCGCATCAACACATTTGCGCGCCTATGTAATGTCATTACGGCGTAAGGTGCAGCGGGTGCCGGACTTGTGGCGCTTTTAATTGACTGGAAGTGTAAGTATAAGCCATTGTTGGGTCCAATTGGACCCACGATTCCAGACACGTTTTCTTTTTCCAATGTGTATGTATAAATATTCTTAATAGTTTTAGGTACTTTTTTGGAATAATGGCGCGTAATCTTACGGAAAACGATATTAAGGAATGTTGCAAATTTATTTGTAAGATTCATGTACAAAAAAGAAATTTGTGTAGCCAGTGCCTTATACAAAATAGTAGGAAACTGATTACGATTTTACGCTTTGAGAATAGGTTGTCATCTTTTTTATTTTCATTTAATCTCACAAAGAATTTATTTTTTTATAAAGGGGAAGATACGTAAAACCCTATAGTATTATTATATTTTTAAGTTTTTTTGTTTTTATTATTTTTTGATATGGTCAAAGAAGGAGATAAAAAAAATTCTTAACAAATGTAGCACTTAAGATTAAAGTAAAAATAAATTTATAATATTAAGGTTTAAGTTAATAAAAGTTGATTTATATATAACTTGAAACTTGTTTTAATATAGTCAGAACCTATATAGGTAGTAATTTCACAAATATAAAAAGATAATTAAGATTTTAATTAATGGGTCCATTTGGACCCATGATTCCAGTTATGTGGAACAATTTAGCGATTCCGGTTAAGGGTTAAATAAATAGCCATGGGACTCTTTCATACATAGAGGTTGTATGACCTTCGTCTGGTTTACTCTACAGGACACCCGAGAATATGCACTCATGGCATTACATTAAAATATATCCTTAACGTTCACCATTAACCATTACCGAAAGTTTAATTACTCCAGATAAAAGTCCCTAGTGTACCCTTGACGGCAATCAAAGCTAGGATTGCAATAAAGAACATTGTACTAGAAGACTTCCTTGCTAAAGTGTTCTTAAGTGCAAAAGTGACCTTTGGGCCTAAATGAGAAAGTGTAAAACATAAAGGAGCTCCATTAGCACTTGATAGTGCACTTAGAGTCAAACCTCACATGACACTTTAAGTATCGGGGATATGTGTAGTTACTTAGTATACTTTGTTAGTGGCTTTTTGCTTAATTGCAATTGATGGTTGTGTTTTATGTGATGCGTTTTACGTAATTGCATTTTTCAGTCTGTGAAGTAATAATGGTAAGGATTTAAATCGAAAAAGTAAATTGTTGTTATTAAAATTGTCGACACCAGATTGTTGAATAAGTGATGTAATTATATTAACAAACTCTATATTAATGGTAATGACTTTTGAATTTAAGGTTATCGAAATAGATCTGTGTTTAGCGGTAACATTTGAAAACTCATCCAATACTTCGAGAGCTAATCTAAAGACTAAGCTGCAATAGATTTTTTGTTCTTACACTAGATTAGAAATAATTGAACATATCGAATACGTCATGTTCTTTATCAAAACCAGTATGTGTTTAAATTGTATGCTCCATATACACACTTTAATGTTAGATAAAATATAAGGCAGAAAACAAAAGCTTAAACTGCTCAACATTGTAGGCCGAACTTTGCCCAGCATCCGAGATCTTCCCCCATATCTGCGTTAATATGCGGAGTAAAGTGCACTCAGGCGGCCTTTGAAGCACCTACATGAATATCAGATCAAATTATAAAACATGAAAATTTATAGTAACGTACATTGTTACATGCTGCAGATGTAGCCATTTTGTAAAAGGATGGAAAAGAAATTCGCACTGTGCTGAAAATTGGAAAAATGATTCGTGGAGCTGGGCCACTGATTTTTTAATTTTTTGAAAATATGAATACTGTCAATGTCCTACCTTTTTTAAATGCCGCAAGGTGTCAAACGATTCTCCTGTGCACATACACAACCTCAGAGGATAAAGTATATCTTGCCTTCATAAAAGTACCTATCTTTACAAAATATCACATAAAATTTTTAAATCTCTACGTATTCATTGTGGTAGTGCAAAAAATATGTTATAAACTCATACATTTGCGGCGTGTGTACTAACATTAGTAATGTCACACAATCTCCAACACTACTTTTTTCCACCATCCATTATACTTGTTAGAAACTCCTTGATATTTAACTTCCCCTTCCAATGGCATTCCCGCTTCACTTACAACTTGTGCAGGATAATTAATCTCTCGTTAATTACGTCCTCATTAATAACAGCGACTATTTGTCATTTTTATGTGCATTTTACTACGAGACTTTATGGAGAAAGAAATTGTCTTTTTTATACGACTGATGTTGTAAAATTAAGTTAGACTTTATTTGCATTTTAATTTTTGACGTTGAATAATAATTATTATTTCCCATTTGTGTACAAAAGCTTCTTCTTGTATTATATAGTGATCTCAAAATGACGAACGTAATTTTATACACATGTTACACGTGTTGTTACCATAAATATAGCAAAAACATCTTTAAATTCTTACAAGCGCCACAAAAGCTTAACTATTTAAAAAAAAAATCATACTTATCTTGTTTTCTCTTGTTTCAGGTCCCGCAAGGATGACCAGCAGAGACGGAGTGATACAAAATGTGACCTAGTATGGTCTTGGACATGCATAACTACACATTCCTGGACACAGCGTTCCAAGAGTTTCAATGCCGTCTCGTGCATGGGGGGGGTTGCGGCGACACGTTTTCGGGGCTCGACTGCGGCACTGACAGCACCCTCGACTACACCTGCCAGCTCAACATCGACATCCAGAATGAAACCTCCTACACCTGCACTTCGTGCAACACCACGAATGCTGGTGGCAACAACACTCTCTGCAGTCCTTACCTCAAGCTGAACATGATGACAATAATCTTCGAAAGTGCGCTCAAAAGCCTCTGGCTCCGAATACCGAATTTCTTCTGCGATCTAGAAACTTTATTCTGCTACAGTGAGACTCAAAACCGGACGTTGTACATTGACGTTGCAAACGACACTTCTATGTTAGGTGTAGTAGAAAATTTTCAATGTAGCTATGATCTCAGAAATGTGACCGATAATGTGACAGTAACAGCTGGGTACGACTGGAGTTTTCTATTTGTGATATTATTCATAGTGGCTGGTGGTGTGGGCAATATATTGGTGTGTTTGGCTGTGTGTTTAGATAAAAGACTTCAGAATGTTACGAATTATTTTCTTCTGTCGTTGGCGATAGCTGATCTATTGGTCAGCTTGTTCGTGATGCCGATGGGGGCAATACCAGGATTCTTAGGTAAGCAACATTGATTACTTATATTTTCATGCAAGTGAAAGAGCATAAACATACCTAACATAAAAAAGTAACCAAAATCCCTTATCTAGTTTAGCAAAGTGCAAACGATGTGAAAGTAAATACGTTGTAGCAAAGAACGTTTTAACAAGATTAAAAAACTAAACCTAAACTCATACGTCGCCCACAATAAACGAAAATGAAAATCTCGAACAATTCCTTTAAAACGACACTCTGGGGTACCTGGGAAATTGCACGAGCACCGTATATCATACTGCTCCATTATTGCACCTAGACAATCCATTTACACAGATACTCGACATATTTCATAGCCACGGTGTTCCCGACCTTACAAATTGTACCTATTTTCGCAGTCCAAGCCTTTTACAAAAGGAAGTTGAACCGATTGTGTGAATGGGAGCTACGGCTATCTAATAGAAGCTTGCGTTACTCACAGCTGTGGCGATGGATAAGCCTGTTCCAATATTATAGATAGAATTGTGTCTATGGAAGCGGAAAAAGAATGTGTAAAATTTCTGTGTGATGAAACTGCGATTTCGTTGATTTTTATTGACTTTAAAATATCTCAAATACTACGTATGTTGTATTTGAGATTACTATTTATGTTTACTAGTATAATATTTGTTTTGTTGTAAATCGGTAAATTTTGGTAGTCAAAATAGCCGTCTGTAAAAAAAAAAACAAAATTTGGACTGGCTATAGCAACATACTTGAATAATCTTCTTAGCATGTCGATAGTACTGGCTTTTCCATTTTATAAGACCAGTACTCAAACAACATTGTCAGTAGCGTTGTGTGACAAACCCTCGTGTGTACTGGTGTTGGGCAACTCATGCTGGGCACCACATTATTAGATATTAAAAAGCTATTTTAATTGATTACCCAAGGAAAGAACTTAGTCTATTCACTTAGTTTAGCACATTCGCTGCTGCATTTAGATCGTTTTAATTTAATGGATATCATCATTAGCATCTTCATCATCTCCCTGCCCTTATCTCCATAGATAGATATACCAAATGCTTCCAACATTTTTATTCCCCGTATGTCCCACAACAGGGGATATGAAATCTTATTCCCGATTTCTGTTCCTTTGAATTCGAAATATTTGTTGGAGGAAGCCATTCCCGACTTACGACTGTATGGGAATGTGTTTGCAATGATCGTATTGTAAAAGTTTAATCCTGTTTGCATTCAATTTGGAAGACGTGCAGTATTTCCTTTAGTTTAAAACAAATAAAAATGGCACTACGCAGTGTCTAAGGAAAATATGGCCACCTACCAACATTCATGAACGTTGTGTAGGCTTCTGAAAAAAGGGGTTTTGAGAGATTTTTTTTATCTTCAAATATTTTCTATTTAAGGAATATTATCAGATGTGTGTAGTTCAAGCCCAAGCTTTGTTCGATTTAAAAAAATTATAAAAAGGCATTAATTTAATAATACTTGTTTTTTACAGTAGGTATCATTTTCAATTTACATTTTAATTAGAAAACTATTTTTACCCCAACTTTTCACCATTTACCATGAACTTTTTTACTGTTGTTCTTTTTATATGAACTACTCTTGTTTCCTAGGGTACTGGCCGCTGGGTGTGGTGTGGTGCAACGTATACGTGACGTGCGACGTGCTCGCGTGCTCGGCCAGCATCATGCATATGTGCTTCATCAGTATTGGGAGGTATGTATTTCACAATAACCTCAATAAAAAAATGTCAGGTATTTTTTTCTGTGGAATTTTATTTTTAAAAACAAAAATTGGCCAAATTTAGTGTCAGTTTGGACTTAAATTTTCTGCATGTCAGAAACTTTTATTTCGTGTTTTTAATACGGCAACGTACTTTGAGTAGACTGACAGATTGACGACAATTAAATATGCAAATATCAGTTTATCTGAGTCATATGTAAATCGTATTGGATTTTATTGTTACAGCATGGATACAAAACACACAGATAATTTGTAGTGAAACTAAAAACGTTTGAAGAAATCCAAATTACTATTAAGTAAAATAAACTTTATTTTTGCCTGACGTATTTTATTGTAAACTGGCCAAAAATAGAGGTATTGAAGTTTCTAAAACAATCTGTACGTTGTCGACTGATTCAGAATCTATCGCTCAAAGCCACGAGTTGCATTGTGAAAAATTGGCCAGTCAACAGGTTGTGTGGGGTTGAATTTTATTTGATTTTACTTTGGAGAAATGGACAAACTAAAACTATTCGGATTACTCTATCCTACTTTATTTGTGGCTGCTAAAGAATTACCTACTTGGTATTTTGTTCATTTGTTGAGAAAAATTTTGTCCAATTTTAATGTCATTTCAGCGCATCTCATAACAAATAAATGTTTTTTTTTTAATACAGTGTTTTCTATTCGTGACTACGCTCAACCTAAATTATTTTTTTCTGGATTTTCTCACATATTGTCAATGTCATCTACTTCTAGCTACTTTTTTTAGTTTAATAGAAATTATCTTAAGAAAGAAATCTTGTACGTTAAAATCGCTGTTATGGCTTAAACTAAATACCTTCAACACCCAATCAACATGTCTACTAAATACTATAAATGTCATTCTCATCCATTCACACATTGCCCGACTTTGATCATGAAACTGAGACGTACTAAATTTAAATCCATTATGATATTACAAACTTCAAAGGGGACACCGTCTGATACATGACCGTTGCATCCTCTACGAACTCAAAATAGTGCTAGCTATTATTATCATATCAATATTCTTAAAGTAGCAATTCTGATGTTATATAACTGACGGCCCTTGTGTAGTACGCTAGCCAGCTAGTAGAATTAGAGTTAGAGGCTGTTTAGCGCAAACATTGATTCGCATTATTACGTATGTGACATTTTGTTGAAGAAGGAATTTGAAAATAATCTTCCTAATATAGTGAGAAACAAAGCCAGAGTATAAATATAATACTGACCGTTTCGAAAAAAAATACTGCCCGTTCAATTAACACTGTTAGTTCGTCACTGCGACACGCTCGTAACTGCATCGATCTTCATACTATATGTTTTATATTGTGACAAAACAGTGTATTACAATTTAAATATTTTTATCGATGGTTTGCCATTTATAATCAACATGTCTGACATAAAAATAATGTATTGTTCTTTACAAAAAGCAGGGCCAGGATCTTATAAATGACGAAGTGATTCGATAAACCTAGTATTGCACGTCTTAATATAACTAATATCAAGTAAACCACTTGCCACTCAACAGGCACTTTAGGTAAGGTGGTGATAATTATATTGTCATTTAAGATCAACTTACTTAAGTTTCAATTCAGTGTTAATTGCAAGTGGTGTCAAAGCATTTTTCATCAAAAAAGCGGTTCCACTTTATATTTTAATTTGATAGCAATAACAAGTACCAATTATATTAAATTAATTAAAATTCTATGATAAAAATGCATTATTATATTTTCACGAATTTTCATCCACTCAGCAACGTTAATTGTTCGTCCCAAAAAGTAAAAGAATAACTTGTGGTTGAAAATGATGAATATTTTTGTAATAAAAACGTATTATTTTTACGAACGTAGAGTGTTTTATTTGAGTGCTGTGTAAAATATTTTATTTAAACGTCCATTATGGACATAATGTGTTTTATAATCGTCAAAAGAATACTTGCTAAAATACAGGGATGTTTCTGTGCCGTTGTCGAGACAATTTTTGTTATTAAGTTAAAACAATTCTGACAAAGTGTCTTACTATAGGATTCATTTTTACACTGTGATGAAAACACCGGTTGATAAATAAGAAAGTAGTTGTTGTAAATACAGCATGCCCAGTAAAAAAAAGAAAAGTTAAAATAATACCGTTTTTTGTTATAAGACTGCAATGTAATCACAGCATTTAATTTTGATCTCTTTCATCATTCCTCTTTTCAGCCCGGAATCACCCACTGTTGGATATAGGCCTTGCCTTTTTCTACCACTTTTCTTTGTATTGGGCGTCCCTCACCCAATTTTGTTCTTTTTGCACCCAG
Source organism: Chrysodeixis includens (assembly GCA_941860345.1). Taxonomy (NCBI): domain Eukaryota; kingdom Metazoa; phylum Arthropoda; class Insecta; order Lepidoptera; family Noctuidae; genus Chrysodeixis; species Chrysodeixis includens. The sequence continues at coordinate 11,044,649 of OW796093.1, read as the reverse complement.
TGTATCTTTTTCTAGGTAATTGCTTATGAATATGGCGATTATACCAGTTAATACAAAAAAAACTGAAACAAGAATTTCATCCTCCATTTCCTACAGCCAGACATAAATCTCACATGCACAAATGCGCCAATTCAAACACCCTTTAATCCACAAATAGTTGCTCGGAGTAAATAGATTCGAAACGGCGTTTTCGTGTATTATAAATTACAGAAAGCCGACACAAAGGCTAATATTCTTTCACCTTGCTCGCCTCCAAAGGGATTTTTTCACAGGTTTATTTATTCTAAGGATCGATTTATCTGGGAGACGTAAATCTTCAAACGTGACTGTACTAAAATGTTGGAATGCGATCTAAATCGTTTTGGTATTTACCTTTATTCGCAAAATGCTTTTGTAAATAAACCTTTTGTATCGTATAATTGTCGTAGTCTAGAGAGGATTGCTGTTCACTACATGATGACCTTGGAGTCGAAAAAATACACGTTTTTATTTAGGGAAATTGTTTTTCATGAAAGTGTAGTATTTTATGTTGGCTGAAGGAAAAAATCACTTGAGATAAAAGTATAGAGATAAGAGAGTGGTCTAAAATTTCAGATTATTATAATATTAAGAAGTTCTTTTATGAGTTATCTTGCGTTTCGCGGCGTGCGATCTTCATAAATATTGTTTTGTGGCCACTACATCAAGCGTTTCGACCTCTTCAACGGAACCGCAAGGGTATTTATCATGCAATGTTCTTCCTGTGGTTAATAGTAATAATTTATAACTATTTATGTTGTAGTAAATAATTAGTTGAGTGAGAAATGTCTTTAAAGAAATAATACAAGACAAACTGTTTTTTTAAGACGTTATAGGTTTAAACTGAATATTATGAAGTGTGAAAAGTGACTCAAGCATTATTATAATGTGATAATTGCACAAATGTACCTAGGCTAAGAAAAACAAACCGTTTCCAAAAATCATCACCTACCTATAAAAGTTCCCTTTTCTATAGAAAAACAAAAAAAGCTGTAACAAAACCTGTCTAAATATTTGTTTTCAATATCCACGTTACCTGTAATTTTCCGCGAAATATAATAGAAACTGCTTCAATACACCTCAAATTAAAATTCGTCGCTGACAGGACAGTTTTATTAAAATTTTGCGACGCGATAATTTAAAATGTCTATTGGGCTTACGAAGATTTCAGAGCCTGGGCTATGTATGAGATTCTAAAGCGGGGTTGTTTTATTGTGTAAGTGAGACTTAGCAACATTATGCATAGTGGCGTTTAGGTTATTTAGTGGGCTAATTACAAAAAAATATTTTAAGGCTAGGATAAGTTTTGTTTTGAGGGCCGGCAGCGACTGGATGCATAAAGCAGCAGACCAGCAGTGGACTGCAACGGGCTGATGATGATGATGATGATGATATGTTTTGTCCTTTCTCAATGTACAGACTTAGAAATTATGAACTTCAATTTTTTTTATTGTAGGTACCACGGCATCCAAAAATGCTATTCGGCTAAATAGTTAAGACTTAGAATAAAAAAAACAAGAATGAGCTATTTACCAGTGCTATTTATGAAATACACTAAACTACGTGCACTTTTTCTAACAAAGCCATTAAAAAGGGTATCCAACCGGGAGCATTAAACCTTTCTCAATGTACACAACATTTAGTTCCACACATCCACAGCCTCCACAAACGAAAATCATCACCATATCCACAAAATATTCCTTTAGGATATCAATATCCATCGCATATACACGTCACGTCGTATTTTGCTTCGTCAGACGAAAAATAGCTGTGACGAGAGTGCAAAATTTACGTCCACGTAATTTTAATATATCGCACGCTAGCTATATCGGCGTATCACACTTATGTCGGGCCAGAAGGTAACTGAATGATGCATGCTATGAGAATTTTAATTAAATTTTGGGATGTTTAGGTTAAAGAGTAGGTAATAATGTTTTTTGTTAGGTTTTTTTGTTTGTAGATTAGCACCATTTATGACATTAATTGATGCAACCAGATGACCTATGGGGCTTTGAAAAATGCAACATTGTAGCGTCAACATTGATCAACAAAGTTCATGAAAAGTTTGAATAACCTTTCTATAATTGTAATGAAAACAAAAAATAAGCTTATTTCATTACATTTTAACACTACTCTACTAAAAACGTGCCCACCGCTGATTTTAAAGCCAAATCTAATATGAAACTTCATCCAGCCGTAGCGGCGATACTAAAAACTCATCAATATCACCTCGAACGTGGAAATAAGGTATTTCTAAACGATTTATGGCAAGGACTGCGGCTAGGACTGCAGTCCAGTGGAACGAATCGTGTGTAGAATACCTTATTGGAAAATTGGAAGCACACGAGCGTGAGTTCGGATCGGTACGCTACGTTTGTTTTTGTGGATTGTGTGGGATTTTGTATCTATTGTTGAAATATGTTATGGTAGGTAATCGTTTTCGTAAAAATAAATTAACCGAAAATGTTGTTCTTGGTTTTATTATCATGCATCAGTCTGTAGCTGTTCCATTGTGATGAATCTTTTATTTTCCTTCTTTCTCTCTCTATTCCTAATGTGCTAGTTAGCGATTAATATGTGAAAAAAATTGGATCCTGATATTTTTCTTTTACTGATTTTCATCGATGTCGTACAATGTCTATAAAAAGTGTCTCTAATTGGTATTTCATGGGCTTAACCAGCAACCCTTACAAGCATACATGCGCGATACATTGCAAGGCCACCACAAAAAGTCTTAGAATTTATGTTACTAAAATATTTTCATCTGAGACGTCAAATTTACACAAACCTTTCAGTTTTTACGCCCATCTTATTCTACGCTATGTTTTCAAACTTTATGTTTTATTTCATAAAAGTCAATATACTGAGAGAGCGTAACCCAAATACCTGGAAACTTGAGATTTTTCCTGTTGTAATTTTAAACAAACGCTCTTTAGCTTAAATTTAATAGTTTAGAATATCGAGGTGACTGTGACTTTTTCTATAACTAACAAGCTGTTTGTATCAGCTGATACAAACAGCTTGTTAGTTATAGAAAAAGCAAACAAAAAATTGGTGTCTTGTTTGTACTAGCTAGTACAAACAAGACACCAATTTTTTGTTTGCTTTTTTCCATATTTTACTTATTTAGTAACATCATTATCATCATCATCTTTTTTTCTGCCCTCATCCCAATTATTATTTAGGTTCGGCACAGCATGTTTGCTTCAAGTAACATGCACATGTATGCACAAATATAAAAACACTCATTCTGCGATCATGAGAGTCCATTACAAAAGCTTTGTTGTCTTAATGGATTGTCGATCAAAAGATAATCAAAAAAGATAAAAGGGAAAGTAATTAGAGAATTTACAAAAGTTACCTCAACTTTCCCCTCTTTAATTATTATTGACAAGTGTTTGATGAATTATCATGATCAAGATATTAACAGAGTTACTGATAAATTTCAACATTCTTTCGAAATTATGAAGTTTAAATTTTTTTGGATTCATTAATTTGGTGGTTGTTAGCTATGTAATTTTAGTGATGAAGTTCTTTTAAATAATTTCGGAAAAGTTTAGTTTATAAAGTTATTTTTTATTTAAAGAAGTAAACAGTTTGTTTGCTAATAATTTGTAAGATTTGTTTTTGTTGTCGTGGTGGCCTTGTGGTTCTATGTATGGATTTGTATGCACGTGGTGCAGGTTCGATAATCATTCTAAGACATTACTAACAAACGGTGAAGGAAATCATCGTGAGAGAAACCTAGGTTCCTAAGCCAGGAATAACGGAATATTAATATTGGAAACTAAAATAACTGTGAACTAGCGTGTCAATCAATCAAATACTCAAACCTTCCCTATATGGGAAGAGGCCTGTGCCCAGCAGTGGGACGTATATAGGCTGGTTTATTATATTACTGTATAATGTTTTTGTCGACAGGTACCTCGGCATCCGGAATCCTCTGAAGAGTCGGCATCACTCCACCAAGCGGGTCGTCGTCATCAAAATAGCCCTCGTCTGGCTTCTTAGTATGTTCGTCTCTAGTTCTATTACCGTTTTAGGTAAGTCATATTAGCATCTTTAGTACATTATAATATTAAATGAGCTGCGGTCACTCACTTTACTTGTAGAAGCTTACTACTTCAAAAACTTTGCTCTAATCAGAGTCTAGTCTCAAATGGGGGTTAGTTATTCATTAATGTGGCTCAAAGGCAAGGAAATACCTTGATGTAGCTTTTATCAATAGGATAACAAAATTATTTTGTAAATTATGATAAAAAGAACGAAATGCATTACTTGTTGCACGTGCACAAAAAAATGGTGCTCTAGCTAAGCTTCTAGCTCTAGTCAGTGCATAGATTCCAATATAAAAAAGTTTAATTAAAAACGCCGACCATGTTATAACTGAAGCATATAGTAATTATGAACGTAGCAATTTATATTCCACGACACCAGTATGAAAGATAAGATGACATTTAATAGTCAAGTATTAAATTCCAATCAGGAAATAACAGTTGGTCGAAGACATTAAACTAACAATGTTTCAGTGCACATAGATACTATGATAACCCCAAGCGAGATTACTGCTGTTGTGGAAGTGAGACGAGGCTACGCGTAATGTATAGCTCTATCTCGCTTTTACAACAGCTACAGTTTCGTTTAAAGAGATCATGGTGAAAGTTCTGGAAGGAGGAACTTTCACGATGAAGGTATTAAACTATGCTTATAAAACGTGCGAGTTCCTTAATGATACACGTGTCTAACTGCCGAGGTAATAGAAGGATTAACTTTTATGATGGAACAATACGAGGTGAGATTTACGAGCAGCAAAATTTTAATTACACCAAGTCTTAAACTTTTAATCACCTCAGACTATAAACATAATAAGATTATAATAACAGCAAATCATTTTAAAACAATACAGAATTACAAATAGATGTAGAAGCCCCGAAATCGAAACTCGACGAAGGAAAATATTGAATAGCAAGTAATTATCAAACCTTCAGTAACAGACGGATGACTTGGTTATTTTTCTTCCTCGGCTACAAAATGTGGAGCTTAAAGTCTTGAAGAATAACAAATTGAACATCGCTCGTATAATTAGCTCGACGTTTATGGCCTTGGACTGATAATGAGCCTTTGTTGCCATCTCATTAAGGAGATTGATAGATCAGTTTTAAAAGCCGATTGAACTTTAGGCGGATTTTGATGGAGAAACAAAGAGCGTAATATAATTTTATTGTTACTGAAGGCAGTAATGGTACTTTGTGGTTTAAATATTTTGAAAATTATCCAAATTATTTTCTTTTTGCAAATCATAAATTTTGGGGTTATCATTTTGGAAATTTCTACTAGGCTTTGAAATTAACGGTAGCATTTCTACGTAGTAAAAGGTAGAAAAAAAACTTAATGAAATTGAATAAATTACAGAAATTATATCCATTGGACGATCCTCACATTATACTTGTAACCAATCATTAATTATTTTTGCTAGAGTTTCAATACTAATCTTTTTCACAGGTCTCATCAACCGCACAAACATTATGCCGACGCCAGAGCTCTGCGTGATCAACAACCGCTTGTTCTGGATCTTCGGGTCTCTGGTCGCCTTCTACATTCCTATGCTGACGATGGTGGTGTCTTTCGCGCTGACGGTGCAGCTGCTGAAGAGGCAGGCTCGGCTCGCTGCCACACCTGTGCCTGGAGGGACGCAGAGAAGGTAATTTTTGAAATTACAATAGATTATAAACCAGTATAATGTTTATTAAGCAATCAAGTACTATTTTTTTATTTTACAGTAGGTAATATACTTAAGTTTACAATACCTCACAAACTGTATAATTTAACAGGTTCAAGTTTCATTGGAAACCGTATTCTTTCTTTTTATTTCACACAATTCCAACCATCTTAACTTTGAAATTGATTTACGATCTGACCTACTAATAATAACTCCTTTCTCAGCCAGTTGAAGTTTAAATATTAATAAAAAAATACCAAACAATTGATTCGGTTTTAAATTCTACAGGTACACAGCTTTAAACAAAAAATTGCCTAAACATGCAATTAAGTCGACCACTTTGTCATGAGGTTCCGAATTTCACAAAGTAGAATTTCCGCCTTTTTTCAGAATTTCAATTTCGCAAGATTGAAATTTTGGAATGTCATCAAAGTGAGCCTTGGTTCATATTTTGCACAAAACAGAGTTTAAATCTGCGGAAATTTTAACACAAAAGGCTGAAGGAGTATTTAGTACTATTGAGCTAGCAATACCAATCACTTTGACAAACTCACGTTGAGGTTTGTTTATTTAAGTTTACTGCACCAGATACGAGTATATACCAATGCTATAAAACATTTTATATTTTTCGAAGTCCAGATAACCGTTTTAAATCTTGTGTCATTGGAGATAGCAAGTGCATTTGAACTATTTCGCCTTGTAAAGGACACAGCAGATGGAAGCCAATCTTCATTAATAGGAGTGGCACTTACAGAAGAAGAAAAGAAATAAGGCGCTTTCAAGCTTAAATATTTTCTTGATTTTTAAGATGTTTTCCTGTTTTATACATAATCGTCGTTTTTTGCCACCCAACGTCTTTGACCCAGGCTGTACAAGTTTAAGTTAGTTTATTTTAACTTTGAGTCTCAGATCTTTTCTTAGCAAAACTTCGTCCTTTGCTGACATAAAAACTGCTCACAAAAATACTTCTTAATTTTTCATTTAAGACCTAAATTGTTTAAACCTAAGATCGTTTTAAGGACTGGCAGAAAATAGGGTTATTTGACTTCTTAATTTCGTTAGAAGTTGTTCTGCATTTATCAGCTAAAATTCTTTCTAGGTCATGCATAATGCAAACCTTTTGAAGAATCTTTGAAATCTTTTATTGAAGTGGTTACAACTTTGTCATAATTTTATGACGACTGCTTGGCAAAGATTAGGAGTTTTGTAACTCTCATTTCGCAGGTTTCTTGGCAAACTTTGTCAAACTTTTGCCAAGTAAAAAATTTTGCAAGTTTTCGAGTAATTTCTAATTCCAGTAACGAGTTGTGCTTGTATCCAAATAAATCTCTGGGTCGACTTAAATGTTCCAGGGGATGTATGAACCTGTTCCTTTTCACATAGTCGCTAGCACGTAACCGGATACACTAACCTACTAGCGAGTCTTGTATACGTAAATGCTACAGCACTCAACCGCTTATTTTTGTTACCTATATACCATTGATCTTGAATATTCGAAAAAAAAAACATTTTTTTTTAAGTAAACGTTTATTTAGACAGTATTTTGACGTTTTACATAAAGTAGCAACTAAACACAAGAGAAAATCTATAAATTAACGTTGTAGAAACCCAAATACTTTATCCAAATATATTTTTCTTAACCAAAAACAACCGAAAGGTAGGTATTTATCTGAGTTTCATTACGTATTTACTGTCCTCAATCCAGATCACGACGTGCAAAAACCGCATGTCATTTGGACCGTGTCTCGCGCAGATGGGTGCAGTGAGCCGAGGTGCACAACTACCGAGGCCGTATTAAGGTCAAAACATACTGAGGATATGCTAACTAATTGTTTCGATAAAAGATTGCTTGGATTTTTTGGATGCTGCTGTTCAAGTCACTTATAGAGTAAGAAAATTATCATTGTAAAAGTTACATTGGTACTTACCTGCTTGGGATTAAACCTGCAATGTCGTGCCTACAAATCCGTATGAAACCAAAGCTACCGTGGCATCTCTAACGATAAATAATTAACCATTATGGTTACATATTTAAAGTTGAAGTTAGTGCGAAACAAAAATGTTTCAAGACTTTTTGACCACCAAAAAGATTGGTCTATGTGGAGGTAATAATTTTCGGGCACCTAATTTTAGAGCTGTTTACATTACCTAACAAGACTAAGACTTGATTGAATGATGTTTATAATAAGATTAGTACGAACGAAAAATAACAGCCGAGTTTCCTTAAGAAAGTAATGAGTATACAAAAATTGTGAGCGAGGTATTCAACCTTTGAACAAAATATTTACATAATCACGTTAGCATGTTAATTCTGGAAAATCTGATCCATTAATCTAAAAAATTGCGGATTTCACCTGTTTCGCTCCATCTTTGACGACGGTAGCTAAATCTGTCGGCAGCTTTCGTATAAACGGCATTATCTACCGCAGGACAATTTGCTCAACAAGATTTAAGGTACATTATAGAGGAAACATCAATCATTCTTCCAAAATAAGGAAAATGAAGAACAGATCCGAATCGAATGAAGGTTAATCTGTTTGGGTCATTTCGAGAAACGATTGTAATTTTTGGTAGATTTGCGATTATTAGGGATCCGCTTTTTGCGGTTACATTTGGTCCGTATTTTGCTGACAGACCGGGATTTCGCTTATCAGTAGGTATAGTTTGGAGACCAAGTGGTTTTTTAAGACGTCATCCATGAAGATTTGTTTCCCATCTACCTTCGTTGGATTCCACAAAAAGTCTTTGGATTTTTTTTCCATAATTGAACTGTAAACTAGACGTCAGATAATTTGCAGTATTACATTGCAAGGTCACACGACGAAACAAATTCTAGTGAGAGCTTCTAGTTAATAATTTCCGATGTTCGAACACTATAGACGATGAATCCCTTACGTTATAATTAGTATGGAGATTTTTAATTAAGCACACCGTTCTCCATACAAATTATGACTTGATGCAAATACTTTTAAATAGCGTTCTTATAAGTAGTTCTTATTCTAGAAGTCTAGTCTAGAATTAACGAATACAACCTCCTCTAAATACCTAAAACTTTTTGTTTTGTCTGAGTCTTAAAACTTCCTTTAGCCAACTTTATTTTTCTCCAAAAATACGAAGCTAAGAGCAACGTAATCAACACGATAAATATTCACGATCGATTGAACGACTTTAAACGAAAGAACTATTGTTTAGGAAAACGCTCAATAAATACTTTGATCTTCTATGCGAAAACAAGGCTGGCGAGAATTCTTTGTAATCAAAGGCTCTTATTGAACTTTAAAGGAGTGAAACTTTTCAATTTATCGGTGTTCCTCTGTAGCCGAGTTTGGTTTCATTTAAATGTTTTTAATTAGGAACTCAGTTTCTTTTCTAATTAATTTGACTTGCTTATTAACATTAGAAAGGGTTAAGTAGCGAGATTTTTTTTTCTTGGAATTCTGCCGTTCTTGTTTTTTAGATTTACTGGAAATGGTGTTATTTGAAAGTTCTAATAATTTTAATTAGAGGAAAATGTTCATAAGGGATCATTTACATAATAAGTTAGTGATTGATAATATTTTTTAAATATTATTATTCGTATTCTTAACAATAGATGAAAATCTAAAACAAAATACAAAAATATCCATCTGTACATTCTTCATTTCTTGATACGTGAAAAGAGCAACATTACTTATTTATTACTTGCACTACACCATACTACCGACTTTCGTAAGAAAAATGCTTCCTCAATATTTCTTTAGTAACCCAAGCTCTAATACCAGTAATATTAAATATTATCTGAGGCTATGAGTATCCTCTATTGATCCAATAATGATAGACTCACTTGTGGAGAGCACAGCTGTTGGTATCGAAGGTTTCAGGGAATATATGGAGCATAAAGGTACGTTTCTGTGCGTTGCGACCGATCGCAGCCGTTAGCGATTAGTCGTAGACCGTACAATGGAGGAAAGTACTCTTCATGTAGCTGTTTCCCTGATTTTTAAACGTATGCGGTCGATAAGTTGTACAAAAACATCACCTCTTTACGTAAAAGGAAATGCACCACTATGTCTGGTTTTACAAAAATAAAATGATACAAGAAAATATTATTATGAGCATTTATTTCATATTTTTAAAATTGTTAGAAGAAAACCGATACTGAAAATAATATGACCGGGGTTTGTTCAAACAATTATTATTTAGAAGCTCGCCTATTGCAACCTACTGACACTGCGCTATAGTCTCGTACTCAAATTATGTCGTATGAGCCGCATGCGTCAGTGGTACGAAATCTTTAGCGCTTGCCTGAAATCAGCCGTGATGCAAGGAAATGTACCCTTTGTCGTGCTCAAAATATCTTTATCCCTTATGAATAGAGATATAGAGGTAATCTTTTTAGGGTAGCTGTCTGTTCATGGTAATTTATTTTGCTCTGAGCAAAGTTTTTGTGATGGCACTTTAATGACTTTTGCTTGGTTTTTTACTGTCGCATCCCTATTTTTTAGGACCCTGTAATTTTTATTTCTACAGTGGTGGTAAATTTGAGTCTGTATGATAAGGTAATTTTTTATTTGTCCTACACTGAGAGAGATAAAAATTTGGGCTCTCTAAATAATATTGCTAAATTCTCTGCAAGCTTTTAAGAATAGGTCAGAATTTAAAAAATTGAACCTGACTTACAAACCATTTTTTAATCGGCCGTAAATCACCCAAATATCAACAATAGCTTGTACCAAAACAAATTCCCAATACTTTTGGATCGGGACCAAAAATTTTTCATCCCTGTATCTGAAGTTTGTTTATGCGTTACAAAGGGCTGGAAACAAACAGGTTTATTCATACATCGGTCGTTCATTATGATCGATGGTACGGTCCCGCCCTCTACGTAAGCCGTTTGGCAACCAGCCAGCCCAGATTAGGGGGGATTCACAGGAGGATAGAGTGTACGGGATGGTGTTAAGGTTCCTTAGATGAAGGTTTGATAGGTGGATTTGGGAATTAGGAATTTATGAGAAAGTAAGTTGTTTTTAAGATTGTAAGAAGTAATTTAAAAACACATAAAATAATTAAAACAGTATTTTTTCTCTTTCTGATTGATTTAATTAAAGTAAGCACGCATGATTTTGTATTTTTCACATATTTAATTATTATTCAATTGCTTAACTGCAAATTGCAATCACTAGATATTATTTATTAAAACCAAAATCAGTTTTGAAAATTTTGTTTAGTCAACTAAGCGGGAACGTCCTAACTAACGGACTGTATGTTGCCACAGACATCGCACTAATATACTGTAATGGAAACTTAACTACCGAAATAAACTACACTTATCCCAGTATTCTTACCTATTTGTGAAACTATTACCTTGTATAATTTAACGGGAACTACATTTTTAGTGCGGATAAGAGTTGTATTCTTGATGAAATAAGATTTTATTGCGACAAAAGTGTACTTTTGGACAATGTTGTTTTCGACATAGGCTCAGCCACATAGCGTTATTATCGGAATGAATGACATCTTTTAGAGCTTTTTTATGCGTAAAAGTAAACGATTTCCTTCAAAATTTTCTTCAAAAGATTAATGACTTAGTCCAAATAAAAAATAGGACGTCCTATACAAACTGGCCATCTGTTGATAAATTTGTGTGTCAGGCAATTGTTTTTAGATGTACCATTTTCATTGAAAAGCGCTATTTCCTTTTACAACAGTTGTCATCAAATATGACAAGACTCTTTATGACATATTTGTATATCCAAGCCCATTTTCCTAACATCGATAGTACCTTATGCGTTAACAAAGACTTACGAATAACATATATGTAGGTATGTATTTATACTGTGCTATAGCTATGCACAAAATATACAACTGACTTCGATCGAGATATGTTCAAAAGGCTTTATCTAAACGAGTTTTAAAAATATATAGAAGTGAACCTTAGTATAATAATCTTCCAAACCAGTGAACAAGATCAGTATCGACGGGAAACGGTATTGATAGCTCTGTTGCGGAGAGTGTTCGAAGTTGGGCAAAGTAAGAAATGTCTGTGGGTCGTATTTAGTGGAAACTGCAACCGGCCTACAGGGATATGTGTCGCAGTGAAGGGTAAAACAAAAAAAGCGTTTTGATTGTGAAGTTTTGATTCAGAAACTTTTCCAAAAGTCGGTAATTAGGGTTGGCATAGTTTCATCAATAAATAGATACATGTTACAAAACATGTACAGAAAATTGAAAGGCTAGAATAAAAATAATAATTGTAAAAACTGGTGCATAGGAGCATAGTCCTAAACTCCTGGGGGTTTTAAATTACGTTATAAATCCAGATAATCCCTCAACTGTTCTAACAGAAAAATTGTTTGAACCTAGTTATATTTTAATTAGTTTTGAATTTAATCGTATCTATCACTTTACTAAACACCATCTATTTTAAAGTATCTATCATTTAGTATTTGTATCTTCTGACGAATTTTAAATTCTAACCTCAACATTATTCACACCAAAACGACGTTTATACGGAGATACAATCTTTATTGGCGTTAGTTCATTCACGTTCAAGCGGATCCTAGGTTCATAGATATTATTATATAAAACTCAGACTCTCTTAGAGAAAGTACTTACGCCCTGCATACTGCAGATTGAGAGCTTATAGATCATATCCCTATCCAATACTTAAAAGTAAATGGATTTTTCTTGCTCTTCGTCTCTTGGTGTATATTTACCCTTTAAATCTGCATCTAACACAAAAATTATTAATGTTTTAACTTTACATTTGTGATTTTTCCTCGTTGAGAATCCTTTCTAAAGGGTTTAATGCCATTTAAGGTGTTTTTGGTAAACTTTCAGTCTAAATGTCATAGTTAATTAAAGAGCTACATGGCTATTTTGGCACGTGGATGATATTAACATGGTGGTGTGTATATACGCTACAATAATCAACTCAACAGTCTTTCAAAAGTAATGGTTTTTTTATGTATGACGGCGTTAGTTCCGATATCTGCCACGTGCCTAAAAATCCTTGTAGCACTGTGCATTTTACAGTTTCTACTTCGTTGAAATGCCACTTGTCTTATGTGTGTTTTTTGACAATCTCATGGTGGAACCAATGAATGTCAAAAAACACCGGTTCGATCCGATATGCCAAAAGATCCCTGTAACACTATAAGGATTTTGCGTCAAATATAGATTCGTGTAACATACTTGGTATTTACTTCAAAATTTACCTATGGCCCGAACAATTTCATCGCCACTAACTTATGCCGAAACTCAGTTAGCAACAGCCTCCCAGATCCCAAAGCTATTGTCCCAAATTCCAAATATCAATAACAAAACAAATTCCAATCACATAAACCCAGCGAACTATGTCCACGAGGACATTACTGTAAACAAGATCATAACAAATTGCAACCATAAAATAAGCCAAATGTTGGCGCTTAATGCCGATACATAAAATACAGGCCGCGTTATAATCGGCCGTAAAAGCTTAATGTAATTGTTTGTCCATGCTTTCTACCAATATTGGTTAGTTGGCCAATTGTAAGTACAAACTATCATCGGTATCGCCTTTTTTTAAGTCGTTCTGGCATCGTCTTCCACTCATCGGATTCAGCCAGATTGTTAATCTTCCGATTTTTAGAGATTATTTTTACTATTTAATGGAAACAAGATATTTCAGATCATACTTTCTTTACGACTGCCTCTGCTTCAAAGAGCAAGCTGTAACTTCATTACAATCCACACATTGTGTTGTATTTTCTAACATTTTGATACTGCCCACCTAAGCGCAAGCTTTGTTTGCTCCACCGAACTATATATGCCTATTAATGACCAATTTTGGATCTTCAACTGTTCCCTTTACTTCTAATAAAGATAAATTCCTTCGTATAATTCGGTCTCGAAATCCGAAGACTACAAAATATGATACGCCAATAAACACACACGTATTTTGAAGACGTTTTAGTGGATATCATGTGCATTATTACGGTACTTTATGATGTGATTTCTCTCGGGTATTCAGTCATGTTCTGGCGTCAATGGTCTAATTTTGAAGGAAGGCCGCTTATGTTTCTACGTTTATGTTATTGTTTATTCGATTATTACTATGTTGTTTTAGTTCAGTGTTGAGTATTTATTACAGCTCTATCTTTGCCAGAATATTATAGGAATTGAGTTATAGTTGGTAGTCTATTGTTTTGTTACATATTCTAGGTTCCCGTTAGTTTTAGATTAGGTTTGAAACTATTGTAATATTAACTATGTACCTTGAATATATACTTATGGACAAGGACATATTATCAAAACACTTAATTTACGTGTAATTTACGAGACATCAAAAAGTCTATCAACACAATATGTTACACGGAACACACATCTTATTTTAAAACGGGAAAAAATACACGAAATGAATTCTATTCCAAGACTATACTACTCTCGTATACTTAATTTGAGACTAGATGGTGTTGTGGGAATATCGAGGAATATGGTTAATATATTTTTTCCGACCAAGTTTTCTGTCTTCAACGTCTTTCTTCCAGGCCCTTACATTAAACTAACCGATACCATAAACCTTATGTTATACAAAGTAATAAGACTATAACTTTGTCCACAGACAATGCGGTGGCTTCGACAATGGTCCGACGCAGGGCATGCGGCGCGTCGGCGTCAGGAGCTCCCCAGACCTGTCCCCAAACAGGACGGTGTCCAGACAGCTGACGTGGAGGATTACTAGCACTACCAGGTTAGATTTATTACTCTAAAGACGTGTAATTAAATAGAAATTTTGGTATTTTAAGGAAAGAAGCTCTTTGTTTAAAAGGATGGACATTCTTGCCGGTTCTTCTCCATAAGAATGACATTTTGGACCTACTCGAAATAAAGGCCTTTTGATTTATAAAAAAAAAAAATGATTTTGAAAGGTCGCTGAAGTTTGAAAGAATTTGTCATGTAGACTAGTTTATTAATATCTTCTATCTATACGAAAAAATGCAAGAAACTGTTTGGTAAAACTACACCCTAGCCAGAGCCATAGAGTAATCATAAAGTAATAAAAAAATATAATTTTACAAAAACTCTAACACCACATAAATATTTAGACCACAAACCACAAATGAACTCCAATTAAAACGGGATACGTTATATAGTTAATCCAATCACTTCTAAATTCAAAGAGCTGTGGTCATCGACGATTGATCACAACCACGACTACAAATAACTATAAAACTAATATGAATTAATATTACCTCTCATCATTGAAGGATCTAAACAATGTGTGATATGGGGGCCTACCAGCCCCTTTATTAGTAGTATCGTCGCAGATGTGGAAGCAAGAGAGCGCAATACAAGGCGCATATCGGCGTCTCTCTTCCACAACTGCAATAATACTCCTTTGAGACGTGGTATTAGACTCTCTGTGACCACAACGGATTATTGTGTTCGGCGATTAATTGAAATAATTGATTGCCTGCCTTTTAATTTAATTGGTTCGCCTTATTAAGTGGTGTGAACGTGATTATTACGCGCTCCTGTTTAGAGGGGTTTAGTTTTGGTCGCTTGGATTTGTATTGATGGTATTGTTTGCTATGATTGGTTCGTATGCGTGTGTATATAACTTGAATCACGACTTCTTCATGTGCAGGCTGATATTTGCATGAGTTAATACCTTTGCTACCATATTTTGGAAAATTATTAAATATAAAGCAAACGTTTTACTCCTAAAACGGTTAAGCATATTTGGTTTACCTTTTGTATAATTTACTTACGACGTAAATTAATAATACTAAAAAAAAACTTATAAAACTAAAATATATCATTCAGTTACGTAAGTTATACTCCTTTTGCGTCAACTGCAACACAAAACATTAAGTAACAATATAACATACAAATGTTTGACCTTCATCTAAATCTTTGATTTGTTTTCAGGGCACAACGCAACAAAGTCGGAATGAGCGTGTCCCACCCTCAGCTGTCGTATATGAACGGCTGCGGCACTGGATCCTCGGGCGGCAGACGAGGGCACGACGTGGCCACGCAAACACCACCCAGTATAGCTGCTGAGACCAGAAGGGCAAGGTTACGGCCGTTGAAGCTCACACTTGCTGCTCCGAATGCTTTGACTCTTAGGTAAGTGGATTCGTCTAACAGCTTCCCATGGTACAATTTAGGATAGTTTAATTTTCCAAGTTGCTAAAGCTACAAAAACACATGGTCGCTTTCTAGAACCAGTCTGGAATATCTTTCACTCCAGGATATTACTATGGCCAAAAACGGGGCCTTGACAAGTTTAGTATGATACTCATTACTATCAGTGACTAGGAAGCGCTTAGACATTCTTGGTTTTTTAAGTGCAATTGTTTTTTTAGGGGTTTGGTAGCCAAGTGGCAAAAAAGGGAACCCTTAAAGATTCGTCACGTCTGTACGTCACAACCACTTTTTTCTAGTTTGTTTTTTCTCGTTCAAATCTGTTCCATTTGTTAATCATTTTGAATCGACATGACAAGTGTGGCCTTTTTAGATTTTAGTACTAATCCATAATTTAAATAATGCAATAAATTGTAATATAATAATCACAAGTAATTACTCAGGTAAAATGTAAAAGGCTATCCAACCTAATTACGCCTGGAATTAATAATAAATTATTCCCAGAATTTCTGGATGTAATCTACGATTTACTCGGCCTCAAAGCTTAATTAATTATACATATACTACTAATTGCTCTAATTTAATTTAATTATTGATGATAGTTTAGCAGTTTCATTATGCTTAATTCTGAATATAATAGCAAATTCTATAGTATTCCACGAATTTTGTATTCCACGACTTTGTCAAAACGCCATCTAGTCACAAACTAAGAACAGCAAGTATTATGAGTACTAGAAAACTGATATACTCAAATACAAACATTATTATAGATAAATTACACCCAGATACAGAACAAATGAACTTGCTCATCACACAAACATTTGTCTTAGGTGGGAATCGAACCCACGACCTCTGGCTTAATAGCAGTCAGGGCCACTAACCACTAGACCAACAGGCCCGTCGTCATAGTTCGAGTTTACCTGGGCTAACGCCGCTGTAAATTGCGAACGCGTTCACGCTTGTGCTCTTGAAAAGGTTGAGAGTAGGACTTCGGTGGTATTAGCCCGGAATGCTAGTTGCTCTTGCGTAAAGCAGAAAATTTTTATTAATTTTTTTATCGGAAAACGTGTGGTTTGACTACAATATCAGGTAAAGATATTATTTTTTGGAGAATTAAGCTACTTAATTATCCAATAAACTATGATAATATGAGAATTGTACGTATTTTCTTTTTTTTACTATTTACTTTATTTTTATTCCGTGTTTGTGACTCATACGTAGATACATAATGTATCAAATTGGGACATTGATGAGCCTTTTTTTGTTACAAAGAAGGGAATTCCCTACTGCTGAACTTCTTTTCAATAGGATAATTACAACTACCTTAATGCGTTTGTATGTGTATGTGTTTGAGCTATATTAATTTAGCTTACATCTGATTATCAGCAGATAATGTATATAGATTGTGTGTTGTATTTTCAACCTTATGTACCCTTCGTATACAACTCATAATCCTCTGAAATACGCACCAGTATTTTATCAGTACGTATACGTGCGTATGACATGATGCCTATGATCCTTGTTCTAGTCTCAAGTGGCCTATTCCAGTGATCGAACCGCTGAACAAAAAATCTAGATTATCCGGAAAATCCGTTTTCTTTCCTACCCGTTGGGAAAAGGAACTGGTTCTAGAAAATATAATTGAAATATGTTCAGGTCTCTATATCATGTATGCTTTTTTTCACACCTTTTACACAACGCTGTCTAGTCTCAAACTAAGCAGAGCTTGTATCATGAGTACTAGACAACTGATATACATACTGACTGATATGATACATATACTTTTAAATACATACATATTATAGATAAATTACACCCAAACGTAGAACAAATGATCGTACAAACGTATCATACAAACATTTGACCTGGGTGAGAATCGAACTCACGACCTTTGGTATAGCAGTCAGGACCACTAACCACTAGACCAACCGGCTAGTCAATTATTACTGGGCCTTGCTCAGTCACTAATGTTTGTCTGTCTGTCTGTTTTTTGTCACCCACTGCAATGCAAGAAAATGTTTACTGTTTAACACAATAACCTAAAATATTAATGTAATATTTGCCAAGTTTGTCAGTTTTTATTCCTATGACAAAATAACTTCTGGACCAAAAATATTTTTTTCATTTAAAGTAGCTTTCATCTTGATTTTTTATTACTTAATGGCATCTAGTAACACCCAGTAAGTAAACAATAAGCCTCTTACAATACCAACTAGTCCATCCAATCGTACGAAACGTCAAAACAACTACGCTAAACATTCAATATTAAAAACAATCAACAAGCAAACGGATCACTTTTTAATAAACTCAAACAGCAAATTAATAAACAGCTCTTTATTTATTACGAACAATCGGAGTTTCAAATAACCATTATTCCGGCGTTTCATTTGATTCGAATTCGTATATTTTGGATCCAATTTAAACAATAAAAGCTTATCCCTTTGTTGAGCCCATTCAGATAAGATCCGGATTTGTATAGTAAGGTTATAAAATCTTTAGTTAAATTTTATGCAAAGGTTCCCAAAGTTTTTATTTTTTGTTAATTTGTGTTTGTTTTGTTTGTTGCGTAGGTGTAGGCGAATATTCTTTTGTATGTAAGAGACTTTTTCACAGTTTTTGGTGATGGTAATGACCAGAATGTATAAATTACGTATTGAATTATTGTCGAAAAATTACTTGACTTAGGTTAAACGCTTTTAGTTGTAGTTATAAAAAGATTTGGGATGCACAGTTATTTATCTATAGAATGTCATTATTTAATAACCACGTTTTCGACCGTGTAACATAATTAACGCACATCCTAAAACTACTTTGTTCAGAATCGATAACAGAATCCATTTCATTCATAAAAATAAATATTTTTTTTTACCAAAAAATTATTTAGAAATTTTTAAATTGTAGACACTATTTTCATAAAGCACTCGAAGTAAACGAAAATGAGCCTTAAGTCGATGCAATAAGGCTATAAGGCTATAGGCTATAAGTAACGTATTGAGCAATAGGGCGCCCACGCGTTTTGCCAATTATTTGTACAAATTATTCTGACAATATGTAATAAAAACAAATATCTAAGAAAATGCTAAAAATGTTTCAATATATTAATTGTGGATAAAAAAGGATATTCTTTTTGGGGTGTCTGTGGATGTGCGTTATTTCCGTTACACGTTGTATAGTAAAATATATTCAATCCTACGAATTAGGAATAAAAGACCTTTGGTGACAGTAATTAAATTAACACGAAACAAAAAAAAAACACACTTTGTTTTGAACTGCTGCAAAATTTCTTGACAATAGACAATTAAGTATTTATAAGCATTGTCATCCAATTCGTGAAATTTGAATTACCAAAGACCCGATGATTACCGAGAAGGGAGCAACTCTTTGGCAAACGTTTGGCGAAACTTTGAGAAAGTCTTTTAAGAAAATTTCCCTTTACATTTTCAATGAAAACCGAAGCGGGAGTTTCGTGGAACGACCCCAACATTTGTTTTAATTTATCAAAATAAATGTTTGAGGCGAATAATACTTTTGGTTGAATCGTCAGATGTTTTAACCACTGAAACTGTTAACTGTCGGGACTCAGTGATGAATAACAGTTTTAAAATACGGGCTTATTGTTACGCTGAATGAACTGAAATGGTGGTTTATTTTCAGAAGGGTTATTGTATTTAAAGTTGCCGAGTTGGTATTACGTATTATGAAAGCAATGCGATAGAATTGGCTTTCTGCTTTCTATAATAGTTAAAGTTGATATTAAGTGAAAATTTATTTAATATTGCAAGTATGAGCACAACTTTTATGGTACAAAATGTGAATAAGGCATAGCTTTTTGTTTTTTTTTTTAGTATTTGGAAATGCTTTACTTGTCCCTAGGCCACAATCACTTGTATTACGAGTACTTTTTCATTTTTGTATACTTTTTTTACCGATTCCTTTCAAAAACCTGATACTGCATTTTTTAATTCATCTGATGATCATTAAACCAAGACAAGCGTTTTATTTACACGATACGGAACCCAGTAAAATATTTTCCCGTAATATCGCGACATGTTGGCAATGCAGATAATTCGTTAACTATTTTACTGTATATTTATTATGATTTCTGGATTAAATACAATGAATAATACACATCAAATAAAATATAAACTTAAGTTAAAAAGGGTAACATTTACTACGGACAATTAGGAACTAAGTGGCCTATAAGAGAATTATTACCATTATGCAATGGTGAACGCACTCTTATTGAACCTAATTTAAAAATGCTGTACTGTCAACCCACTTTAAAATCGAACGACGCTGAAAAGAATGAAAGGTTTCATAAGATAATATTATTATAATATACAGAATCCTAAAATTATTCGTTTCGTTGGACTCGTATAAATATGAGTTCACCATTACCCTACATTACCACATTTCTGTACAAATATCTCCCTCCACTTCTCTCTTCAATTTCTGATATTTCTGTAAATTTTCAAAAATGGATATCAGTTATGATGGGAGTAAAATTGGTCCTCTTAGAGTAAATTAGGAACAATAAATGTACTACTTCTAGCACTGTTTTAGATGGGTAAAAAAACAACAACACTTTTATATAAATTTTATCAAGAACAATTAAAGAACATGTTATTTTTACTTGCATAGATAATACATTAACCTTAATGACTTTCTTGAAAGTACTTCAGCGCTTCCTAGTGCAGAAAGAACCTCACTTAAACATGAAACGCTTCATTTCTGAATATTCTTAGCATTTTGCTTCCCTATTACATAAATATATGCAACGAACTCCGCTAAAAGTGAAATAAACCTTAACTTTAGCTCTTTGTGAATTTAAAAACGAAAAGTCCTTTGCCAAAAATGTGAGAGTAGATATTTTATTGTGGTTTCATTTATAGGAAGAAAGAGATATTAAATGACTGGAACTGAGAGCAAAAAAGCAAACTAAGTATATGTAACTAATAAAAGTTTATTGGTATTATACATATTATTTGAGATCTGTACCAAAGCACTTTCAGTCCAATAGAAAAACACTTTATCGATTCTAATTAAAATGAAAACTGAAGGTTTGCAAACAAGGCTGCGGATTCTGCGTATTAAATATATTACGGCAAAATAGATTTTCATAAGAAAATGGACAAGCGACCTTAATTACACCAAGTTATTTTTATTTCTAATCATTCTCACTTTAATTAAAGCTAAAGATGTATTTGCATTTAGACAGTTAGTGCAATCAACTACATAACTTTTATAAAAAAAATCCTTCTCCTACCTAGATACAAAACACTTCAATATTTTCGTCCCTCATGCGCATTTTTTGTATCTTAAGAATTTTGTCAACCACGTAAACAAGCGTGTTTTCAACCTTGGTAGGCTGAAATCGAACATAAACAAATGGAAAAGCTTTCCATTAACGAAAACAAACATTGAATTTTCAATACAAGGGAACAACACATTTTTACTCAGAATTTTGCGTAGAATCGTGTTTTACATTTTCTTCGTTCTCACTTACACGTGTATCGAATCTCATTAATAATTGTTTGTTATAAGATTTTGCTTTAATATCTTAAGGCTTTGCAACTTAGGCTTTTATTTTTCTCCTAATTTTACCGTGATACACGAAGCAACTCGAGTCTTTTATACCTAAAAACTGTTTTCTTTAACGAGCTTTGTGCCTTGGAATTCTCAGTTTCGTTTAATTTCAGGTATTGACAACTTTGATTGCCTCGTGTACCAAAGGTTTCATTCTAGCACTAGTTGAGAAATCAACTCCTATAAATCTTTGATACTAGTTTTAGGTTCAGGAGAAGAGAGGTAAATAATAAAAGTACCTACTTAACAATTTTGACATATTTACATTTACACAAAATAATCATAATTAGACGGCCAATATTAGCGAACATACGAAATTTAATTAACAACAACAAAAAAAAGCATACAGCGTGTAAGTATCGCCGACAATCCGATTACACGACAGACCAATATTATGGTATTGACAGCTAACGTTACTATTTGCAACCGGGAGGTTTCATCCTAATAGGTTTTACCTAAAAAGGTTTTATACCAATTCTAGCATCAACTGTAATATACTTTCGACATCTATCTCAAAAATACAAAGAACAAAATTCAGAGCCTATCTCTGTATATCTTCAGCTATCTTTTACCAAGTATTTAAAACCAGGCTTAAAATTTAGGCCACAACATCTTCCTCAATTTCTATTGTAGCAATTCTGAATTAATTTTGGCCTGTGGCTCGCTTGGCAAGTGGCTCTTGCATTGTATTAACATTTCCATGTTTATTTATGATACCAGATGTAGCATTGTTGGATTGTTTAAAGGTGTCATATGTTTTATTCATTATCAGCTAGACTTGAGAAGTACTCTATGATTACTGTAGGTCATCTGTTGTGAATGTACTTTGTATTTCATGCTGAATTATGATATGGGATTGTAGCACAATGAGTAATAGTTTTGAACGAGTAATATGAATCAGAGGAATGGAATGAAGAGGTGCGCTTAATACACAGGCATTAGCGAAATAAGATGAAGATAATTTGCACATAAATATTTTTTTATGTTTTAAAGAGTTTCTGAATTATAACGAAAAATGTCTTTGTCAGATGTGAGTGTTCTCTTAAGCTGTTTTGACTTTTGAAGTCAACTTCCAGTCTTTCCGTATTTGATAGAACACGTCATTTGAAATGCTGCAAAAGAAAGTAATTATGGAGGGCGTAAAAAAAAATGGAACATAATTTGATTCTAAGATCGGTTTTTCTTACTTTAAACAAAAAAAAATGAAAGTGATATTTAAGTTAAATAATACGGAAATTTGATACTCAATTATGTAACGTTTACGAGTTTCAGTTCATCGTTCAATTAACAGAAGCATGGACCACTTTCACCGATAATGAGTTTCCAATTAATTGGATAATGTTAACAGACCTTTAGTATTGTTGGTCCAATTCTCTTATTGTGCATGTAACGTAACGAAATAAGTTTTTTCCGAATTACTGCCAGTTATAATATAAAGCACTTTGCTGTAAATATTTGTACTACACGAAAAATTTGTAATAACTCCGGTTCCGTGTGGTGTCCGGATATAAAGAATAGCACCACCCCATATC
Organism: Chrysodeixis includens; assembly: GCA_941860345.1. Taxonomy (NCBI): domain Eukaryota; kingdom Metazoa; phylum Arthropoda; class Insecta; order Lepidoptera; family Noctuidae; genus Chrysodeixis; species Chrysodeixis includens. The sequence goes on along the minus strand of OW796093.1, from coordinate 11,021,684 downwards.
CTCCACTGGGTGTCGTAAAAGGCGACTAATGGACCTTAAGACCCAGTGCCCTGTACCAACCACCTTGGGTCACCCGAATGGTGGCGGGTAAACAACCAACAATCGCATTCCCAAAGAGGGTTAGTGTCAGGCAGGCGGCCGACTATAAAACCATAGCCAAAACTTTAAGCAACATGTCTAGAGGACGTGTTGCGCCGACCCCAAGTAAAAATTGGGATAAGGGCAGGGGCATGATGATGAAAAATTTGTAATAATTCTTTGTTCTTGGTTAGAATTAAATATACTAATATAACAAGACGGGCCTGTTGGTCTAGTGGTTAGTGCCCTGACTGCTATACCGGAGGTCGTGGGTTTGATTCGGACCCAGGACAAATGTTTGTGTGATGAGCACAATCATTAAAATTTGTTCAATGTCTAAGTGTAATTTATCTATAGCATGTATGCATTTAGAAATATATAAGTATGTTTATCGGTTGTCTAGTTCCATAACACAAGCTACTAAGTACGCCTAACTGGAAACTAGATGGCGTTGTGTGAATGTTGAGAAATATTTATTTAAAAAAATATTACTTAAAAAGGCGACGGTAGGCTTTTAAATTACGGATTTCAATGGCCCTTTTCCCAAAGGTATTTAGTAATTATATTAAAAAAGTCTTGTAAAATTCCTTTTGTTCTTAGTTACAGTTGACCCAAATCCTTTAAGCCGCAGTGTAAACATTAATTAAAACTTACGCATTTAAATATGAATAAATGAAATGGCTTTGGCAAAGATTGGATCTGAAAGTTGGAAGTTTAATCTTTATTATGATTACGTAGTTAATTTTCTTTACAGTTATGTGTTCCTGGTTTAGTTAGTAGATATTTTAATATGCTAATAATAATATGTGGTGTCATCTAACATACCCTATCCATAGCCCAAATTAGTTTCATCTCCATAATTTACAATAGTTTTGTACCTTTACCTTGGGCCATCCATGTATGTTCTTTCATAGAGCAAGGGTGGATGGCTCTGGTTAGGTCACCATGCCACTGTGCGCGACGTGTCTCGGGTTCGACCCTTGCGTAGGGTCACAGTTTGTGCGATCCACAAATGCTTGCTCGAGTGTCTTTGTGCATGTGAATTAAAAGTCTTTGAAACCCCTGTGATACAAGTATTAAAATCCTTAGTGCAGGAGTAGTTTTTTCTTTTCAGTGGCCTTTTGACATACAGGTCTACAAGTATTCTTAGACACTGACATACGAAGACAATTTACTTTTTTTGGACACGTTATTAAAATTTGTTGCCTCAACACCTAGCTTACCTGGTTAACCTAATTAGAATCTTTTACTGAAATTGGTTTATATTACTACAATATTTTTTTAACCCGGAAAATTCATAAGCATAAATCGGCCACAAAATAAAAATATCTCAAGCGTTTTATGTGCAAGTAAATTTGATACTAAAACGGTTGTTTTGGCCTTCGTTGTCGCATTACAATAATTTGTTTGAACGTTTTAGAAAAAGTTAGTTCTTAAAACTGGTATTAAAATGCTTGCATTGCCAAATGTCGTGATTTTGAGGTTTAAAGCTTGTGTTTATGATTGTAATAAAAGTATGTATTTATTTGTGAAGTATCTAACCATGACTAAGAGCCTAGGAAGCGCTGAAATTTTTGTATGTGTTGTGTCATTGTTTAAAATATTTTAAACAATAACTCAACGGATTGGGTTAGTATCTTTTTGTCCATATGAACCAAAATCTTAAAAATCTTAAAACAATGTAATTTGATAGGTGCTTGATACAAATGTGCATTATTAAACTAAAAGTTTGAACCTAAACTAAAAATAGCAATTTCACACTTTTTTTCAACTTTATCTGTATTTTAGACGCCACATTTTAGTTTAATCTATACTTAATATAGAAATAATAGAAGGTAGTCTACGCTAATTAAAATTATACTATTTCAACCTACAAAATCAAATAATTTTACTTTAACTATTCCTACTACACGATCCATTAAACTCTACATCAAAAACATACACATGTTAATTGCAATAATAAATAAAATTACAAACTCAAAGCCTACATTAGCGCTCATTTGAAACCAATATACGAAGTTATCTTACTCTTTGACAACGCGGGAGCCACACTAACTTTTGACATATTTGTATAAAATGATAAATTGCAAGCGAGTTCACGTGGAGTTACAATTTCATATTGCTATGATTAATGTATTAACGAAGTAGCTTCATATGGAGTTTACTTTATTATACTGCTTTAGTTTTAATATTGAGTGGAATAATTCTAGTTTATCAGGCTATAAATGTATGATTTATGTATTACATATCAAGAAGCTGTAGTAACGACGTCATCTTTTTTGTACCCTTCCTCATTTAAATTACTTTTTTCGTCTGTCACTGATTATTGTAAAAAAAGTTTAGTAATGCCTTTGCTCTCAACCAGAGTCACGCAGAGCATGCGCGAGTGATCCCATGACTCTGGCTTAAGTAGTAAAAGGGGCTCGGACTTTCACCAACTAAAAACAAGTCGGTGGGAGTCCGACATATCCCCATACCGTGCTCTCGGCGTGGTTTAAAGTAAAGTCAGTAGCGTTTCACCCCAGAAACAAATATAAGATGCCTTTGCTCTGCTATGATACCTATCAACAACTCTTAATAATAATTACTTTGTTCCAGATTCTTAGCCAACCGTAAAAAAGGGAGGTCATTATCAGCAAACGCTGTCGCAAACGAGCAAAAAGCCACGAAGGTCCTCGGCCTGGTCTTCTTCACATTCGTGCTGTGCTGGGCGCCATTCTTCTTACTGAACATCTTGTTTGCCGCCTGTCCAGCCTGCATTGTCCCTGGTGAGATAGTTACACAATACTATGCCTTGTACTAAGTAGATAAGGTTGATTTTCAGTTGTGGCTGAACATCTTCATCGCAGCGTAGATGTTAAAGAATAATGTGCTTTATGTGCACTACTTAAGGTTGCGTATTAATTGAAAAGGTCACCACGCTGATTTCTTTAACGTCGTGCTGTGCTGGGCGCTATTCTTCCTACTAAACATCTTGTTTGCCGCCTGTCCAGCCTGCATTGTCCCTGGTGAGATAGTTACACAATACTATGCTTTGTACAAACTAGGTAAGGTTGATTTTTAGTTGATGCTGAACATCTTCGTCGCAACGTAGAAGTTAGAGAATAATGTGCTTTATGTGGACTAGTTAAGGTTGCATTTTAGTAGATAAGTTCTTCGGCCTGGTCTTCTTCACATTCGTACTGTGCTGGGCGCCTTTCTTCTTACTGAACATCTTGTTTGCCGCCTGTCCAGCCTGCATTGTCCCTGGTGAGATAGTTACACAATACTACGCTTTGTACCAACTAGATAAGGTTGATTTTTAGTTGGCGCTGAACATCTTCTTTGCAGCGTGTAATATCACTGGTGAGTTGCAAATGTTAGACAATAATGTGCTTTATATGGGCCAGTTAAGATTGCGTTTTAATTGAGAAGGTCTTCGAGTCTGTCTTCTTCAAAGTCATTCTAAAGATCTTGTTTGCGGCCTGTCCAGCTTGCTTTGTCTCCGGTGAGTTACAGCCAGATTTATAGGTGGTAGACAATAGTATACTCTGCGTGAATTGATGAAGGTCGAATTTTGGATGACGGTGATTTAGTGTACAGGTGTACTGTAAACTATACGGTGATCTAGTGTGCAGGCAATATAAACCATAAACGTGGAGCTTTTGACATGGATAGGTACGTTAGAAATTTCGATATATGCATATGTATAGTTAAATTATTTTACATATGCATTTACTGTCTCTGAAAGGATCTCGTCAAATATCACTGCTACGCTTAGAGCTTCTGGAAAAATGGTAGATTTTCTAAATTTCAAAATCGAAAAGAAACCTATTTCCCATAGTTAATAAATAAATGTGAAACAGAGTTAAAAATCAGTGTACTTTAGAGTATTTAGGTGTCAAAGTATACTCACTAATTAACAGTTTATTTTTACTTGAAACATCGAACAAAACAAAAGTCTTACAAAGGCTACGGAAACTTCAGTACAACAAGCAAGTCTTCGCCTCCCACCTTGAAGATAAGACTTGCAGTTGCGGAAGCGAGACGCTACTATCAGATGTGTATAGCGCTCTCTCGCTTGCACAACTACAACAGTCTTATTTTAAACAGAAAAGGTTTTCCCCTTGTTTTCTACTAACTATTCATAAGATCGCAAAGTCTGCAAACAGTTGTTCGTTAAGTTAATTAAAATTGTTTGCGATTCGTCTTGAAATTGTTTTTCAAAGTTGCACAACTGCAGATCGACTCGCTGTTGATGTATATTTATTTCAGTTAATTAATAGTTATTTATACAATTCGATTCATGGTATTTTTTTATTACAAGTTACAGCTGTATGTTTTTTGTGCTCGTGATTGGAGCATTCTGAAAAAGTTTCATTACAATCTAGCCATTTCTTACAATACTTTGAAGTTTTGTTTATATTAGAAGTAAAAACGAGACGCCCCGTGCAGTTCTAATTTCTGCGGAAATACAGAAATAAAATATCCGTGTGTTTAGAAGTAGCTCTTTATCACTGAAACTATTTTTTTAATTAGTTTACAGATTTATAAGTGTAACAAAACGTTACCATAAAATTCTTAGATAATCATCTACTGTCGATTTTACAGATGTCCAAAAGTCTCCGCTAAGAATTATTACAGGCTAATATTTTGTAATACAGTTAATTGAATAGAACATTGATTCACCTGCAATGCCCAACATATTTTCATACATAGACTTGCAAACTAACCACACTTTCGTAAATCCCTAAGTAAACACAATAACAAATTCATGGATCATTGCAACCCATATCGTGTATGAGAGAATATATTGTGGCCGAAAGTCTAACCAGTGCCAAAAGCTGCAGTAATATCGTACAGTTTATATTTCTAATGTTTCCGAGTACTTAGTGTAAACTATGTGAAATATTTCCGTAAATCGACGACCTAACAGAGTTTTGGAAGTAAAAAATCGCGTAGTGTGTAACAAAAAAGTTTCGAATGTCAGAAGTACCTATTAAAAATTTTAAATTGTGACTTGGAGTATTTCGATTTGCTATAGTAATTTGTCACTGGGGTGGTTTTAATAAAGCATTTTGTTTTATTAAAACAATTGCGTTTTGTAAACGAAGTCCGTCCTGTCATCTGCACCTAAATCTTAACTCACCCTCATCTCGTACTTGGTGTTAAACGTGACCATCGTTCAAAACCAAGTCAGCTTAGCAAAAACTTGGAGATATACCTAATATGTAGAGTATCAAAAGGTATTGTTGTTTTTTTATTCGCTAACTTAAAGCCTGTAGCCTGTCTGCCTTTGCCCCGCAGACAGGCTATCTAAAAAATACCAAAACGTCTCGTCTTTAACATTGCTGACTCCACAGATTTATTTATGCACCCTAAGCAAGGCCCCGATGCTATTGTCCGGTGAGGAACGAAAATAGCTGAAATTTGTTTGTATATCGAGAAAAATTGATGTTGGCCGATTCTCAGACCTACTCAATATTTAAAAAAAATCGGTCCAGCTGTTTTGGTGGAGAACAGTAACTAATATTGTGAAATGTAAATTTCATGTATAAAATCAAAGTATTGAAAATTGTTACAACAACATTTTTTTTTCCACAGAGCACGTGGTGGATATCTGCTTGTGGCTGGGTTACGTGTCCTCCACCATCAACCCCATCATCTACACAGTCTTCAACAGAACCTTTAGGGCCGCCTTCTTAAGACTGCTAAGATGCCATTGTACAAGGTAAATTGAGTTCAATTTGGCTTGGCAACAATTCAGTTAAAAATGATTGATGGTGATTTAACAAAATATCCTTAAAAATCAAGGTATAAATCATGTTAAGCTAGGATAAAAGGCAAAATAAATCAAGCTATTTGATATGGCACAATATTAATCAACTCTTTGTTGCGTTAGTGAAAACTTTTCAGCATCCATTAAAATTTATTATGACACCATTTTTGTATGAAAGTATTTGCCAATCCTATAACAAATTACAGCGTACTATTAATAGGTTTTAATGTAATATTCAAATAAGATAAAAACCGTGCCTAATTCAAATTAAAATATTTCATGATACAAAACAAGACATGTATATTTTTCTTAATGTAATTAAGGAAGCGCCGGTAATATCAAAAATTATCATCAAATTATTTTTCATGGCTAAAACCTTTTAGTGTTAATAGGCTAAATTAGTACTAACATAACAATAACAGTATCCAAAACCATTATTTTTTATGCAAATGTTTGAATCAGAGAGTTATAATTTCTGCTATCTATAGTGATAAATATGTAATAAGTATTGATGTATAATCTACCTCAGCGCAATTACTATGAGCACTTAAAATGGAACATTTATAGTTGTGGGAGTGAGACAACGCTACGCAGTGCTATGTTCCGTTTCACTTTCCTAATGACCAAAGTCCAGCTTTAAGAGTTCATAGTACGAGTACTGTTAATAACGATAAAATAGGTGCACGCAAAAATGAACCTTATTGCTTTCCAAACAAGTTGATGTAAATAATATGATGTTTTGAAAAGCTTCCTTACAGTTATTTTATCTACTATCATTACATATGTTTTGGTAAGTGGTAGGCACTTTGAAAGAACAAGAATAACATTATTTAATATTTAAGCACCTTTATACCTCAATATTTATGACTGACGTTTGTGCTTTACGTAAAGCTGATAAACAATCTAGTACACAACTAAAAAGGGTACAAAAAATGCTTAACTGAACCCTTTTAATGTTAATCTCTTAGTCCCAGTCTTTCTCGTCTTTAGTCTATTTATATTTAAATCAAATAAAATATCTTTTAGTCTGACTGGAAACGTTGCACCTAGCGGGATACCTACATTAATTATTACGTTTAAATTCTTTTCTCTCTCTTTTATTTGTCAATTATAATCTCGGGGGGCATCTATCTTCAAATATTTTTTATCAAAAATACTAAATATCTTGTCTCGTCACGTAAAAATTAAATAATTCTTAGCTACGTTCTAAAATTTAATTACTAAGACAATAATTTAAGTACGCATGATTAAACCTATTCGGAATATTTATGCAAACATCCCACTAATTAAGTATCTTATTAACTTCATAAACATGAAGAAACCTTGCTCTTGTGAATATCAAGAGCAAATATGTATAATTATATCATTTTTGAAGCCGAGAAATAGAGTAAAAGTTTTGCTGATGGCTTTAATTGAAAACTATTGAATATGTAAGTTGATAGTAATGTAATTAAAAAAGAAAAAGATGTCAGAAATACACTTAATGACCAATATTTTGTATGTATATGAGTAGAGCTACCGGAAAAAGTAATCAACACAATATTTTTAAATTTCAAAGAACCGTATAGTTTTCGTTTGTGCTCTGAAATTATTTTGAATGGGAAGGAGGTTGTATTCTAACACGACTCGAGACACATATTTAAAAGTTTGCATCAATATACAGGTGTTTGCGCCTCAAGAAGCTACAAACATAATAATTTAAACACTCAAAAACTTTCAACATTATAATTTGTCACCAATCTGTCTTCAAGCCGATCTATTTGTTTAAAATGTAAAATATTTTTAATATTGGCATGATAGTAAATTACGTAATAACTTATAACAGACGGTCTTTTTAGTAGGAACTAAATGGATTAACCGACTTGGTATTACATGCATCTCACAACTTTTAACGGTAGAGAGACTGAGCTGCGAGACTGGGGTTTTTTTACAGGATGTTTTTGATGGCATATATTTTTTCCTATAGACGCGGCCGCTGCACCCGCTACCGTTCCGTCGGGTCTACGCGAGGCGCGTCGCAGCTCTGTGCCAGGTCAGCTTTACCTCTAGCCATATCATTACGACCAACAGCTCTACCTACCTCCTCACCGGCCGCGCCAGAAACCACCGAAACAGTTCTAATAGAACCACCCTTAGGAGATTTTAATCTTAGGTATTAATCTTAGATAACCTCTTGTGATTTTATGATATCTGTAAACCCTTTTCTGAGTATAATACTGTTTTGAATGGATTTTATTGTGGTTTTTAACTGTATGATTCAAGTAAACAAGGCTTCATAAAATGAGTTGCATTTCTTTATGAGGTTAACGGCTAAAAATTATCTAAAGTATGGAAATCATTTTCCTGTAAACCATGTAGCTTAATCTTGTCACTTTCATATAATGTTAGCACTTTGAGTTCGTTCAGTAGATATTTCACTATTGGTTATTTATTTAAACAAAGACGAAAAAAAACTTCTGTAAAATCCGTTCAAAATAGTTTTAATTTCTGATTTGAATATTTTGTGTGTAGTCTTTTGTTTTACACAAATACTGCCAAATGAAAGAATAGAATTGATGAGTATTAGATCTAAAGTCTGATAAATCTTGTCTTAAAATTTATTTTAGTCAAATTAGTGCCAAAATTTTGAAATTAAATTATATTCTCCTCGTGTATTTGTTGAAGTGTACTTAATTTATGAGCGTAAGAAAACAATTGTGTATCAACTCCTTTGTAGAACCTGAACTACTCTATATTCAATTTATATACAGCGTGTTTCGGCAATGTTTGGTTATATTTTAAATGAAATTAACTTGTATGCATGGAAATTAACTACTGTCTTCAAGAACGCCAATACTTAATTTATGTTTCATACTTTGATAAACTAATTTAAATGTATGGTAATCTTTTATCTCAATAAAGTTATCAACGTCCACAACACAAACTAATTGTGTACTGTACAATTACGATTCATTCTTCTAATTCTTTATAAATATCTGTAATTCAACCTTCCATTAAAAATCAGTGTCACTAATCCATTCTCAAACGACAAAAGAGGTTTAATTAATAATCTTTTATTTTAATTACAAGATTCGTGTCACAGTATTATGAAATAGTCCACAGTTCGTTAAACGAAAGCGTTTGATGAGAATAATGAAATGAATAATGAACGTTCATTACTACCCAAAATTTATTAACTTGGTTATTTGTTCAGTGATATTGCTGGAATTATTTTCGTTGATATCTGGGCAGTGATATCTATCAAGAATCTTCACTTGTTAACCAACCGTTTCACATGAATAAGGATCTACCATCAGCTTATACTAAGGCTTGCAGTTGTAATAAACAAGTAGCCGATCTACGCCCTGTAGACTCAGATACAGATCAAATAATTGTGCTCACCACACAAACATTTGTCCTGCGCGGAGATCGAACCCGACCTCGGATAGAGCAGGCAGGGTCACTATCCGATAGACCAACAGGCCAGACAACAATGATCGAATACGTCACAGTAAGTCCAAATCAGAGCAGAGAGAATAAATCGTTGTCTAATTTATATCACCTAAGATACTTCCAAGTTATTTTTCACCATAAACTGTGTTAAGTCAGTTATGCAAGTCCACAATAAACCTAAATCATATTTATGGGTGTTCTAGCGGCCTGCGCCATTAGCCCGCTTGCTTGCATCGTTCAAAATAATGATCCGATAAAACCTTGCCAAATAATAATGCCAACGACTTTATATTTTCTCAAATATTTAGTACATACTTTAGTATTCTTACACTGAACTTTAGCGGACTTTCCCTTATTATTGAATTGGCAATTCATTTAAGGTTGACTTCTCCACGATTTATTCCTGCATTAGCAATTCACTTGGGATTAAGTTTTCCAAAAAATAGCAATTAATTATATTTAGAATTCGTTTTGATGGTGTATACTGGTAATTAAAGTACTAAATAAAATCTTGATCGGTGGTTCAAAACTGGAACCGATCGTTTTTATGGTGAACTTGGCCCTAAAAACTTCATCATCACTGCCCTGCCCTTATCCCAATTATTATTTGGGGTCAGCGCAGCATGTCTTCTTCTTCCACACGTAGCACTTCAATCGAATGTCTAATTTTTGATGAACTCAACTATTATTATAATGCACATGATTATTATTTAAAACGATATTATGAATATTTCTTAAACTGAAAGCTGTTCATTTTATTTTGTTTTCAGAATTAATGTATATTTGAGTTGGTATAAAAGGGTCAAAATACCATTTATAAAACATTATTGCTCATCAATGTGGCAAAATTTAAAATATTATTTTGTCAAAGATTTTTAAAGTAAAAAAAAATACTGTTGGATATTCTATGGTTCTATTCATATTCCCTATGCTTTCTTAATGATTTCAGAACTTATTCTTGTTTGTTTTGTATTTAATTTCTTTAGTAGTTTCACAAAAGATTAATAGGTTCTTAAGTGAAAAACTTTCAGAAAACATAATATTTTAAGACGCGAAACTGAAGTGGGATTTCTCAAAAAGGCTTTGCAACAAATCTTGCTCACTCAAGTTCTACCTAAAATATTATATTTATTATTTTTAAACTTGAAAATCAAATACCTACAAGTGATTATTAAAGAAAAATAAATATAGCATACTACGTTAAATAAATTGAAACATGAAATCTCAAAGAACATTTAGTTTCAAGATACTTTTTCAAATACAAATTTTCTCTTTTCATCTACACACTGGATATTACTACAATAATGTTCTTAATTAAGTAACGGATAAAATTTAATCAACAATACAAATTCTAAATTGGTTTGGCGTACCACACATTCAAGTTAATGAACAAATAAATTTTGAAAGAACCCCTACATAAAGCAAATTAATTATGTACAAGCTTCATAATATATTCTTGTTGACATTTTGCTTTTAATTTATAAGACAACAGAACAAATGAGTTAATTAAAAATTTAGTATTTTTTGGATGAGCTAAATAATCATTTCAAATATAATAAGATTTTTCTTTATATTTATTTAGTGATGTTTCATTTTAATCTAGATTCAGAACAGGCATTGAACAGTAAAATCTAGTTTGTATGTACAATATTTCTGTACTATCTAATAGGGACATGAATGTATATTGGTATCGAATGTAATTAAAAACTATCCACTGAAATCAAATACATTTGGAAGCTTCTGAAATTGTATAACTCTATCTACTAAATTGATGTTTTGTTAAAAGGATTTGACATTATTAGAATTGGTTAAGCCTTTGTAAATTTACAAGTTTTATTTCTAAAAGATAGTCAACACAAACAAACAAGTATTTTTAGTAATTAAGAAAATATTTGAGTGTTTAAAAACAAATTCTGTGAATTTATAAATAATAGCAATGATTTTACTCTACATAAGTAATAATTATAGAAAGTATTTAAGTGTATAGAACTAATTTATTTCTTAAAAGATGTTCAATTAAAATATTTTGTGTATGTATAAAATGAATGTTAAGTAGAAATAAACGTTATTTTCGAATTAAATTTCGTTTTTACTTTTATTTTAAATACATGTCTACAGAGTCATATACATGTCGTGGTAGCCTAGCGGTATTGTTTATGGACACTGACAATCGGTGAAGGTAAACATCGTGAGGAAACCTGGATTCCAAATTTTGGAATTTGTAATCGTCAATCCACAGTGAGTTATGGTGATCAATGCTCAATCTAGGCTGATTTATTTGTAATTATTTTATCTACAGAGACTGCTTAAAGTCCTACCACCTCATCTTAAAACAAAGTTATTGCCATTGTGAAAGTGAGACAGCGCGATACACAATGAAATTTGACTTTTAAGATTATAATATATATTCGACGTCTTAAGATGTGATGGTAAGCTTCCAAAACAAGCCAACCAAACTCCGTGTAATAACATAGTTTACACAAGAAATCTTCAAACATCAACAGTTGTAAGCCGAAACCTCGTCGCGAAGAAAACTTTCAAACATAAAATCATAATAAACAGCCAGCCTTATCAAATTCATTGAGTCAACATTTTAATAAAGGCACGTACATTGAAGGGTCAGCAACAAAAGATTCGATATAAAATTAATACAATGAAATGTAATCTAGTTGATACGGTTTGGAAACTAAATAATCTTATCTCAAATAATCAACGCCCTAATACTAAGAAAAGTATTGCATATTTTAATGTTGAAATTGTAACTTTTGAGATCTATCAATAGCTCGAGAGAGAGAGAGAAAAAACTGCATTTTTGGCTGCATTACACTATGTAGTGTGCCGTCTCAATTTCACACCAGCAACAGGCTTACTTTAAGATGTAGAGGATCGCGTTCATCAACTTAAATTTGTTGCTGACTGTACAAACATCATTTCTCACGTTGTTAACACGAAGGTTGTACAAACTTCGTGTGTTATAAGTTCGGTATCAGTTTTATAGCGTTTCCTTGTTAGGGCGTCTACTTAAAGGATTTTAAGTAAGTATGAAGAGGTACCTACATTATTAAAATTTGTGTGAACCGGAAATGTTTTTTGGTGATCTTCTGAATCTAAATTGATATTATTAGGGTAATTGAGGTGTATGAGAGAACATTTCAACTTGAAAAAAGTAGTTGCAGATCATAAAAACGGAAGATTTTATGGAAACTTTGAGCATGTATGAAAAGTAAAAAGATTTGTCATGTGCCTGAATCTAGGAGTGACTTTGTAGGTGAGTTAAGTTAAGAAAACTTTCTAAAAAAATTAACAATGTGTCAAAGTATCCTTATTCACTACCTGGAATAGTTAATTAATCAGGAACAACATCCCATATTACAACAAAAACTACAAAGTCCACACTACACATTTCCACAAAACTACAACAACACTTAAAGGTCCAAGGTAAACAGAGCGTGCCTGATAATCCGCTCAACCAAACGTTACAACTTTCAGTTACAACATTTAAACAACGCTGTCCAAATAACGACATCTCCAAAATAGTCTTTAACTCACTACACATTAGCTTCATATTACCTTGATGACTCCAAAGGTCCGTCACCAATTTCAGAAGGTATGGCACAAAATAATAATGTTTTAGGTAAGGAGGTATATACGTTCAAATATTGTTTCCGTTTCAACTTTTGAAGTTTTGGAGACCCAGTTTCATAATTTTTGGGGTCCGACAATCTGAAATTTGACCCTCATATTTTACGGTTTTAATAAATTTGACCTTAATTTATAGCGTTTTGAAAGCTTAATCACGGGGAAAAGGGTCAATTTTACACTCAATCTGAAATTCGATTTGGGTACTCACAAATCAGTGCCTTTATTACGAGTTCTTAAAACAGGGCTGTTACCATTGTGCAAACGAGATTTCAGCACTGCTCAAATCAGCATTTTACTTCACAAACAGAAATAGGAACATAGAAAGAAAAAAATCTTTGCCTATTTCTAAGTTAAACCAACTCCCGAAGTATGGTCACGTTGGGTTTTCGTACCAAAACAATTTCTCCACAATACTCTAAATAAAATTAACAAGAGAAAGAAAAAACATTGTCAAAGCAATACCAGGTAAAATTGTATCGAGCAGCGAAAGCATTTAAAAGCTTTTAAACTGATTTAAATTAATTCGAGCCCGTACGAGCGTTAAAATTGCTGCGATATTAAGTACTCTTATCCAGACATCGGAAAATTAGGTTAATAGTGGTGCTTCGGCCGACAGAAAATAAATCGAATGTAATTAGGACTTCTGTGAACGATTGTACTAATTCGCCTCTTAGATCATCAGTATAGCCTTCTCCTATTTGTAAGCTTAAGTGCAAGATGGATAAGAGAAGATTGATGTAGATAATAGAAAGCTACAACCAAAAGTTTTTGTAATAACTTTCGTGAGGATGATTCATACTTAAACGTTATAACGGTTTACTCACGCGTATTTATCGGGAAAGCCCGACTAGTTAGACACGCGACCCCGCCGCCGCGTCAGCTCATGATTAAGGACTCCGGTTGGGTCCGAAACTAGTCGGCCTATCCCGATAAATACGCGTGAGTAAACCGTTGTAACGTTTAAGTACAACCAAAAGTCTATGAAAAATTAAGAAAAGGAAAAACATACCCTCTTCCTGAAAAAAAAATAAACAAAATTAGAACCTTAACAACGAAACTACATAGAATCGTTAAAAATAGTTTTCTATCCCAATAAGATAGGAAAAAACCTTTTTTTCTTACTAAATTTGTTTAAATCATCCAAAGTACTCTCTAAAATTTAACTTAAGAAAAAAGGGTTTTTAAGTATCACACTTATTTTTGGCCAGCTAAGAATGAAAACAAGTTGGCTCGTTAACGAAATTTATGAGTTCTTAAAATTAAAACTACACTCAGAATTGTAGGACGTTCCCAGATTTTATTACTCACTTGGAGATTGTAGTTTTTCTTTATGAATATAATTTATTAGAGTGCGTTATGAATTTGAATATTAGGAACGTTATGCTACTGTTTTATAAATCTGATGTAATAATTTGAATGTCCTACCGTTGTGTTAAGACCTCTTCTCATTATGTCTTGTTTCTTTCACAGACTTGCTCGTATTGGTCTTAGCATCATATTTTCCATTTACTCTACCTCAATAATTGGAACATGTTACTTCAAAACCCAATTACGAGTATATCAGAAGTTCTTAAAATTACCGCAACAAATATACATTCGTAACTTAATAATGTTGACGTAACTTTAGTAAATAATATTCAAACCTACTTTTCTTGGTATTTTAAGACCTATCATAAAGTTTCCCCAAAATAGGCTCAGAAATCATTTGTTGAAACTGTTAAAAGGTCACTTTTGGTGCCACCAGCTTAAGTCCAAATACAACAACCTAACTTATGCAACCAAAGGGAATCCTCTCATCGCATCAGTATTACATAAGTTTTTATATTATAAAGTACTGTTACCAAATCTTTTCAACCTTGGGCACTAATAAACCTAATTGTCAAAGAAATACTAACTCTAATAAGGTCTAGACAACGAGGTCGGGTCCAGTGGGTGTCGTTAAAAACTAAAAGAATTATTCTACTTTATTTTATTTACTTGTCAAGATAAATATACGAACTAAACTAAAATGTTTGAAGAACTATAGAATAATGTTGTCTAATGTTAAGTCCTGAGATTTATGATAAAACTTTTTATGTTTGTTTAAATACAATTAAATCAGTATGTAGTAAACTGTTCAAACTTCTTCATGCTATAACTGTTAAGTTTTGCATAGCGCGGGATTTTAGACAAATCTCATCTGTTTTACTCAAGATTTAAAGACTGCATTGAGTCAATAGAAAATTTACGTGGCTTTGAATATCTGGCATAACCTGGCAAAGACTTTTTCCATATAGAGAAGGAATTGAAAGTGCTGAAACTGACAATGTGCAATTCAAATTTTTAGATCTCATTTAAAAAACCTTGTCATCACATCTCTGTTCCACACACCTTATGATACCTTAAATAGTGTTGCAGTCTTAGACATATAAATAAAAATAAACAATTGAGCAACTATCAATAATATAAATCTTCTAATTCAACTTCAGCCACATGGTATTGAAACTTATCGTGCCCATGGGAAATCAAAGCAACTGCAGATAAATCTAAAACTAATTCGAGTGCTCCATGAGAGTGTAGCATGAGTGTATTGCGTTTGTTATGGTCCAGTTTTAACTTAAAATAACTGTGGTTTAGTCTTTAGAAAGAGGCTAATGAATTATATATATGAGTACCTACTACAAATAGAAGTGGTTATGATAATAGACGAATAGGATTAGATTGATGGAGAATTAGATTGAAATGATGTTTTTTTTTAGGTTTGGCGTGTTAGCTAATGGTTAGCTAACAATAATAAGACAGTAATTTTGTAAACGACTAGTCAGAAGAAGATTATATCGGGCAATTCCTAGTATTAGTTAAATTTTAAATTAATTAGTGCTATTGTATTAAAATGCTATGTGCAATAAGTAGTGTACAACTTTGCAGGTACATTTTGCATTAGCAATACAATTCTTTCACCAGTATCAGATTCATCAAAGGTAACAGCTGTTTAGTTTCATACACGTCAGTACGTCATTAGCGCAAAATGGTGTACGAATAATATATCAAGGGCATCGCAATAAAACCTAGTGCGTAACGTCTTGAAACACAGCTGTAGGTAACACTTTATCACTTGTGATATTAACGACAGATGTGAATTCCGAAACTGGAGTATTATTGTCCATAAAATATTATAATAACCCTTTAAGATAAATAAAAAAATGCTTCGAAAATCTATGAGAAAAACTGGATCTCTGGAGGCCCACTACCTACTTCCTTAACAGTCACAAGCATTTAATGTATACTCGAACAAACAGTTGCAGTAGTTCTGAAGCTGTTATAGAATATTCCTAATATTGTAAACTAAACATAAAATGTTAAATTTTAAAGAAAATTTCACGTTTTCATGCAACATTTTGTCTAGGACTTAAACTCAATTGTTTAATCGAGTACTTATACATATTTTTGCTCGTGACTGTACTCGAGGCAACGGTCTATGTCATGCAATGCGGTGTTTCCTTTCTATAACAGCAAGTCTTAGGTACTTTAAGAGCTAGTGGTAACCCCTCTACAAAGAGTTGGTAAGAACTTTTTCCTATGCAACTTATTTGTCAAAGCTAATAATAGATTGGTATGCGTTTGCAAATTTTCTGCATCTTCATCGGTAGATGGATGACCTTAAAAGGGTAGGTAGGATGGGAGGAATACAAAATCTGGGGAAGAGGGAGAAGAAAAGTAGAATAGAGGTTTGCAATAAATCGATGTGGGCTGATTTGATATTAATGATAAATTAAACCGCGGATTAAATTTTTGGAACCGCGCAAATAGAGTCAGTAACGTTTTGAAAGTGCCTGAGAAGGCCTACTCGAAATAAAAACCTTTTGATTTTGAAACAGAATAAAATGAAAGAGGCAAGACAGAAAATGCAAAATTTCAATACCACAATATACATGTAGGCCTACTAGCTAGCTGGTATGAAAATACTTGAACACATTATAAAAAAATATCCTTGCAATTGCGATACGAGTAGGTAGGTACACTATATTGCCTAAATAAAATCATAACGTAGGCGAGAAAATGATATACACCACGTAATAGGAACGAACTATTTTTATCATGAATTATTGCCTGAACACGTCCTATTTTCAGATACATCATTTTTCTCTTGAAATGGAAATAAATATCGAAATACTCGTTATCTGCTTTTAAAATTGTATACGACTGTATTTTGATGCTCATATTTTTTTCTGAACAGTTGATTTTCTTTTTTATGGGCGGGCATTGATTAACGAATGTGCATTGTTTTTGTTTTTCATTTATTCTGAAGAAGTATTCTTTTTTGAAAAGACGTGATTACTGAAAAATCCCGAAAACATGTATAATATTTAACTAGCTGTTGCCTGCGATTTCACTCGCGTAAATGTTGATGTCGGTTCGAACTTTCGGTGTTAATCTCAGCTAACTCGTATGGATTTAGCTGACCCCGGATTAATTACATCAAAATTGTTGAATTGTGGAAGAGTCGCAAACATCCATCCATCCTTTTATATTTGCATATGTACTTTTGCGAATACAATAGTAGGATTAATATTCCTTTCAAAATCCAAGTAACTGATAAACGCAAACATTTGATGTAACCTGTTTATGAAACAAAAGAAGTGTCCAATCAAGTAAATGAAATTGAAAGGGCTGTACTTAACCGCTATAATTTATTTTATTGACTTCCTACGTATTCCTGGTTTACGTTTGCTAATTTATTATAATCAGTTGCGAAAGCTTAGTTTATGGCTAATAAAGGCCGGTCGTTGAACAGGGAGTTTGTAGAGGATACTCAACTTTGGAATCCAACCATCATATGTAGTCTTCCCGGGACATATTGTGTATTAATTAAGAGTTTAAGGATATACTGAAATACCAAAAAACAATGCACTGTTACCAGAATCTTTTATATGAATTATGCCTGCGGCAAAATTATTAACTTTTCCATAATTAAGGAGAATTCCATCGTATTTTTTATTTCCATCATAAAATTTCAGCTATATTAAATGAACCTCTGGGTGAAGTTTATGAATCTTTAATCTGTTCACACTTAGGAATTATAATTTCAAGGTTTTTTAGCGTCTGCCACTTGATTCTTGCGACCTTGCTCCGTCGATGGCACTTTGCAGTTTAATAACTTAGCTAGTGGAAAATGTAACTTGGATGAATTTATATAAATAAAATAGAAAGGGAATTAAAACTTGGAATATGCGAGTGGTGGAATATTTTCTACCCATTGCTTTTTAGTTACTTTAAAAACTATACCTAAGGTAAATTATTTGACTTATTTGAAGAACTTTGATTTCCTTGAACCTTTGAACTTGAACCTTTTTTTGCAGTCTAGTGAATCATGATGAAAAGCATGATTCAACAGCAGTTCCTGAAGGTAAAACTACGTGCTTTTTATACATTTATCTTAGACTACGTCATTCTATAATATTAAATTTACCACCAAGTTGATCGAAGCAAAATTAAATTGAACTTGACATCTATTTTTAGAGGTCTACGCAAACCACCACGTCTAGTTGTATCAATGCAGTTGTGGAAGCGGGATAGCGCATTACAAGGTATAGAGTGTCGTCTCTTTTTCACAGCTGAAGTAATATTACTTTAAGAGGTGGTAGGTCCCCTTATTCTGTTAGCGTCATAGAAGGTTCGTGGAAACTGTTGAGCGATTTCCTTCAATGCACGGATATTTCCACTAAAGGTCATTTATGGGTCCCAGCATAAATTTTCTAGTCCTACGCATTTGTGATATTATTGCATCCAAAGACGTCACCGTGGAAATTAAATTACCGCAACATGGCTGCGGGGTTTCGATTTTCATTTTGTGTTATTTTTATTAAATTCTTATCAGTTTCGAAGAATTTTGGTTTGACTTTTTTCTACATTACCATTGCTGTAACTATTTTTGTAGTATCGCTTATTTTATATTCTATTCTATAAATAACTTTTTGCGTAATTACAGGTTTCCTGTAAAACTGACAAATAAGTACCTAATAAAGATATTTCCCTGAATGGTGTGGCCTTGCGTTTCTGTGAGCGGGTTATATTTCGTATATTTAAAGTGGCATACATACAGGTTTTAATATGACTTTTTCCAAGTTATCTTATTTAGTATGTTCTTAATTAATGATACATATAAAAACAAATCGTGAGGAAACCTAGATTAGCAAGCATCACATGGTGATCAACGTTTTATATTTATTTATTTAGGAAGACCTACGACCAACCTTGGAAAAATTCTGGTAAAGTATTATTTAAGGAATTAAACTTATAACAAATACTGGTCGGTAAATGATTCAGGGGGCCATTAAATAGTTATTATTGGCCAGTTCGATTTTATATGTTCGATAACTGAATCAGACGATCGGATCGCGTGTTTTCTTTTGCAAATAATTAAGGCCAGTATAAATTGAGCTTTCTGAAATAATGGTAAAATGTTGTCATTTGTTTTACATAGTATTTTAGTGTGTGGAATATACTTTAAGCCTTTCGTTCATAGATTTCTGAACCTGAATATAAGAGTGCTGAACAAAAATTATCCAAAAAAATAATAGTCTACTATAGCATGGGAATTTAAATGTGAAAAAAAAAACAAGATGATATACGTTACCGCAAATCCATAACATTCGTGACGGAAATATTTAACAAAAAAACATTAACAGTAATTTCAATCATGCTAAGTGAAAAAAAAAAATGGTTGGAGTTCAAACTTATCTGGACAATCTGAAGGATTCGTAGCAAAAACAAGGTATCTACAATCAATTTATTATTTTCGACACGTATTGTATAGTTCGTGGTGCTATTGAAATACATTGATTTTAAAGTAGTAACGAGTGACAGGCAGGCAAGTGGAAACTTTTAAACATGTACAGTAAAGAATTTAGGAAGTTATTGAGAACGAACAACTTGCTTCTACCAAAGCAGCCGATTCATGATGTAAGATTACTTTAAAATTATTGTTTTTTTTTCTTTTCATTAATTTAAAAAATATTTTTTTACTATAACTGTGTAATGACTCTGTCGACGTGTAACACTGTCCCATGACATCGTTTTTTTACCATGGCGAACACTCATGGAATGCCTCCGTCCTCGGGAATGCAATGGGGAATATTACTAGCAAAACCAACAAAATATTTTACCCTTCCTTATTAGCAAGAAGCCAAGGACTATACAGCAATACGGTGCAAACTATTGGCATATTTTACCTACTCCAAAATGTATCCACGACAAATGTTTTTTTTAGAGTAATAAATACATTAAAAATCTCCTTTTTCATAACTTTTTTCTTTTATCAGGACTTTTTATACGTCATCCGCAAGGTGTTCTGTTTGTCCAGTTTGTTCGGTGTGTATGGATCCAGAAGTTACATGAACTTATTGTGGTCAGCCATTGTACTAGGATCCTTGCTCATCATCGAAGTTATGGCAATTTGGAAGGTCATCAAAGCTCTGGCAGGCTTAGCCAGGGATATAACTGGGAATCGTAAGTGGCAAATTCAAGCTTTTCTCTTCTTATTTCTTGCCTAGTTTTATCCCATCATAATAGGGGTTGGCTTCCCTCGCCATTCTTCGTCAGATAATGAGTGGAAAACTGTGAAATAAGTATATTGTTTTTCGAAACAGTCCATAACCAACAAAAATAACCACTAGTTTCAGTTCCTCTCTTTGAAGTATCAGTGCAGACAACATTTTCCAGTATTTTTGTGATTATAGATTTGGGTTCATCCAATTTTATTTATTTTTTGGCCTAGCTGAAAATAACCTGAAAAGAATTTCCATACCAATATTTCATCAATAATACTTTGACAAAACCCGTTACCATATTTTTCCAGGAAGCGTAACAGCCCGTCTATCAGGGACTATCTTCTATTCGATATCCATTCTATCTCTAATACTGAGCTCAAAGCTGTGTTACTCTTGGCGAAAACTATCTACACTGTGGGCCAAAGTGGAACGTTCAGTGGGTGTCAACATACCTGCAGATAAAACGCTGAAACGACGGATGTTCTTTGTGGCCGGTACCATGACGTTTTTTTCATTGTGTAAGTATCTTGTCTTAGCAATTTATTTCTTCATCATCTTCATCTTACTGATATTGTCAATTTATCAATACTTACAGTATTGATAAATAGATAGATGGATGGATGTTTGTTATATTTTCACTCTAAAACGGTAAAACCCAATTTTGGCATAACTTTATAATTATGGAGTTAGCCGACACCCTTTTGACACATAGGCTACTTTATAACCTGGTAATGACTTTGTAGTTTCACGGAAAGTCGTCGGAAACAACTAGTCATTAATAAGCTCACTCCATCCCTTCTATACTGTGTAAAATCTTGGACCCCTTTACACGTCGCTACCTCAACCTTCTTTGTTATTTGTGTGATATAACTCAATCAAAATTTTTAAATATTTAATACAAACTACTTTTTTATGCTCGATTACGTGAAATAGTGATATTTTTACAATCGTTATCGATGATTAGAATAATTGTTGTAATTGCTGGAATGCATGAAAAGTGCAATTAATTTTAATACGCCACGTGTATATGTCACTGGCTTTTTTTTAACTCAAAATCGACTCTAGTTGCTTGGAAATAAGACTGAACTTGGTATAAAAGCATTCAAAATGGACTTCAACATTATTTTTAACTTTTTAATTTATTGATTTATCTTTAAATTCCAGTGGAACATGCATTGAACATCATGTCATCAATAGGCTTGGACTGTCCAGTACCTTTGATGCTCAAACGCTATGTTCTTATATCTCATGGATTCATATTTATGGGCCGTAAGTATTACTACCTTATTTGATACCAAATGTAACCATACTAGTATCTCTGGTGGTCTACCGCTTCATCTTAGAGTCATATAAAAGTTATGGAAGTGTGAATAGAATAGAATAGAAAAAATGTAGAGCGGCAACTCTTTTACACATCTACAATCATCATCTTCCTGCCGTTATTCCATTTTACTAAGTGTCGGCGCAGCAACACGTTTTTTTTTCAGCGTCTTCCCCTATCAGACGTCACTGTACCATTTACTCCTTTTTTATTCGTATCATTCCTTAGACAATCAATCCATCTTTTCTTGAAACCTATAATAATATTACTTTTAAAGGCGATGGTAGGCTCTTTGTTAGGCTCCCATTGGTATAATGTAGAACGGATTCGGATAATCCTTGAAATAGTTTCGTGCTCAGAAATCGGCAATACAATTAAGCATATGCTACTTTTTACTGCAATAACCAAATTGGCGTAGGTGAGTATATAGTAAAACAAAAGTGTATTACGCCTACAACGATGAGTTATAAATCATAATGTAGACGTAATAAATTCTCTATACATTAACATACGTTCATAAATACTCAATTTATTATATGTACTGAATTGAAATTGTTAAAGAGGATTATAAAATTTCATTATTTTATTAGCTTTCGAGCCAGTTATTGGTATAAAAACTCAGAATTACATATTGAAAGCATTTATAATTTATTTAACTATTATCAGTTGCGTAATTAATTATTTGTCAGCTGATTAATTATTTACATAATAGTATTTAATATCAATTTTAAACAGTCATGTTGTTGGAGCCCATACAAAAACAAACGTGCGTTTACTCGCATCATTCATTTGTGTGATACGTAAGGAATAAGTAGGTACTAAGTAAATAAAAGAATGGATGAGTTTACTAACATTTTCTTGCAGTCATTAAGCTAGAAGAAGAAGACGTTGCCGCAAAACCATATAATGAGAACTGTATAAACATTTCAGAGGACTATTCAGAATGGTTTGCTTTACCGCTTGTTGTAATAAGTACTATAGCCAGTCTACTGTGGAACTTCCAAGACCTACTAATAGTGCTTATCAGTATGGGACTAACTTCGAGGTATCACAGACTGAACCAGTGCCTTGCGAAGATATGCTTGCTGGAGAAGAAACAAATGCAGTCTGATAAAGTGAGTGTGCTGTGAACATTACGTATAAACTTATTATATGAAAATCGCCATTGTGATGGCCTTGCATTTTCGATTTCAAACGCAGGCAAATTATCAATATGACTTTTTCAAAGATAACTTCATGTATTTTCTTAATTCTAATAAACCAAATAATAAAGGAAAACATCATGAGCTATGGAACGCAGCATTCTTGGTGTTAAGCTACAAGACCGAATCCGGAACACCACGCTGCGTTCCAAAACAGGAATTACCGACGTTGGAAAAAAGGCTGCCAAACTAAAATGGGATTGGGCGGGTCATGTCAGCCGCATGAATAGTGACCGTTGGGCGAAGGTCGCCACACAATGGGAGCCAGCAGATGGACGGCGCCGCCGAGGCCGGCCCAGAAAGCGGTGGCGGGATGAACTCAACGTACACCGCCAGGACTGGTTCGAAGCGGCGCAAGACAGAGAATCGTGGAAGGACTTGGGGGAGGCCTTTGCCCAGCAGTGGGACACTATAGGCTAGGAAAAAAAAAAAAAAAAAAAAAAATCATGAGGAAACCTGAGATTCTCAGATATTGTAATATTAAATCGCGTAGTGATCTCTGCTGAAAAACGGTAAAACTTCAAGAACCTAAGCATTAAAAATGTCACAACGTTCGTTTATCCAAGGAAAAAATAAGATATCCCACTGGTCTTCTTATATTTGGTGTTATTCCAGAGAACCGAGGCAGTAAAAGTATACACGTGGCGTAAGTTAAGAGAAGCGTACGTGAAGCAGGCGACGCTGGTGCGCAGCATGGATGCGGCGCTCGGCGGCATCATCGTCTTCTCCTGCTCTTGTAACTTCTACTTCATATGCCTGCAGCTGTTCTTGGTTATCACGTAAGATGAAAATAACCTAGTCTGATTATTTTACTAATAGGCCAAAATAACCACCGAATGGTTTCTTAAACGTCAACGAAGCAGACACAGGCAGTGATGGCGGGTTGACCTTTTTTATTTTTTTTGTTTTCCGAGGTGAAACTCTAATGACTTCAATTTACGGCGTGGGTATATGTTGGACTTACACTAACCAAAAACACACTGGGCTCCTTCTATTACCAAAGCCAGAATCGCGGGATCGCTCGCACATGCTCTCCGCGACTCTGGCAAATGGCGAGATGACTAAACTTGTATTCATTTGTACCGAACTTGTCAATCATGGCTCTTGAAAAAGACAAGTGTAAGAAGAGTAGGGAGGCCTTCGCCCATCAGTGGGGCATTTCAGGCTAGTCACAATAATAATTATTATTATCTATACCGTATCGTATGGCAACAGGCGGCCTTTAAAAATTACTAAAAGTCGATCTACTAAAATCACTTATGTTTTTACAATGTAAAAACGTTCTAACTTGTATACTTTATGGCAAAAATTTAACACATCTTTTTGTCTAGACCACTGGTAACATGCCTGATTTTTTGGATTTCCCAAGACTCATACAGTTGTTACATGCTCATACAGTTTCAGCAGACTCATATGCAACCTCTTTCCAGTCAAGGACCATCCAGTAACATAGTAACAGGCGTCTACTACGTCGTGTCATTGCTCTGGCTTTGCGTCAGAGTGGGCAGTGTGGTACTCGCTGCATCAGATGTCAACGTGCACTCGCGTATTGCTCTCAAGTATCTGTATACTTATGAAACGCATGGATTTAATGTTGAGGTAAATTTTGAGATGTATTCTTATGTGTTCCCTAATTGCGTAAGTCGTAGGAAACCTTTGCTCAGTAGTAGGAGGAAGTCATCATAGAAAAAAAACAAGATACTATTATATTTATACAAGTGACAAAAGAAACGTTTTGAAATACACATAGGTACCATCTTCCATAAGCGACAAAAATATTGAAATTTTAAACTTAAGCTTCGTTCTTTGAAAAAAAATTAGTCTTCTATGTACCTATTATATCAACAAGTTCAAAACAAATAAGGATTAAACTCAAATATAATATTTCACACACACAATTTCTTCACTAACTTCCAAAATATACCCCAATCGGAATCAAAGGTCAAGTCCAATCACCAAACACCTAAACAAGCAAGAAATAAAACTAACCAAAAAAAAACACCCTTAATGTTGCAAACGTGCAAAACTTCTAGCTCGTTAGCTGCACCATCTATTTACTTCACGTAACCGCAATTAGAACTTCGTTTTGCAGGTAGACCGGCTCCAAGACCAACTAACTAAAGATTACATCGCCCTCAGCGGAATGGGTTTCTTCTATCTAAATAAAACTATTTTGTTACAGGTTGTACTCATTTTCTTATAAATACTAATAAATAAACTTCGACTCTTTGATCAAGACGTTAAGGTTGAGTTTTGATTGATTGGCTAAACGTTTTTGTAGTGTATTTTGTTTATTGTGAATATAGACTGTAGTGAATTGAGATAAGGTTAATTATTGTTTGTGTATGGTTGATTATAGCACATTAAGATGGACCCTAAGTCTAGGCTTGATAAATATGTGAATTTTGTTAGTTAGAGGATATTATATACGAAAGCAGGTTTGTTTTGCCATTATGTAAGAGGTGAGAAGAAAAACCTTTTTTATTTGAGTAGTCAATAATCTAAAGCTATTATTAAAGGTTTCAACGGCACAGACGCTGATTGGTCCTTTTGAGCACAATAATCACTCAAAAATTCCTGCTACAGAAATTACCAACTTGTCATATAAAGAGCTTATTTTCTTCAAAGTAACAAATAAAATGATTGGTGAAGATTGGAATGTAGGGGGATTCAATGAAACAATTCAATTGGTTCCTAAAAACATCCCTTTTCAAGATTCCCGAATGAAAACGCAGCCTAAAACTGTAAAAACATTAATAATAATCTTAACGTCTTGATAGAGTCGTGAATCTTTCAGGAAGGGAACCTAATCCTGTTTTATAATTGCAGATGGCCGGCGCTATAATAACTTACGAGCTCGTCCTGATTCAGTTTGATAACCAAGGAAGTGATGGTCTTCAAGTCAACATTACTACATAATACTTGGTTCCTTGTGTTATTCAAAGAAAAATATGTACGGTTGGGCGCTAAATGTTTACCAGCTTTCAAACTTGATTTTTGTCACATTGATGTGCAGTAAAGTCTTTAATCGTATAACAATAGTTTACTTATTACCGTACAAGTTTTGCTTTTGTGTTGTATAATTGTCTGTACAATTATATACCTTCCTACCCTTATCCCATTTTACTTGGGGTCGGCGCGACTAGATTTTTCATCTATTCTCTCCTATCAGAAGTCACGCTATCAATTAATAAATTATAAACCCCATGGTGGTAAATATTTTAAGAACCTAACTGTACACTGCTTACTTCTGGTTTCTGAAAGTCTGATCAATTAAATCTGCTGTCAAATCAACTGATCCCGACTGTAATTTGTTTGTAAAACTTACAACTAGTCACAGAGCTTTACATGAGATTTGACTGACAATTAACAAATTTTGTGTTGATCAGCGTTAGAGAAAACCGGAGTAAATTTTCAGTAAAATTAAAGTTAAGTATAAGTATCCAGAGAGTATAATTATAATTCGTACGTTACAATTCCTACTGACTTAAATTAAGAATGTTTTCAAAATAAATACACTTTTCAAATATAACATACATGTTTTTAATTGGAAAATGTTTCATTTCTTTATTGTTACACTAAAAACAGAATAAGTTATATTCATATAGAGTTATGTTGGAACAAAGACTTGTGTTAATTTCCGCATTGAACCAATATTAACATGACCTTATTCACAGATATAGGTACTATTGGGGCTAATATCCGCAATTGACAAATGAAACTAGTTTTTTCCTCGACTTAACCCGTTTGTATTTATTTTATTGTAAAACCTATCGTTAGGTGGATTCATAATTATACGTTAACGGTTTACTTACGCCATTATATTGGGTTAGTCCGAATAGTTTTGGGCCTGTGAAAACCGGCTTTTGCTGTAAAATTTAGATTTTCCTTTCATTTCAATCTATAGTAGAAACATATATAGTCCAGTCATTTGGTAGAAAATAAGGGGGTTACCTGGAAAGTTTTCCGGGAGTTTTGAAAATTGGGTATTTTATAGATTTGGATATGCTCTTTTCGAATTTTAACTTTGCCACCTCGTACGACCGCCGCTCGCGCCGCCATTTAAAAAAAATGGCGCCCAAAAACGGTTTTTTGGGAATATCTCCTTTCTGAGGCATTTTACGAAAAAATCAATTTCTACAAAATTAAACTAAAAAAAAATTCCTACACTTTATGTCTTATTCACTTTTTCATAAAATCAATAGTTTTGGATGTACGAGCACCGCAAAGTTATACTTATTCATCTGCACCACCACGTGTTTTGTTGTATATTTTTCTAAAATGTTCCATTACTGCCGCCGGTTTTCAAGTGAATTGTCACAAATAAAACAATTTTCCGTATAAGAAGCCATAGCTCTAAGAACATAATCCACACTGTACGTCAATAAACGTACATTGGTGATTCAGTCTAAACTAAATATTTCTCTTAATATAGCTTCTACCGACAAATTTTTCGTTAAAGTTTCGTTCATAGTCGAGAGAAAGGGCCCGATTCAAAAGTGACATATTACGGCGGCAGTAATATAGAACAGTCAAGAAAAATATACGAAACACTCGTAGTGGTGCAAATGAACAATACTTTGCGGCGCTCATACGTCCAAAACTATTGATTTTATGAAAAAGTGATTAAGACATAAAGTGTAGGAATTTTTTTTTAGTTTAATTTTGTAGAAAATTTCTTTTTCGTAAAATGCGTCGGAAAGGAGATATTCCCAAAAAACCGTTTTTGGGCGCCATTTTTTCAAAATGGCGGCGCGAGCGGCGGTGGTACGAGGTGGCAAAGTTAAAATTCGAAAAGACCATATCGAAATCTATAAAATAACCAATTTTCAAAACTCCCGGAAAACTTTCCAGGTAAAACTACCAAATGACTGGACTAATAGCAATTTAAGAACATCTCAATATAAAAGTATACGCGAATTTATTGCACGGGTAGCCCAGCGGTACAGGTCACCACACTAATTACGTAGACTAGGTGTCGCAGGTTCGATCCCCGGATAAGACAATAATTTGTGCGATCCACAGACGCTTGTTCTAAGTTTGGGCGTCTTGAGGCATATGAATTGAATGTCTGTATAAGCCCCGCGACACAACAATTAAATTCCTTAGTGCAAGAGTTCTTTTTTTTAAGTCTATTTATTGAAAAGTCACAAATTAGTTTAGCTTGATTATTACAAATAAACTATTCTAAATGACAACTGTCCATAGTTATAAAAAAAGCTCTCTAAATCAAGTCCGGTTCGATATTGATGGATATCTATCAAATTAAATGAAATTACTACGTCGAAACATGGTGGCTCGTATTCGTTATGTCTGATTGCAGGTTAACTTTGTCATTCCGATAAACACATATTATTTGTAAGTACATACAAGGTAATACCAACACTATAATAAGTAAACAAATAACACGAAAAATACATTAAACAAAATTGTTTTCGACATCCTCCACTAAAATGAATTCTATTTTATAGAGCTGAAAGTTTGAAATCGTGTGAATGGGTTCAAATTTTTTATAATCGGTCCCAACATGCGATAGGATGTAAAATATTTTTCGTAGTAAATACAGGCTGTTAGTATCATTCATTTATTAATGTCAACAGCAAAATATGAATAAATAAAGTTTAGTGTTTCAATATTGGTTAGGAGAACGAACATTATTACTGTTTTAGTAAGTTTTGTTTTTTATAAATATGTTGTTTTATGTAAAATTGGAGGCCTTTGGCCGTTAGTAGTTATTGTACCCGATGCCGGGGCGTTTGGGAGCCGTTTCGAATAGAAAAATAGGTAAGTTATTTTGTTTTTATTATATTTATTGTGTATTTTATGCTACTGAAGATCTGCTAAAGATTTCTAATTACACAATTGTTATATTATCGAATTTTTTTTTCTCAATACTTTGTTTATTTATCGAAATAGAAACAATATTAAGTTGATTTAAGCTTATCGATTGTAATATGTGTATTGACTAAATAATTCCGAAATTCAAGTCTTAAATCCGTATATATCTAATTAAATGCCTGTCTTAACGCCCTTCGATAATTTTTCAGGGATCAATTAGAAGCGGAATGCAAACTTTTCTATGGTGGCTTATAATATGCAACTAAATTCGCTTCAGACGAATTATGAGAAAAAACCTGATGTAAGTAACTTTTATTTACTAAAATATGTCACATTATCCCAAAGGCTTACGTTAGCTTCTAACAATACTGGTTTCAACTGTATACTAAACTACTAATACTCAAAACTATTTTTCACATTGACTCCCTAACCTCCATAACTCATTGCTTAGGTACTAAGTAATGAGTCATTTTTTTGCATTGTATTTTTTTCTACTAGTTTTTAAATCTTTTTTCTTTATTCATTTTAAGGTTTTACACGATTAATTCTTGTTCTATAAGTAAAAAAATAGCTTCTCTGTCAAAGCACAGTAATCAAAAATACTTACGGAAAAATCAAAATCACAAGGTTTTTCTTTCGAGTAGGCCTTTTCAGACACTTTCAAAGCGTTACTGACTCTAGGTGGAGAAGAACCGGCAAGAAACTAAGTAGATACCGTACCGTTCATCATTAAGTAAGACATCATCCATCCATTATTCAAACTCTAACTATGATTAGTTAGAGTTTGAATAATAGGCTATGTTTTCTTTTCAGCATTTTCTTCCCACATTAAACAGCATACTCTCGAAGGCTCGTTTCTTCGGCGTGTCAGGTTACGGCGTCACCGTGTCTTTCTTGTGGAGTCTGACGCTGCTTGTGGCCCTAATTATCGTGGAGACCCGAGCGGTATACAGAGTATTAAGGCTGGTGACTAAATATGCTAGCACTAGCGATGGCCGTGAGTAGATTATATATTGTATTAAATATTTTGCAATTTTAGGTTGTTTTGTTGTAACAGTCGTGGGGGCTTTGCAGTTCTATGTATGGATTTGTGTGTACGAGATGTTAGTGCTATTTTATTTTACAATAGTCAAACAAATCTACAATCCGTATCTAGCATTATTCGAACATTAATTAAACCCTTTTGTAGAAATCTAATGACAGACTACTAAACTACTGTCAGACATATTTTGTTTATTTTTTTAACTTAAATAGTCGTAGCGCAAATACCAATGTGACTTTTTCAGAGTTATATGTACTTTCTTAATTATTCTAAGACGCTACTGACAAACGGTGAAGGAAAACATCCTGAGGAAACCTGGATTTACTTATTTTTTTTACAGAAGGGCTTACAGGACACCTAGCTGGTTCTATTTTCTATGGCAACGCACTTTTATCATTATTCTTCTCCATTCAATTTATGCAGTCATGGAGAAAGCTATCCGTTCTATGGCAGAGAATGGAAACCACTAATGGACTGAGTTTCTCACCAGACAAGTGTATAAGAGTAAAAGCAATATTTGTAGCAACTTCGATCCTGGTTTTGGCTCTTGGTAAGTACCTAATATATTGTATTTTCATGTAAAGATATGCAACCACACACCGGCTTAAGCAGACTGCCAATTTAATAAGGACCTTATTTCGTTTGGTTTAAGATTTAAAATGCTAAAACAGACTCGACTGATGAAGCTCTGCAGAGATTTTAAAACTAAAAATCTTGAGAACAATTTTTGATATCGGATTTGAATTTTAAAGTGAAGAAAATGTATAGAAAAATGGATCTATTGGTCCTTAAATACATGTTATCCAGTCTAGACAAGTTTAATATTTCAATTTGTATTTAATCTGCCATTTACAAGTGGAAAATATACGTAGGAATCATTGCGTTTGAAAAGCACCGTCATAATCAGACTTTTTTGTGCAAAAAATGATTTTCTCTTTTGTTTTCTTTATATAACTCCTGAGGGAGGGTTGTTAAGTAAGCTGTTCGGTTTATCAATAACAAAGTTAAATCGCATTCACCGCGGTTGGTCTATGGATGGTTGACAATTGTAAATACACTGAACCCTTTTGTTCCATTTGTGCCCAAATATGTTAAATTTGGCTTTCAGTCTGTCAGTTGAATACCACATTTTTCATGAATACATTCTTGATGATTAATAATCGTTGGCAATATTTAACGGTACGATCGTCTTTTTTACTTTCTGAGAAAAGGTCTAGGAGACGATTTCGAGTCCAAAAGTAATAAACAACCATCATAATAATTATATGACGCTAAATAAATTGGTCGATGTATCATCACATTTTATATTAAAGTTCTCAACAAGGCCTCTGCATGTTGGACCTGTGTTCCCGCGTAAGCCTTTAAAAAAGACCAGGTTCCTTTCTTTGAAGTTAGCCCGTGAATTAGAAGAAATATGACGCTGACTCTGGGTGACGTCTGATAGGGGAGAATGGAATAAAAAAACGTGTTGCACCGACCCTAAGTAAAATGGGATAAAGCAGGAAGATGATGGCGCTAATTTGAATACTGGTTTGTGTTTCAGTGGAACATTTGATGAGCATGATGAGTAAGCTAGATTTCAGTTGTCCACCTAAAGAAATGCTTCGCCTATACATTTTGGAAACGCACGAGTTTCTGGTAGGACCGAGTGAGTTATTTTTTTTTATTATTTATCTCTGGCATCCGACCGTCATGTTTCCACAATAGAAAATGGTATTTTTTTAAAGTCTATACTAAATAGTGGTTACTTGCTCCTTTGAACAGTAAGAATAAATTGCTTATTTATGGTAAGGGATTCATTGTATGCTCTGTATCTATCTAAATTGTTATGTACCTAATAATGTCAAAAGGGTAAAGATAGACACTAACCTTCATAATAATGGAGGTTAGTGTCTCCATGAATCCATGCTGTCTTTGTCACTTCAAGTAGAATGTAGGGAAAGTAGACATTCTATAGAATGTCATTTGCCTGAGTTTCTTATCATTCATAGAAATTACTTTATAATGTTTATTTAATTCAATATACTTACAGTTAACTACAACACCGGTATAGGAATTTCTATATTCATTCTAAGTAAATTCGCGACGGCGCTGTGGAACTTTCAAGATCTAATCATTATTCTTATCAGTATGGGCCTAACTTCGCGGTACCGACGACTTAATTTGTATGTTACCAATGCGATCGCGTTCGAGAAATATCATGAGGGGCAGAAGAGGGTACGTTTTGTTATGTTTCTTATGCATTCTTTTGTTTTTTTTTTGTTTGCTGTATTTTGAACAAATTTATTGTTATTTGGACAGAGAGAGAGACAGACTATTGAGTTTATTGGGTTGTTTTTGGCACCTTATGATGACAGTTTTATTAAATAAGAATCAAAGTTATACAACGACACAAAAATATTGCGATTTTTTTTTATTTAAATTGAAGTCTAATCTTATTTTGATGTATTCGTGCAATCGTCTTGTATGTTTGTGCTTCTGAGAGTTGAACTGTTTTAACTTACTCAAAAAAATTTTGGTTTAACTAATATTTTCTCGTTTGCTATTTCCACAGTTTGGCACCGACCTGTACCTAAACGTTCAGTTATGGCGACGTCTTCGAGAGGCGTACGTGCGTCAGGCAGCTCTCGTTCGTCTGGTAGACAAGAAACTTGGAGGCCTAATACTTCTGTCCAACACCAATAACCTGTTCTTCATCTGTCTGCAGCTGTTTAATGGGATAAAGTAAGAAATATTAATATTTGAGATTCAGTACTTAACCAATCGTGAGTGTTGATTGAATAAGAAATATCAATTTCATCATCACAATTATCATCATTAGCTCGTTGCAGTCATCATTAAAATTTCATCTTGTCTTTGTGCCAATAAATATCTTAGATGAGTCGAGTATTCAAACGTATAAGACAGTGATTTAATAAAATTTATTGACTTGTTTTGAAGTCTAATGAACTTACTTAAGGAAAATAAGACAAATGATAATCCAAAAATTACAATCGAACTAAAAGACACTTTTCCAAGACGGTATAGCGGCAGGAAGAAAAGTCATCATTAAAAAAATGATCGTCAAACAAACCAGGCTGCAACAACATCTTTAAAAGAGGTCTTACCTTATCCGTAAAAGCTTAAAGAAGTACCAAGCCAGCTTTATCGATTAGCAAATTGCGCGCAAAATCCAAAATAAAGCTCTCATACAACTTTTTTGCCAAAAAAGCGGTTACAGAGACATGATGTAGCAATATCAGAATCTCTTCGTGAAAGCTTTTCGCGTTTAACACTTGGCCAAGCAAGATGACAATGAGATCTAATGAAGTGAAAAATACAGTAATGGGTATAATTCTCCGGGAAATCGGTTTGCCTTCGTCTGGAGTTGTGTTTTTCATGTTCTCCGGTAGTTTTTGTTAGCTGTGTGGGTATTTACTTGGTTATGTCGGTAATTAAGTACGTTTTGTGAGGTGAAAATTATTTTTCCATTAACTATTTCTGACAAAAATTGTTGCGGATTCCTGTGCAATTATTACTATTAGTTATTCAGGGACAAACTGGCGTAGGTGCAGAACCTACAGATTTACGTGCCTTTATTTATAAAACACTAGCTTCTGCCCGCGGCTTCGCCCGCGTGGTAAAGGGACAAAAAAACCAAGGTCTTTTCTTAATATTTTTTTCCGTAAGAACCTTCTCCTAATAATAACAAATACAATAAAAAAAGAATTAGTGAAATCGGTCCAGCCATTCACGCGTGATGCCGTGACCAAGGAAAACGGGTTTCATTTTTATATATATAGAATTACGTAATCTTGTCAAAGTGCTAGGTAACAATGTCAGGAGTGTGAAAAAGGTGTGTCTTGAGACTTATAGTGTACTAGCTTCTGCCCGCGGCTTCGCCCGCGTGGTAAAGGGACAAAAAAACCAAGGTCTTTTCTTAATATTTTTTTCCGTAAGAACCTTCTCCTAATAATAACAAATACAATAAAAAAAGAATTAGTGAAATCGGTCCAGCCATTCACGCGTGATGCCGTGACCAAGGAAAACGGGTTTCATTTTTATATATATAGATTCGGAAAGTCGGTGCGCGCGTGGAGAATGAACTCGAGACATTTGTCTTGGCAGTTCTACGGTCTTACCACTAGGCTATCACGGCTTTGAGTAGCATACCTAGTATAAATAAAATTGACCCTTATTCATAAGTGCTTTATTACTAAAACAAAAGAGCATCAGTATTTATATAAATTCTTACATTATGTGTATATCATAGTTTATACTTTTTCAAAAAAGAAATTGAATTCAAATGTATCCCGCAACTATATTTTGCTCATAAAAATACTCTCACAAATCGGATTCGTTCATATTCTATAAGATTAACTTCTTATTTTCTTATAATAGAACTAAGTTACGGTGAAAATCCGCTTATAAAGCTGATCCGACAAAATGAGATATTATGGAGGCTTCTTAATATTAGTTTTACATACCACTATCATAACCCGTGACTTTTTTACGTTATTTATACGGCGATCTTCACAATCCATGAAATTAATGTTTTGTTTAAATAAATGACGCAATATGAATGAACTAAACTTTGTCTTTATAGTATTTCGTGTATGCAAACCCAGAAAGATATGTTAGGTCGAACTGAAATTCTTGTCCTACGCGGGAATCGAACCCTCAACACGTTGCGTACAGTGGTAATTGGTTTGATGACCAATACCACTCGCCATACCTATACTTTCCGTGCAGTTAAGATTAAATAGGAAAAATTGAAGCGAGACGGCGCGCAGTACCTGGCGTAGAGTGACGTCTCAACAGACTTAATTTAAAGACAATTTTATTTATGGGCACTGGCCACAACAGGCCGAATTGATTTCTAAGTAGACTAATTCATATTGTAAACTTTCCAGTCGAGACAAGAACAGCGCTCTGGACCGCGGCTACTACCTCTTCTCAGTCGGGTTCCTGATCCTAAGAGCGTGCGGCGTGGTTCTAGCCGCGTCAGATGTACACAGACTCTCGCAGAAAGCTGTCACCTGCCTAAATAACTGTCCCAGCCATAGCTTTAATATTGAGGTAAGTAATGAACCACTTAGTGCTTTGCATGATAAAGAATAAATGCAAATAAATAAAGCAAGAGGAATAATATTTGCTTTGTGTCTAATCACTGGGTGGCTGACAAAAAGGTGGATGATCAACCCAAAACATGTCCAATACTGTATCTAACTGTATTGTTCCGATAGTTTTGGACATGAATTACATAGTATGTATACAAGCCAATATTGACAAAGACAACGCCACAGTGGGCCCTAAACAACGAAAACGAACGTCGCGGCAGGCATAGAAGAAAATTTTGGTTGAAATTGGCCTCAGTATACACAGGCCTCAGTATGGACAGCAAGAGGTATGAGAAGTATGTCTGAGGGCAGAAAGAGCAAAAAAAAAGTATTTTACGCGAGGCTTTTTTTTCAGGTCAAAAGACTACACTATCAGTTGACGCACGACCATGTAGCCTTGACCGGTATGGGATTCTTTTCACTAAGAAGACAAGTGCTATTAGAAGTAAGTATCATGTTCCTTCATAAAATCACAATACATCATGCAAATGATTGTTTTCTAGGTTAGTCAATAAGAATCTTGTGAGGGAAAATTGTTTTAGTAAAATCAATAACTGTTTAATTCTTTTTTAGGTGGCAGCAACGATATTGAAATATGAGTTAGTACTGATACAGTACGATAAATAAACCAAAGAGGATACAGATTATTACTTATTAACTGAAACCCGCGGTTTTCCCCGCTCTTGCCCTATTTGATGAGCTATCCAACACAAAATGTTTTCGATTCCAATAGTTCCTGAAATTCACGTGTTCAACAAAACAAACTAATATAATTATACTACGTAGACAATGTTATGTTCAAACAATAAAACATTTTTTAATTAATTATCTTGTTATTTAGTATACATTCTAATTATCGTGTTAAATTTCAGATGAAACAAATATATTTAAATTGGACCGAAAGACTAATTCTGTGTCGTACTTGCACATACACAAAGTTTTGAACTTAAATAATAGTGCAATCGAAATATACCTTTCCATTTCCACCTGAATTTTTGAAACATCGGAAAAATCAGCTCTATTTTTACCACAAAAATCCACAAACAAAAAGAAACGTGAAATAAAACTCCATACCGAGCCAATTTTACTCGCGTTGTGTACGAATGCATAAAATACAGGTATTGTGCCCAAAAAAATAGCAACCCATTCATAAAACTATCGAATTCCGAACTACGAGTAACAGGAAGGTGAATCACAATGGAAAATAGACCTTATGATCTTGTACATTAAGTCTTATATTAAAATGTAGAGGCATAGAGACATGAATGAATAAAAATAATGAATTAAAAACCGGTGGACAAATATACAGCGACAATGTATTTTTTCTCCATTTGTATCAATGACTTTTGATAGAAGTTCAGTAAACGACATGAAGCTATGCGTTATCCGCTATAGCCGAGCAGCGAAAAATACAAAAAAAGAAGGGAGGTATTTCATTAAAAAATATAAGTGTTGCACACACTGTAGGTATTTACATTTTTGCCAACGATGTGATTTAACGAGAGCCAACTCGCTTCGTCGCATCGATTTGGTGTCATTTCTGAGTCGTCGCCATATGCGTAGGTCTTAATACGATTCAGATGTTACTTTTTTTCTTGTTGCTTACTTAACAATAGGTAGAAAACAAAGGTAGCCTAATCATGTACAACGAAGAACGAAAACTCATGGCAAGAGCCTACCACCACATTCTAAACCAAGACTGTTGTAGTTGTGGGAGCGAGACAGAGCACACGGTATATAGCAGCGTCTCTCTTTCACACCTGTGACTATTCTATTGTGAGATGTAGTAGTAAGCTCCCTGATCATGTAATACTGATGCTATAACACCTTAACAGTGTTTCCTCCATTAGCATCGTGTGCACGTACGGCCTGGTTGAAAATATCGCCACTTTCAATATTATTTCACATGATATGTAAGCCGATCGGGATTTCTTCGGGTATTTGGAACCGAGGCACGTTTAGACGCACTCATTGAGAAGATGTTTCGGTGTTGCTGTTGATATTATTATGGTTTTTGTGTTATTTTGTTTTTAATGGTACTGTATACGGGCTTATAAAAGTATACAAATATTGTTGACGCAGAGAGACACCAATAAATGTGGTAAGCGCCTAGTTATTCGAAGACGATTGTAGAAATACGTAAATATATACGGATATAATTAATTATTTCTCATCCCGTTATACTTAACTACTTTTTTTATTAAATTTTACGTTTTATTACCATAGCACGTATTTGAAAAATGAAAATTAATAATAGTTGAACCAAAAAAAAGTGAGCTTAAAAGAACTAGGTTTTTTTTGAGGTACGAAACTAAAAAATAAAATCGTAGTCAATAAGTCATTTCTCTATAAATTACAAGTTATAAAGCCATTATGTACGTACGTACTAGTGTATTACATGTCAGAGAGAGTCAGAAATAAGTCTGTATCTGGTTGTAACCTGATTAATGCTCCCGCGTCGCGCGGTACATTTGTCATACGAGACTGATGTAGTTATCACTGCTAGTGACGGTTAGCTCTCAATGTAACAACGTATTGCTTTTGAATGAACGGCCATGTTCGCTTATAAGAATAGTTTTTGTAGCCTTACTAGGTAAGTATACTTACAGTATATTTATATTGTAAATTTAAAGACAACGTGCTTCTTAGGGGCGCTGCTACGTCGCCGTTGTGTCGTCGCTGCAAAGCCGTTTCGCCGCCGTTTCTTCTCCCGCAGCAAGAGTACAGGAAGCAATGAAGAGTGGGCGATTGGTAGACATCTTTTGAATGTTGACCCTCAAAAACTGCTACTTAATGACCTATTTTAAATAAAGGTCTCCTTTTTTTTACTTTTGTAAAACAGTAATTGTGGGACGCTGGATTAAGCTGCAGCTATCAGCAGAAACTTCTCAATTGAACTATGGTAGCAGAATTACTCGACGAGCTTGTGTCGTTGATTCGATGAACGAAAAATCGGGCCTTGGTTGTTTTCAGTCGGTACAAATCCAACATATCCTAAAAACATCTGAAAATCTAATGACGACGCCCCACGCCAAAAGCATTGCGCGTGGGGAAGTGATTAGTTGGTAGCCAAATGAGCGGTGTCGGTCTAATGCAACAATTTCACATAGATATAAATAGTGATATATTTCATTTATCCGTATTGTTATGTCTCTATCTGCCTATAGTGAAAAATTGAAAGAATATTAATTACTGAATAGCGAAAAAAGTTGTTGATAATGATTTAATTTTATCTGGTGTACATGAAGTACTTTCCAAAGTTTACTTGGATGTTTTTTATATACGCTTTAAATCTCTAAAAGAATATTTAAATCGGTTACCATCAACATAACCGGTATAACATATTCGGTTACAATCAAAAGCAACTACAATGTAATAACGTATTTATTAACCAATTAACTTAACATACAATGTTTGTCTCCAAGTCAAGCAATTAAACGAACTACAAGGAATTACTACTGAAGTGGTCTTTAACAGAGCCTTTAGGCATCCAATTATTCTAAATTAAGCCCGTGGGTACGGAATGTGGCGAGTTATAATTGTATCTATTGCTCTCATTGTATTGAATACTGGAGCAGATGTTGACTGTATTCATAAATTGATAACCAATACAAGATTGGTATTTAGTTAACTAGAAATAACAGTTTTCCAACAGTTGAATTTATTGATTTAAATCTTTTTATTTTACACATTTTTATATTCTATGACTTTCACACAACGCCATCTTGTATCAAATTAGCAGAGCTTTTCTTATGAGTACTAGACTGAGATACTTCTAAATGCATACATATTATAGACAAATTACGCCTAGACACAGAACAAACGATCGTGCTCATCACACAAACATTTGTCCTGGTTGGGGATCGAACCTACGACCTCTGGTATAGCAGTCAGGGCCACTCACCACTGGACCACCAGGCCAGTCAAATCAATAAAACAAAATAAATTTAAGTATTTTACTATACTATAACTCAAATATTTTATTTTCTTTAACAACTTATATTCGAATGCGAAGCTCTATGTCTATAAATATTATATAGCCTTAAGAAAATAATTTACTATTAATTATATAAATAACAATTTATCTTTTAAACAATATAAATTCACACTATATGCATTTCAATCGGCTCAGGCTTTACCGGCGATATCCCAGCAAACTGCACCAACACCAGCTCGTAAGTCACAATAGTTCCTGCTATCTGAAACAAAAATAATACAATTATTAGTTATACTGTAAAAGTAAAGGTTTTTAAGCCTCAAATTTAACCATTCCACGTTTCTATTCTCCTGTCGATCAATCGTTGCCGCTTTTTTATATTCTATATAATGTATAATCTTCAGCTGATCAAAATTCTTATCATTAGGATCACTGTTTTTTTTTTTGTTTGGGACTAGCCCACCACACATGCCCGTCATTGCAACTCCTGTAAGCCAGGATCTACAATGAGACCAACGAATACCACCGAAACAGTGAAGCTCGGTGTGTCCCAGGGGAAATGATTGATTGTCTTGGAACCCGCAATGAAATTAATCAGAAATAGTAAAAAAGGAGGAGTAGGAAAAATATATGTTCCACTTCCCTCCATTGCAAGCGGGAGACAAAAAGAAATAGCTAATATTAGCAAGGAATAGAGATTTCACAACTGAGTTAGGCCCAGTTGCCAGGCACCACGGATTTAAATTTACAAATTAAATGGGTCCTATGATTTTAGGAGCTGTTATTTTGATTCCAATAGTAGGTATGGCAAAAGCGTCTGAAAGCACGGAAATTTGCTCTGGTGGCAACAAGATCCTCATAGTAAACAACACCGGATGTCGGTTGCAAACTATCTAGTAAAGCGTTACGTTCGTCATGCCAAAGACCACACTCCCACAGAATATGATGTGCACTCTGCTCATATTCACTGTTTGCTGTCGAACACTGACACAATGGTGAAACGACAAGTTTAAATGAAAATAATTTGCTTTTAAAGTTACCATGTCCCGTAAGGAACTGGGCTACACAATGGTCAATCTCTATCCAAGTCTTCTCCAGTCGCTCATGAACGGATGGAAAAAACTGGTAAAGATGACGGCCCTTAATAGACGTTTCCCATCTAACCTGCCATTCCACCATCAGTTCCTCGGAAACATCTGTTTGCGGTTTAAATAATCTATCGATCCTATTACGTTCGCGAAGGGTTAAAAAATCGTTTTTCAAAAATTCTCTGGTTGAATAATACATAGCCGCGCGACGCTGTATTTCGAGGTCAACCGGTAAAACGCCTGCCAAGACGGGCAAGGCTTCCGTACTAACAGTCCGATAGGCTTTACACAAGAAAATCAACGCCAACCGTTGACTTTGAAGTAGTTTACGTCGTGCCGCGCCTATTGTGGCCCTATCAGCCCAAACAGGCGACCCGTAACAAATGCATCCCAGGTACGTAGCCCCGTAGACGATTTTCAAGGTGTTAAAGGAAAGCCCCCAGGTTGACGTGGAAATCCTTGTCAAAGCATAAAAGTTGTTTTTTGCTTTTTCTCCGATTGTTTTGATATGTTCAATGAATGTAAAGTTCCTCTCTAAAACAAGGCCGAGATAACAAACACTATTTCGTTTTTTGACTGTTATACCATCAAATTTAATGCTAGGCGACGATTTTAGATTTCCTTTGAGAAGTAATTGAAATGTTTTGTGAGGTGCAAAAGTCAGACGGTTTCGTTTACCCCAACTAGAAATTAAACGCAAGCTTGTATCAGCTAAATTTTCAAGCCCGGCACGAGTATTAGATTTAATAAGCAGAAGGCCATCGTCCGCGTAACCCGTAAGTGAGCAGCCGTGCGGTAGAGGTATCGCGAGGAAATCATCAAACCCTAAGTTCCATAAATAAGGGCCTAACACCGATCCTTGAGGGCATCCCAAGGTCAATGCCTTCGACACAAAATGATGACCAAGTTTTAGTTTAGCTGAGCCATGTAAGAAATAGGAGTAAATAAGCTGATAGATGTTACGGTAGCAGCCGCGTGATTTTAATTTAAGAAGTATCATTGGCCACCATGCGTTGTCGAAGGCACCGGAGATATCCAAGAAGATACCCAAAACGTAGTTCTCGTCTGACGAGTACACCTGCCTTCTGACCGAGATAGCCGCGTCTATTGTTGATTTTCCTATCGTAAATCCGAATTGATTTTTGTGAAATTTTGGTCCGTCCGGAAGTAATCGTGGGACGATAAGGCGCTCAAGTAATTTACCCAAAGATGGTAACAGGGTAATAGGTCGATAAGACTTAGGGTCATCTGGCGCCTTATCGCCACTTTTCGGAATAATTCTAATGAAGCCTTGACGCCATAAGCGAGGGAAAACGCCTTCAGCAATACATTTATTAAATACCGTTAAAATACAATCGCCCGATACCTTGCATGCCTCCTTTATCATCCTGTTAGAGATTTTGCCTTCCCCGGAGGCTTTATTAAGAGACAGTGATCTAACAACATTGATAAACTCGGCAGCAGATGGAAGGTCTGACATTGGAGATGTAGGAATATCGGCAGCGAAAGTTCTTATTTGCTGGTGATAGTCGTCGTCGGCGCCTTGATGATCGTCCGGTATGAGCGAGTTTAGAAGTACTTCCGTGGTCTCTTCTATCCCGGCGGTGTGCATATTATTAATTTTGATGTTATGTATAAAAGCCAGATTTAATGATCTGTTGGCTTTGAACTCGTGGTATAGAGGAGACCACGGACCCTCCCTATCTAGTTTTTCGACTACTTTACGCAATAAGTTTCCCTTTGATTTTTCAATGGCAGCTCTATAACGCGACCGAGCTATTCGAAAAGAAGTCAAAGCAACAACGAACACGTCTCCGGTTATTTTACGTTTCCTAAGACGATTAAGTTTTCTACGCGATTTACGATATACTTTACGCTGTTCAGTGAGGAAGCCGCTCCACCAGTCACATCTGTGAATATTGGTCATAGATCCGCGACCAATGGCTACATCAGCACAGTAAGTGAAAGTCTCTGATAACATTTCAGCACTTTCTTCCGCTGACAGGCCGTCCCGAGAGAAGTCTTTGGCATGACATGCGAAAAATGAGCGGAAGAAGTCCCAATCAGCGTTCTTGGTTTTATATCTATAGTCGCCCTTGACGACATTACCATGAGAACCTCGCGGCGCTTCCGAAGCAAATTCGTACACAATCAGACAGTGATCACTACAAGACGCGTCTGGCAATACGCGCCATCTATCTAAGCGGACGTCTGCACTCGATAGTGTGACGTCAATAGAAGATTCGCCCATTTGGCTGCAAAAAGTAGGTGGTGCATCAGGGGTGTTATGAATTGATAGATTCATCTCAGCGATGAAATCTTCGACAGCGCACCGTCGATCAGTATCGGTAGCCCTAACTTTGCCATACCACAACGATGACGACGCATTAACGTCGGCGCCAATTATGATCTTGCTGCCGGCAAGCGACCGCAGGACATGGCGAAGATGGTGTATGTGAGGGGCAACAGGGTCAGAGTATTGAAAATAACAGCTCACGACGTAGATCTTATAAAACGCAGATGAAACCTCCGCTACAGCACAGTGTGACGTCATAAGGTCTTGCATCGAAGTTACCGTGACGTTACTTGAACGCGAAACGTATATTCCGGCTCGTGCCTTGCTATCCAGTTGCACGACTTTATTACGCAGGCTAGCATTTTGATATTGCTCTTGGATTAAGACAACGTTTAATTTATGATCTAATATAAGTTGTTCAAGTTCCGACGTTGCTACTCTATCGTTGTGGAGATTTAACTGCCCTATTTTAAGCCTATCCATGTATTTTAGTAATTGGTACTTAGGATCAGCTGTTCAAGTTTGATCTTATAAGTCGGACAATCCTG
This sequence comes from Chrysodeixis includens, assembly GCA_941860345.1. Taxonomy (NCBI): domain Eukaryota; kingdom Metazoa; phylum Arthropoda; class Insecta; order Lepidoptera; family Noctuidae; genus Chrysodeixis; species Chrysodeixis includens. Next base: position 10,978,874 of record OW796093.1, on the reverse strand, counting down.
AGACCCGCAACGATGGTCACACGGTTTTTTATAACGTTTACACGCTACACAGGTTGGTTTAAACTCAGGCTTGTCCTTCTCAGAGCAGTCCGTCGTCTCATGCGCTTGAGAGCAGTTGGCACAGGTGGGAGTTTTACTAGTGCAATACTTCCTGACGTGACCGTATTCTTGACAGTGATTGCAACGCACCAATTCTAAGTCATCTACAAAACGACAAGGAGCCCAGTCAATAAACAATTTCTCCTTGGTGGCTACGAGATGTTGACGTATCGCGGCGTCAATTTCTATGCCTATCCATTTACGCCCGTTGTTTACCGCACGCCTTCGAATTACACGAGTATTTTTAATGAATTCGTCTTCGCTAATTTTCAGTTCATCCTTGATATTTTGACGATACAAAGCGCAAAGGAAAGTTTTGTCGTCCATAGACGCAGGAACATCTTTAATTAAAATACGCGGTTGACGACCTTTTGGCTTTTCTAAGCGCAAACCAGCTGATTTTATTGCTGCAAAAGATTTTAGTTTTTGCACTTGCTTTTCATTCGCGACGCGCAATATAACACCTGACTTTTTAACCTTTTTAACGCCTACTATTTGAAAACCGTCGTCACTCGGCTTAATCACGCTCATCAGCGCCTGCTTCGTAGCCGATGACGTCGCGAAGTCGGCAGAGCGTTCCTCGGTCGGGTATGCAACTACACACGGCAGCGGAGCGCGCGATTGCACCGGTGGGACGGCTTGCGGCAAACGTAGTTTTAATTTATCCGCGTACGAATCGGTTTTAGTCTCGCTACGGGATTGAGATATCGGATTGGCTTTAATAGTGTCTAATTCACGCTGAGTATTAACTAATTTTGTCTCGTTACATGAGGATTTAATCGCTAACAAAGAAACGATAGCCGTTATACGCTGAGTCATATCCATAATGGCTGACTTATTCGCAATGTTTATACGTGAGCCCTGATCGTTGACAAGGTCATTAATTCGTGACAGATAGGTCGATGCCTCGCCGACTAAATCGCAATAATCAGCGCGGCTCGCGTTGCTGGTGTCTAAGACCGACTCATTTTGTTCACTAGAAGCAGACCGCTGCAGCCGCTTAGATAAATCGGGTGAGATGTTCGACGGTGATATCTCACTAAATAAGCGCTTAGACGTCGCGCAAGGTGGTGACCTCGATGTCATTTGACTCCTACTAAAAGCGCTCCCGCCGCGATCAGGCGGGTCGTCGTTATAAACCGACATGTTTTATTTAATTTAATATATAATTTAATGCTATTGTTCAAAATATAACAAATAAATAAGACGCCAACGAGTATTAACACCGGCCCGCGGCCGCGCAAATAAATACTGCTACCCTCAACTTAGAAAAAGAAATAAAAATGACTTACCGAATGATTATGTTGAATAATTAATCACAAATAAGAAATTTAACGCAATCAACTACAAACCGTACACGATGAACATAATACCACACAACTGGGAACAATTCACGAGCCAGGATTCAAACACAGAACACCACAAACGTAAATAATCTCAGGAGCGAAATTGACCTCAACTGCACCGTACCGACGCGCGGAGGGAAGTGTGAAGGTGGAAGGATCACTGTTTGGGGGCGCGGTGAATGCGAAAGCAAACCCTGTATCCCCGGCCACAGGCAGATGAGGATACTCCAGTGGTTTTAGCCGGCAAGAGTCCGGTCAACCCCCTGACGGAGGACAGTCCATGATGATTTCCACAGGGATACAAAAAAAAACGAAGGATCGTTGTTTTTAATAACCTATTAGAAACATATTTAGAGAAAAATGTTTATTCCTATCAGCAAAAACTGCGAAAACTATTCAATATACAACAGGACTTGCTAGAAAAGTTGCAGGTGAACCTAATCTTATAACTTTCTTTTTTATTTTCAACAATCTGCTGTTCATTACAACACCACATTCAAGTGTACACATATTAATATGTAAACAATCTTATCTTAACACCGAAATGTCAAACCACACACCCAGCTTATAATTACCAAGAAACAAGTTAATGTAATAACATTGATATAAGTAGCGTCTTAAGAAGCCGTCATAATTGTAGCCTCGTCGTGCTACTGAGCGAGATACAAAGGGAACTCGTAATAGTAAACCGCAGCGTATAACTGAATTGTGACTGTAATGAATGGTTTATTTTGAGAGATGTAGCGATTCTGATAACTTTAAAAACAGCAGGAAATCTTACTAAGAATTCCGTTAGTTGGAATATTGTTTCGACAAATTTTTCAGACGTGATTAAATGTTAGTAAGTGTGTTAATTAACTTTAGAACACGTGTAGTATTTTTAGCACATGTGACTATATTAAAGCAGGTTCAAAGTTCGTAATACAAAAAGATTTGAATTATTCTTACAATTGGTTTACTAATATCATGAAAGTTAACCTTAAGTCAGCAATAAATCTTGAACCATTAAATGTAACTAGATGAGTTGATGAAAGACGTAAACTATGTGCACATGTTTGAACTTTAAACTTTAAATTATTAAAATACTTTTTATTAATTTAATGAATTACTTTAACTTAATAACAAACGTAATCAAAATCTATTTTTAAATAAATTATAAACTACAAATCTCAAGTTTATGGTTATTATAAACAGCCCTAAGACAGGGCTGCCTCATTTCCAAAGTACCCAGTTCAGACAATTTAGTTGTTATTATTTAATTACAAACTTCCAAACTATCCTGAGACTATTTCGAATAGAATTATGTATTTAATCAAATCTTTGGAACAATACCTAAAACAATGAACCCAAGTACAATTTAAATGTACACCTGCTTTTAAATCAGTTGTCGTGACAAAACCTGTTAAAAGCGGCGTGCGAGAAATCAAGCTATCTCTATGTCAGCTTTTATCAAATTCGGTATAGCGATTTAGAAGTAAATGTTATAACCAACAGACAACAAATTTGTCATAGCCCGTTGTAGTTATGTCAAATTTACTTTTAAGACTTAATTTTTTTATATACCTTAACATTCACACAACACCATCTAGTCTCAAATTAAGCATACTAGGTAGCTTGTGTTATTAGTAGGTACACAACAGGTAGACAACTGATTAACATACTTATTTTTTTGTAAATACATACGTATTATAAATTATACGTGAATTACACTCAGACACAGATTAAATGATGGTGCTCATCATACAAACATTTGTCTTGGATGAGGATCGAACCCACAACCTCCGGTATAGCAGACAGGGCCCTTAACCACTAGACTAACAGGTCTGTTTTATACTGATATTATATTTTGTTCGATTTAGCAACAATACCTAGTTAGAATTCGTTCAGTGAACTGGGAGAGTGTAAATTTGCTTTAAGCGTCGTTGGTAGCATTTTCCACACCCACTCAAAACCAATATTTGAAAAGCCCACAGATATTTGAACTAAATGTTTGTGTTTCTTGCAATGACCCTTACCGTGTTAACACTAGCCACGTATTATAGACACCGTGTTAACACTAGACAATTAATATGTTACTTGCTGCAGTAAAGCAAATTGTCACACGGACCCATTGCATTTTTTTTAAGTATTTTTTTAACTTTGCAAATATGTGGTTTGTAGTTTGAAAACGTTAGCACAATTATGTAATTTTCTGTGCTAGTACAGATATTATATGGAGAATATTATATGAATGTTTAAAAATTTCATTAATTTCGAAAATTTAATCTTTTTACTCACACTTTGTCCAAAAACGAAATTAATTAACAAATCTACTCCTAGAAGTTAAGTTAATTAAATCTAATTACTAAGCGCATAAAACCCAATATCAAACACGACTTAAAAACCACAACATATGGAAGAAACTCTTCAATACTCCCGAGATGAAAATCATAGCTGAAAACTGACAACCCTACATTAGGGCTGTTCCACAGTCGAAGCAGCGAAGCAACGCAAATCCGATGTTATTATTTAATAACAAACTCGCTTGGAGAAATGAAGATGGTGGCTTCTGGATCCCGTGCAAGTTACGAGTGGGCAACGTGATTGGCTGTAATGTACCGGTCGAGATTTACTGAAGCTGTTACAGATTTTGATTACAATGCAATAATAGGATAATGTTTGTTTGGTAACTGTTGGTATTGGTATTTGAATGTCAGTATTCGGTCCTTGTATGTTTGAATTGATCGGTTTCAGTGCATTTGTAAAACAATTTGTAGGTTATGGTGGTCTTCTTCACTTTCAGACGTTCACAATTGTATCTGAACCAAAAATTACGCAACGTGACAATTTTTAGTTTAATTGCAGATCATGCCTTCAGGTAGCGCATATTTACAAATTGCCAAGTTTGTTTACAAAAAAAAATCTCTTTGCCAAAGAGTAAAAGCTGGTTTGTTATAAAATACGTACCGGCGTGTATCGACAAGAAATTACATCATCATCATCATCCTCATCATCATCATCAGCCCGTTGCAGTCCACTGCTGGACATAGGCCTCTCCCAAGGCACACCACAGAGCCCCGTCTGCTGCTTTATGCATCCAGAAATTACATACTGGAATATAAGCAACTTACTGTCAGTACTAATCCTCGTTTTACATTGAAGAATTGGAGTCCACTGAGCGCCACCGTATCCCCGTGTATCTGGTCCAGAAACCTTTCTATCTGAAATAGAAACAAACTTTACAACAACTGTTACCACCAAACACAGTAATCAAAAGTTTCATTTTGCACGAATTAAATTATGTATGATTTATTAGTGCCCGAGAAAAAAAATGATGGAAAATTTATCTTCAAGGTTCTATTAAGAGATCTTTGATGCTTATTGCTTAAGCTGTTATACGTGTAATGCAAAACAAATCACTAGTGTTTATCTATCAAACGTATTTGAAAACAAATTAGAAAAACCCATTTTACTTAATTTCATCAGTAATGTTTACGTGTTTTGTGTTGAAAATGAAACGTTAGACTAAAATAACAAATAAAAGTGAAACTTCTCATTCTCCTGCATTAAGCAATCATTTCCTACTTAATAGTTCAGCTAACCGGCTTGTGTTAGATAATGTTTGTTCCAAAGTTTCCGTGGAATGATTTTGGTAAAAATAGACACGTTGGCCGTAACGGGACTTAGAAACTTTCACAAGTATAGTGATAATAAGCGTGTTTTGTGTTGCTATTACTTAGAACAGAAAGTCAAGGTTAAAGGAACAATTGAAAGTAGGGGAAGAAAGGGAGGGCCGTAAGTTACGGTATGGCATCAGTTTGTTTTGGACGTTGTCGAAAAGGAACCCTGGTTCAAGTAATAATGTAAAAATAAAGTAAATATTGCTTAATGAAGAGAATATTGACATTTAGAGATGATATCGGATAGATGCCTGCCATTCCCGGCACTAAGGTTCCCAGCGGTAGACTCGGTTGAATGTTTGTGTGCATTCATTATCATTTATCTCTCATTATTACTTTCCGGTTTGGCTCTCTTCAGACTTCAGGTAAAACAAATAAAAAACCGATGCAATTTGCAACGATAAGAGATTCGATCAGAAGTCATAGCAACTTTTTTTTTCATAAACTATTTGTTGTATTACCTCAACACAAAACGTAGCAGATGAAACGTCGTACAAAGAATACGCCGGCTCCAAACTCGCTGAATGAACTTTTGCTGCGGTCAGAGAAACAGCCAGGGCCCTCGCCACTAAGAATATGAAGGAGTATGCGACGTATATCGAATTCTCGTAACCACGGAATAATCTGAAAGAGAGAGAGAGAGAAGAAATTGTAATGTTTAGTAAATTATAATAGAAAAGGAAATAGGTATGCTTACCTGTGATCTGCAGCAGGTTGTGGTCGACATCGAGGTGTTGCACTGACTCCACCTCTGGAAAAAAAAGGTAGAAATAAAATATGTAAAATGAGAGGCCTTTCATAATTATGTATTGCAAAATATACCCTGAACGCAAGAACACGGTACTCAGTTTCAGTTTCCATCTGGAACGGTATAATTGTAGTAGGCTCTCATCATCATCATCTTCCTGCCCTTATCCCATTTTTTTTCTTTCATTCTAGACCAGACGTCACAGTATCGCTTACTCCTTTTGTCATTCATATCATTCCTTATACAATCCATCCATCTCTTCTTTGGCCTTCCCCTTCTACTCCATCCATCAACCTTCATACTCATTACTCTCTTAGTCACAGAAATCTTATCCCTTCTCATCACATTTCTATTTAGTAGGCTCTGAGAAAAAGCTAAAATAAACTTACGCGAAGGTATGTAATAGTTGTGAGCAGATGAAGAAGAGGTTACTTGCAAACGACGTGAAGACAAGTCCACCGATGACGTTGTCTACTTGACGGACCAAGTGGACAGACCTGTTGTAGTCCTCACGCATCGTACGCCAGAAAGAACAGGGCGAGTTCTGGAGACAGATGATATGAATTAAAGATATTTTGTTAAATATGTAGTAGGTATTATAAAGGCCTCCAAATGTCTTATAACTGGAGGAAAGTCTTTTTCCATAAAGAAGGAGCTTTGATTTTGATTGTGACACTTCCTAAGAAGTTTCAGAATATTCCCCCACGCGGTTGAAATGTATTTTTGAACTATAGGTACTTAGTATTAAAAAAGGACTACAGTCAAAGGCAACACCTATACATAAATCCGAAAATATGTGACAGAATCTTTAAAAAATGAAAGGGTTCAACACGGTCACCGAACTATGTTTCCAGTATTATTGAGTCGTGTATAAAAACCGTGTTACACGAAGTGATTGATACGTCAGTGCAGTGAAACACGGAGAGAGGCGCCGAGATGGATGGCTTGTGTAAAGGATAATATGAGTGGGAGAGCCCGAGTGATGAATGGAAGAAAAATGTGCATTGACCCCAAATAATTGGGACAGGACAGGAAAATTATTGGCCTTGCTACCACCTACAAGGGTGCAAGATCAAATTACAGTGAAATTACGTTGGGATTTTGCGGAAAATGTTAAAACGTTTTTGGGACGTGTATATTTTTAGAAATTCAAGGTTGGTCGTTTTTAAGCGTTTTTTTTTTTCTCAACAAGTTCTTATTATTAATACGTCCACTATTTTTTGGAAATCTATCTGACGGACTAATTAGATTTTATTAGTTAAATACCCAATTACCACTGTACGCAACGTGTCGCGGGTTTCGTACCCGCATAGGACAAAAATATGTGCGATTTACAAAGGTTTATTCTGAGTCTGATTGTCTTATTTTTATCTATAGTAATCTTTTTATACCTTATCCTTAGCAGCCAGTACCCGCTGATTGACCTGCTCAAGTCTCGAAGTCACATAAATACTCATGCAAATGACAAACAAGTCGGAATAGTTCCAGTTGAATGTGCACTGAATGTTTATGAACTGTAAAGAAAATAACAACTTTGAGTATTACTGAGGCAATTCTAGTTTTACTTATGGCCTAAGTTGGCTGTTGGTATGAAAGGCTGTGTTAACTTTGGATGTCTTTGTAGGTTGGTTTCTTATGTAATGTTTAGTATATTTTATGTTTTGGTTGATCTTTTTGAATTATTTGTATTGCGGTAGGACTAGTTTTGGGCCTATTATCAAAATCGAAGAAAATTAAAATTAAAAAAAAAATGTGATTGTTTAAAAACTTTGTAGACCTTTTTTTCTAGAATTACATTACTATAATGGTTTTCACTAAAGATCCAATATTTCTATCATCCAATAAGCAAAAATGCAATTTGTAAGTTTTTTTACATCTTGCCCCAACCTACCAAAAATTCGTTTACTATTAAATAACTACTAATTAGGAATAACTAATCAAGTATTCTATTCATAAATATTCACTTTTCAAGTATCAACTTCTAACCACATGTTTCTTAAGACACTTACATGCATAAGAAACCCTATAAAGTTGTTGTACGGCATGAAGGAGAAGAGCCAGGTGAACCGGTGCTTCAGCGAGCTCTCGTAGAAAGGCCCGTCCGGCTCGCAGTCCACGGCTATCGACGATGTGTATATCTCCGAGAACATGTGTTCCACTGTGAATGTAGAAATATTTTAAGTATTTATTTTTGTAGATCAGCAGCTGTAGGATACTGTAGGTGAGTAAAAATTTTAGGAGAATTTTGTATATAAAGGCCTTTGAATGTGTTCTTTTGGTTCTATATCTGAACCAATTTATTATATAAACTCTACTCTTTCTTTATCCAACTCATGTTCTCAGTTTATCTGTGGCGGAGTCACCCTCTACATTTGGCTTGTCTGATTTGTAAAGGCTGTTTATCTCTTTTCTTAAATCAATAGATACACAAACACTCAAGTTTTAAATAAGTCGTTTATATTATTATTGTATCCCGATTTCTATGATCTTATCTTCTATCATATGGTAAGCTTCTGTTTTGTGAATGAACTATAAAGTACTTTAATCGTATAAAAAATGATTTCAAATTAAATAAACTTACAAAATGCCAGAAAGAGAACGACAATACAAGAGACATTGAACTTTGTCTTCAGATTGGTGTCCGTGTTCGGGTCTGCTGCCTCGATCTTAGATATTTGCGCGCTCAACTTCGGCCAGTGCATAGCTACTCGCAAGAATAGGATCGTCGTTGTACATCCCAATGAGTAGAATATTAAGTCAACTGAAAAAAAAAAAACATTTATTGTAATAATGTGATATTCGAGACAGAGCAGTGTGATAGTTCGACACTAATATTAGATATTATTGATTTTATTTTATAAAAGAAATAAGTTAGTCATCATCTTCCTGCCCTTATCCCAATTTACTTGGGGTCGGCGCAACATGTTTTTTCTTCTCAACATGTTGCTAATAGATTTGGCTATGGTTTTATAGTCGGCCGCCTGCCTGACACTAACCCTCTTTGGGAATGCGATTGTTGGTGGTTTACCCGCCACCATTCGGGTGACCCAAGGTGTTTAGTACAGTGCACTAGGTCTTAAGGTCCATTAGTCGCCTTTTACGACACCCAGTGGAGGATATGGGGTGGCGCTATTCTTTATATCCGGGCGCCACACGGATTCGTGGGTTAAAATAACTATTTAGTAAAAAAAAAAACAAACTAAATAATTACTTAAAAGAAAACTTACTGGCGGTATCCACTGTAGATTTTGTATATTTGAATAGACTGAAAAATACCAAGAGCGTCACCACCATCTGGCTTATTATAGTTACAACAGTGTAAGCAAAATGCCATGATAGGTATTTAAATCTGAAATAGTACACAAAAACATATTTTGAATCATTATTAGTAATAAATTGGATTTGTGAAGTGTGTCAAATATGAGAAGAGCCTTTGTAAAAGTGTACTCCGCACTCCGATATCAGAAGATTTTAGCTTGAAATGGCTAGAGCTAACTCATAGAAGTCCTTACATAGGTCCTCGCAAGAGACTAAAATTGTCAGGAAAACTCTTCATGACTGAAGGGCTTAAATATGTATACTAAGGAAGGTGTGAGGTACACTGTTTTAACTTATCTTATTTTTCGGGCAGTTGCATAATAAATCAGTCAGTGTAGTAAATTTTTTTAGTACTTGCCTTAGTTTCGAAGGATCGTTTTCATTGATACCAAGCACGGGTATCAATCCGAAACATTGTCCAATAATCAACGTCCCCTTTATCGCTTGTTGGAAGGTGACAGAACCTTTGACCTTCTTTGCTGACGCCTCATGTTCTTGGTAGCGGAATTGTATGGGGTCTGTAATTAAAGTAGATGGAATTTACAAAAAAGCATAATAATGTATATGGCCAACTGAAAAATCTTCCACTGTTTTAATGAGAGTAAAAACGACTAAAACGGCTCAGAGTGAGGAGAGGTTTTTGTAATATTTGCTAATCACCTGACTTTAAGCTACGATCGTTAAGAGATAGAAGAAAAAAAAGAGGGAATTCAGAGTAAGAATATTTTGCTTTTGCTTAAAGAGAAAACTGCTTTTGCTTAAAGTCAATAAATAATATCTATCAGTATCATCAGATAACCATCTTGATCCCCATTCTTTATCTTCAATTAGCTCTACCTACAACACCAGCATTAGTACACAGCTATATTTATAAGTGGTAATAATTTAATTAGACAAAAAGAGCTCCTAAAGCCAAACTTTCTCGCCGCATTCTTGAAATATAAAAAATTACTCATTCATTAAACATTCTTGGCTTAAAAGTAAAAGGGCAGCAATTTGCGATCCCTTTGTGTACTTAAATATTTCGCAACATACTTTGAACTGCCAAAAAGTTTTTATTGTGAGAATAAACTACCATGTTTATTATATCTTTGTAATTAGATGCTGTAATGAAAAGGATGATACCATCTGGCGACAGGTGTTTTATAACTGTAATGATATATATTTTTTAATTAAAAAGTATCTTTTTTTTTTGAGATAGTTTTAGGTTGATATTTTTTAATTTTAACATTTAGTACTCAAGTTAAGACTAATACTTCTATTAAATTATAAGTATTAAAATACCATAATACAATTTATTATTATATGCGATTGCCAAGTGCATTTATTTGTTTAAAACGTAAAATGTTTTTCTTATTGGCATGATAACATATCATATTCTTATTTAATAACTTAAGACAGAAGGTCCTTTAAGTGGAGACTAGATAGATTAGCATACTTGGTATTACACAAATTTCACAACTTTTTACGGTACAGAGACTGAGTTGCCAGACTTAGGTTTTTTTACAGGATGTTTTTGATGGCATAATAGTTCTTACGCCTTGCCATAATAATATAACCGTGTTGCAAGACAAAAACCATCCCAATTTAGAACATAAGTAATAATTAAAAAAAATAATGATTATAATAATAATATATTATAAAAAATACTCACAATTCCAATCACTTTTATAAGTTTTAAACTTGTCCAGCGAATAAAGATCCATTGTACAAGCCGACACAACTTGACATCTTCTAATCCATGTGTAAACAGACTGTAGCTGACGGCTCTATTGCTGATCTGCTGATAAAACTAATGAAACGCTCGCGTTAGAGACCTGTAAACAGTAAACACCCTGTAGTTTATTAGTAGTTGTAATATAGTCTGGATTATTTTAAAGTGTTAATTGTGTGCTGGCTTTTATTTGTGTACAGGTTGGTGTTTTTGGTGTTATTGTGAGGTGAAAAGAAATGAGGTTTCAATGTTGTCAAGAAGTAAAATGTCGTCAAAAAAGTTTATTCAAGCCACTTTTAGGATCTGGGAATTGAACCTAGTTAAAAAAAACAAGAGACCTTATAAGAAGTTTCTAGAAAGATATCAATAAAAAGAATAACAGAGACAGATGTCGCTCTTCGCCTTGTAGTGCGCTGTTAAACTTCTATCTCTTTTTTTCGTTTAGGCAAAAGAGTCCTTGTAGAAGCTCGCCTTCTCTGGGGAGAAAGTGAGTAGTGTCAGACTTCTACTGATTTAACCTAAATCGCCGTGTAATGTCTCCTACGTTTGGTCGGTACGCGGCAGCAGTAAAATAATTTAAAACGTGATTAGATTTACAGACATCATATGAAATACTGTTCCTATATACAGATCATGACAATAATATTCAGATACATTGTAACCAAAGAACTTTCTCCAAGTTAATAATTATTATTATATTTCCCAACTTTTAATACTCGATGTAAACCTAAACTTGACTAGGTGAAACATTGTTAAACAAAAGCGAAATACTAACAATCAAAGGAAGTTTTGACGACGAACGTGTGACAAGCAAAACAGTGAGTATCTATAGTAACAAAAGTCAGTAGAATAAAAAGAAAAATAGGCTTTAAGTATTTTGCTATAAAGTCGCTTTTACTGTGTTTGATCATACGCCGACATTCAGTAAAACGAAAAAGGAAAGTCAACCTTAGGAAGTTTGTAATAAAGTTGCTTTTTGTGAAGCTAGATGGTTAGACATTTATACAAGAATAATCATTTTAGTCGTACAGACTATACACGTGTGTTTTCATTCAATAATTAATTTTACTAAAAGCGTTTAATATCACACGTTTATCAAAACGTAGTGTTCATTTTCCTACCGGTCAAAAGCAATCTTATATTTTACAGCGTATTAAAATGTATTAAAAAAGTACACCCTGTATTTAGGAGGAAAACACTTGATTTCAAGTTTCCCTGCATTTGATTAATGCTTGTATTTTTCTCATCAATAACTGTGTGTTGTGAGCCTGAATCTGGGTGCCGTTCTTAAAACACAAAAAAGTGAGTAATTTCTTTTTTTTTAAGGCTGTTTAAAACTTTTTTGATTGTTAATTTATAGTAGATTGTTGATAGTTGCTAAGTAACATTAAATAAATAGCAATTTAATTATTAATGTATTTTTATGAAACATTCAGTCATTATTAAGAAATACAAATAAACTTTTAGGTTTCAGAAGTAAAAGATACAGTTGAAAGTAATTTATCTTAAAATTGCATAAAAAGGGGCGTTAAAATCACGTTTAAAATCACATTTGTACATTTTTAAAGCAATTTAAAACTGAATTGAAACCTAAAGTAATTAAGACATTTGATTCGATAGCTGTTTTTATTAAACTTTTTGATTTATTCACTGGCTTTGCACGCTAATGGTTTTTAAATGACTAGCCAGTTTACTAAAAATAATAGGAACTAGTTTTTTGTTGTTTTGCTTCACGAAAGATAAATCAACATGAAACCAAAAAGGTTGAATTTCGAGTAGGCCTTTTCATGCACTTCCAAAATGTTACTGACTTTAATTGCGCGGTTCCAAAATGTAATTTTTATGGAGAAGAACCGGCAAAATAATTATTAGTCCAGTCATTTGGTAGTTTTACCTGGAAAGTTTTCCGGGAGTTTTGAAAATTGGGTATTTTATAGATTTCGATATGCTCTTTTCGAATTTTAACTTTGCCACCTCGTACCACCGCCGCTCGCGCCGCCATTTTGAAAAAATGGCGCCCAAAAACGGTTTTTTGGGAATATCTCCTTTCCGACGCATTTTACGAAAAAAATAAGTTCTACAAAATTAAACTAGAAAATATTTCCTACACTTTATGCCTTATTCACTTTTTCATAAAATCAATAGTTTTGGACGTACGAGCGCCGCAAAGTATTGTTCATTTGCATCACTACGAGTGTTTCGTATATTTTTCTTAACTGTTCTATTACTGCCGCCGGTTTTTAAGAAGTAGGTGTCAGGGTAATATGTCACTTTTGAATCGGGCCCTTTCTCTCGACTATAAACGAAACTTCAACGAAAAATTTGTTGGTAAAAGCTATATTAAGAGAAATATTTAGTTTAGACTGAATCATCAATGTACGTTTATTGACGTACAGTGTTGATTATGTTCTTAGATCTATGGCTTCTTATACGGAAAATTGTTTTAGTTTGTGACAATTCACTTGAAAACCGGCGGCAGTAATGGAACATTTTAGAAAAATATACAAAAAACACGTGGTGGTGCAGATGAATAAGTAATACTTTGCGGTGCTCGTACATCCAAAACTATTGATTTTATGAAAAAGTGAATAAGACTTAAAGTGTAGGAAATTTGTTCTAGTTTAATTTTGTAGAACTTATTTTTTTCGTAAAATGCCTCAGAAAGGAGATATTCCCAAAAAACCGTTTTTGGGCGCCATTTTTTCAAAATGGCGGCGCGAGCGGCGGTCGTACGAGGTGGCAAAGTTAAAATTCGAAAAGAGCATATCCAAATCTATAAAATACCCAATTTTCAAAACTCCCGGAAAACTTTCCAGGTAACCCCCTTATTTTCTACCAAATGACTGGACTATATTGCGTACTGATAAGTTTTATGTAAATTTTAATATTGATTATATTACGTTTACAATAAAATTGATCTAATAATTATATATTCGTATGCGCATGTTTTAATACGTTTTATTGTAATTAAAACATTTTATTAGTTTCATTTTGACGATTTGTTGTGATAAAGATATATATCTGAGAACTTGAAATAAAACGCAAACAGAAACGGTTTTTTCTCTCTATGGGTTTTGAACTCATAAAATTACTAAAAATATTTTCTATGTTAAACTTATGAATTACTTAAATATATAATTAATTGTAAGCTTAGCCAGAAAAGGCGTAGGAACTACAATAAAGAAAAATTATTACGCTAAAAGATCTAATTTAATTTAATAGTCTTATAAGCGCTTATAAAGAGATATTTCATGATTGTATTTCTTAGGTCGAAACTGCCTGAAATTGTCCAATAAACCTGAATTACAGACAGTTCTTGGTTTTTATAACTTTTATAATGAGTCTGCTTTGAAATTATGAACTTTATAGACTTATTACGGATACGGATTATAATATTTAACTTAGTTTATTATTTAAGTAGTGAAACTGATAAATAAAGTATCGGGCTATAATTTGTAATTCGTTTTTAAGCTCACTCAGTAACTTTGATGACATCTGGGTATTAAAAGTTAAAAACTATTTAGGCCCGTAGTGATATAATAAAAAGACTACTTAGACTAAAGTTAAGGGGTGCAAACGCATAATGTACTGCGGGTACTGTACCCTAACTGAATGATGGCGTTGATCGAAAAAATGTACCTTCAAAAAAAGATAAAATAGGTGTATATTATTTTCAATTATCTGAAGAACATAAAAATACAAAATTACTATCCCTTTTTGCACGGTTACACGAGATACAACTTTTGCTAGCTACTCAGTATTTTTTTTTTCATTACAAAATGATAATTTCCTTTCTTATTATTGCTTTCAAAGAAAAGTAAACGACTACTTACCAAAAAACAGGTTAACACTATAAAGTTTACACGTATACTAAAGTGCAATACAAACGACGATCAAAGAAATGACATGTAATTTTGCATCGAGCGCTTTATCAATTGAAATTTCATTGAAATATTCATTGTTTTATAGACTTGTAATTGAAATTGAAATTGCAGACATTAGTGTGTATAAAGGCTTAATTATTTCTTTATGACAACTGTCCGAGCTGTGTCAATCTAGCGTTGATTGTTGCAATTTATTTTGATAGTAAACGCGCATATGTCATTAGTTTACATACAATCTAGTCATACTGCTTTTGAGATATTATTCATGACTTTTGCAAATTATTGCTATTCGCCGTCTACCACGTTGTGTAAAATTGCACTTTAAGACAGCACGTATAGTCCAGAATGACCTATTTTTTGCCTATTCATTGGTACGAGATCAACAAGCAGGAGGTGTCGCAAACGCTGCTAGAAAAAACAAATGATAAACAGCCATATTCACATCTGTTACGTATTATTACATCCCAATTTACAGTAATAGAGTCAGCACGACATAAAATAGGACTTTTAATTTAGGATATGTAACGTTTAAACATTCAGTAGAAATGTTACGGGAACGCTTAATGGGTAAATACTACTAGAATTCAACCAGATTTTTAAACTCCATTTTCATTGACCCTTATCTTAGGTATATACCCTATGGGAATGTTGTTAGTGACCCTGATATAATAATATTTAAATAATCTGCATCTGATAGATTAATTGCAGCAATACTTACAAAAAACTGCTTACATTAACAGCCACGTTACTAAGAATTCCAAGACCATTACTTAATGTAGAGTCGAAATAAACAGTGGAAAACAGAATTTCTTCTTGAAATGAGTGATGTTGGTATATGAAACCTAGCTTCTACCGCTTGGCGCTCGCTCGTATATCACAAATAAGCGATGTATAATAACACTGTTAACTTTTAATACCTAATTTACTTAACGAAACGAGGTTTTTTAATAGGTTTATTTAAAGATTGCAGTTTTGTAGCGAACTTTTTAATTGCAATTTTCGTTTTAGGTACTTGAATACGGATCGGATACGGTTTAGAGTAAGTCATTACTATTTTGATATTAGCTATTGTTTGTCATAATTATTCTACATAAAACTTCTCAAAAAACCTGTACTTTTTGAACTCAATTCCCCATGTAAGATTTTAAAAAGGAACCGATCCCTTTTGAGGTTATTCCCTAAGTAAAAAGAGACACAAGTAATTATAATAAAATATTTGGACTTAGCTCTCGCGGTTGTTGACGCATGAGGTGGACTCAGTAACCATTGTTCCGATAGTCGTTACTACTAATGGCTTAATAGCCATGGGGCTCGACCAACACCTTCCGATGCTCTCGTTGGGGTCTGGGTCAAGGGCGTGATCAGAAAGCGGTACTTCTCGAAGCGTATCCAAAATAGCATATGGAATGCTAATATGGAATTGAGTATCGTGTGAGGTTGCTCTCTCTAGAGCCCCCGCCACCGGTAGCTTGGACTCGATGTCGGTTGACACTATTTTTTATATTATTACTTTTTGTTATAAATATACATTTAAAAATGTAAAAAAGTTCAAAAAAAAATAATCATAAAAACAAAAACATGTCTTGGTCGAGGTAGTGGAGATGCTGGGATTTGAACACAGGACTTTCAGCATGCGAAGCAGACACTCTACCACTGAGTTACATCCCCTGTAGATTATGGGGTGAAATATCGGTTCACTAAATGATTTCGACTTTATTGTTAGAATTAACAGTTAAAAATAAAGTAATTTATAATGCATAACTGTTATGTAGCTTATGTGTTAATCCAAGGTATCAGCTAATTCCATATAAAATTTCATCAATATTGGTTCAGTTGTTAGGGACCCCCCACACTAGCGTCTTTCGAGCGTCGTCGTCGTGCCAGCGTCCACGCGACGTCGACGTCGCGCCGACGCTGGCACGACGACGACGCTCGAAAGACGCTAGTGTGGGGGGTCTCTTAAGGCCTGAAACATACACACTCACGTACTTTCGCCTTTATATTATTTGTAAGATTGTCATATAAGTACCCTATACTTATCGAACCAACTTAAGCCAATAAACTTATTCATGAGAAAACAGTTTTAATACTTAAGAAAAACTTACACGCTTCATTTTAATTCCATATAATATAATACCATCAATTTCAATTTAATTCAATTCTACCAATCAATCGGCCTATCACTTTGTCCTAGATTACTATCAAAACCTCGAGTGCCGCATCCATTAACTAAATGATTTTCTCCCTTCACGTCACTTACCTAACGAACCTTTATTTGTAACGCGCCCTACGTTTGCCCAAAACTTGTTAAATCAGTTACATTCCGGAGCAAATAGACCCAAAACTGTTAAAGTATTTCTGTACAGTATACCACATTACATAGACGAAATATCAAAAATAAAACCATCTTTAAATCATGGTGTTAAAGATCAAATTTGATATCTGTTCTTACGTATAACAAGATGTACCACGTCAGGCCAAATAGATCTTTAATACTATGACTTAAAGATGATTTTTATTTTGAAATTTGACTTATTTCGGTGTGGTCTACTGTACCTGTCCTACAAATAAAGTTGTTAGTTTGTAATACACTGAACATGGAGTTTAAACGTTTGTGATGTGAGGGTGAATCTCATTCATTGAATCAACAAAATATACCGCGAGTAAATAGTTTTTATGGACGAATATGAATGAGTCACTCAAATTATAATCACAGAAATGACTTAAGCTTTTGCGTCACATTGTTTTATAAAGTGAAAAAGCCAGACATTAAACATCCTAGAGTTTGATTAAGTTTCGGTATTCTGAGGTGACTTTTTCAAAGTTATAATAATATGTACTTTCTTAAAGATTCTAAGACACTACTTACAAACGGTGAAGGAAAACATCGTGAGGAAACCTGGATTTCAAATATTGGAATCTGAAATCGCCAATCCGCAGTGAGCTAGCGTGGTGATCAATGTTCAAACCTTCCCTATATGGGAAAAGGCCTGTGCCCAGCAGTGGGACGTATATAGGCTGGTTTATTATTATTATTCTGAGGTTTGACTATATTTTTAGTCAATAATTCTGTTAAAATTGTATCGAGGAAGCTTTGTTAAAATTTGGGCGGACAGGTCAGGATATATATTTGCGTGATGATTTGCAACGCATTTCCTCGCACTTATCAAACGCGAAAAACGTTGCATGGCGGTTCAGGTTTAGTCAGTAAGAGTCTAACACTAGCCGCTTCCTTCCCCGAAGAGGTGGGTATCCATAAAAAATCTCTCGCCGTACCAAAAAAAATATCAAGTTCTATTCAAATGATAAGATAAATCTGCTTCCAGTAGCAATCAATTATCTAAATTGAAACTAACCGTATTATACACCAATACATAAGGAAACTTTAAGGAGGTACTGAGCCTTAAAAAGTTCTTGAACTTTTACAACAACCTGGCCTGAATATTCCGTCCATATTTTTCAAGGAAAGGATAGTTAAACGTTTTTTATCGGCCGACCCTACCGTCCACAATTCACGAACACCTATCAATACTTTTATGAACTTTGAGGGCGTAAAGGGCTGATAATGCCCTTCCTAGGTACTACCTACTTTAGGAGGCCGCCGATAAACTTACAATTTCTAAGAGTTACTACAAATTGTATCTAGTTTTTTAGAAATACGATCTCTTATGTGACCTTTTTTAAACGTCGTATAAATAAGGATTTTACCTGTTCCTATCTCGTTTTATTGGTATTATGGTGATAAGGATGGCTTTACAAAACTTGGAACGGACCTATGGTGGTAAGATTTATCTACCATGATAGTTATATATTGTTATAACTGTTTCGTATCCCATTAAATTTGTCAATATGTTGTGTAAAATCAATAATTGGCTGTAAGTTTACAAAATGAGCTGAAAAGTTCAGTAAACCCTTCCTCAGTTAAACTTGTTGGAACACTAGAAAAACAATAGCAAACTGTTGTTTTTTTCATCCATTAAGAATAATTTTGTCGACAAAAATAACTTTGTTGATCGATCAAATGATAATCCACATTCATTCCCTTTTAGAAATCAACACGTACTGTAGAGTAAACAAAAACAAATCCTTCTAACACTTCTGTCGCATGATAAGTCTAAAATTACCGGTACGAGCCAAATACTCGGCCCAGGAAGCCATCGCGAACCTGGCACTCAAAGGGCTCTAGGAGGAACATAGTGAGATTTAGGTCCAGAAGGCCTCTGATCACCACTTAAGTAAGTCTCTTGCAGTAGTGGAAACAAAAGAGCTCACTACGCGACTTCGAGTGACATCTTTCTGCAGCAACTGCAGCAATTTTACTTTAAGAGGTGGTAGAAAACTACTGCTCTAGACTCTTTTGACTTTTTATTTCTTACTTACAACTATTATTACAGGTTAAATAGCGTAGCCATCTTATGTTATTCCAGTAACAATGAAAGTTTATCAGATGACCATCAGCAAGTCGGATCGTCCTTGTAACCTGCAGATGTGCCTGCGTCACGCTCTGCGCCTCGGGAGGTGGGCAGGATTCTTTCCAGTGCAGGGTCTAGGGCAAACTGCTATTGATGGCACCGGGTAAACTATTTGTTCTGTCTCCTACTTTTCTCTATTTTGTGATTGCATACTTCCCACTTTAATAATCATTGATCACCATTTTTTAATTTTTATTATCGTGAATCGTCACCTGATATAGTTTCACGGTGCATCTTCAAAACCATTTTGTGTAATACATATTTGTTATCAAAATTATGAGTTAGTTAGTCATAAAATTCGCTGAAATTAAATGATACTTTAATTACTATATTAATTGTGTACTTTTTTTCAGTTTCAAGATGAAATGTTTCTACAGCATCTATTACATAGCTACGATCGTCGGACAAGTATCCATGATCATTTTCACTACGATGTGGTTCTTTGAAAACGAAGTCACTTTAACTACTGTATGTAAGTACTTTTTACTTCCAATTAAATTTTCGCTTCTTATCTAATATTTGCAAAAAATTGCCTAATCCATAAGGAAATAAGGGCTTAAATAACAATATTTAAAAAAGTCTTTGAAAAATATCAGTAAAAATCATAACGCAATCTACAAATTTAATTATTCCAGCTTATATAATGTTTTACTTAACAAGCCTTGTTTCGGCTATACTACTTTTGAAGTTGGCCAAACAATGGTCGAAATTGATGAAGAAAGCCAAAGAAACTGAGCAAATACTAACCGAAGTGAAGTTAGATAACAGAGCCGTTTTGAAATCCAGTATAATTGCTTACGTCGCCATGGCATTGGCTTTGGGTAAGTTTTCCTTTACATCATAATTGGGTTAGACGAGGAAAAATTATGAAATAAAACTTCGAGAGTCATTAACTATGTTTTG
This sequence comes from Chrysodeixis includens, assembly GCA_941860345.1. Taxonomy (NCBI): domain Eukaryota; kingdom Metazoa; phylum Arthropoda; class Insecta; order Lepidoptera; family Noctuidae; genus Chrysodeixis; species Chrysodeixis includens. The sequence continues at coordinate 10,958,731 of OW796093.1, read as the reverse complement.
GTCTCTGGTATCCAAAGAATAATTTGATGAGGTTTGAATCATTTCATAAAAAATATAAATGGAAATAATAATTTAAAATAAGAAATATGATATCCGTCAGAAATAAAGATTACTCCCAACAAAGTATAATTTACAAACGTGGTCTAACTATACATCCTTGAGGGACTCCAGTCAAAGTTTAGCATAGTTTGATAACGGTGCATCGCTGCTGTTATACTACTACTCTTATGATAAATTATGAAAGATGTCTTTTTAAACTTCCTTAAAATTTGGTTTATCAAACATAAAATTTTCTTTTCAAGTCGGGACGGATTCAGATATTCGTGCATTCAAACCAACTAACATTCTTGCTCAATTTCTTTTTCTTTCTATTCTCAGTCGAACACATCCTCTGCACAAACTTCAACGTGAGATTCGTAATGAACTGCCTGGAGGAGTCGTCCATCACCACCAAAGTTATGGAGAACTACGTGGTGCACAGGATGCCGTACATCTTCTATTACGTTCCCTACAGCGTCTTTACTGCTTTGTTGTTTGAGGTATTTTTTTGCTGTAAAATACTAGATAGCAATTCGTCCAAGCAGCTGTACGAAAATGTGGATTACATACCTTTATATTCTCATATGAAAACTTTTTTACCCCCTGACTGCTTTTTCACTATAATACTAGATAATACCTACTCTGTCCAAACAACTCTATGAAAATGAGGATTACATACATTAACATTTTCATATAAAAACGTTTTTTATCTTAGGCTGGTAGCAATAATAGAATTGCATAGTTTAAAGAACTGATCTATAAACCTATTTTGCCTTCAAAATGATGTTTTTTTTTTGACAGGATCAGTTTTTTTAGCGATATTCAAATTTTAATCTTATAATTCGTTCTCAAAATAACGTCACTAGAAAACATTCATTTCCCAAAAGCAATATTAAAGTTATGTAAATGAAATTCCTCTTTTACGATATCACACTCATTTGCGATCGATTGCACTTGAAATCTGTATTCGTTTTTCTTGTGTTTATTCAGCCCGTTTTATTTTTATCACAATATTCTTTTGTTTTCAGTACATTTGCATCCAATCAACATTTATGTGGAGTTTCAACGATGTCTTAACTATATGCTTCAGTGTTTATATTACAGCGTATTTTAATACGTTGAACAAAGTCATAGCTGCCGCTGCTGTTAAAAATAAGGTAAAAAGTAGACCACAATACAAATTGTAAATATTGACTTAACACACACCTCCTCATATTAGAGGAAAAAATAAATTTCCTTATCTTTTCCGTCTAACGAAAACTTGCACTTTAGCTAAAAATATCTTAATCTAACAATTTGTTTTTCCGTATTTTTTTATTTCGTATCCCACGGATGGGCAAATTCCTATGGCATAATTTTTCAGGCTAATGTCTCCTGGGCTATTCTTCGACGACACTACTCCAGTCTCGTGAAGTTAGTCAAAGAGATAGACGATCAGGTCAGCTCGTTCATCCTGTTATCGTTCTTCACTGACTTGTTCTTCATTTGTTTGCAGCTGTTCAATTCTTTACAGTAAGTCTATACTAAAAAATATTTTCAATTTGTCATCTGGTCATATACTAATCTTACTTAAAATTTCACACAGCAGTTGTAGATGCAAAAGGATTCATTTGTGAAACGTTTTATTTTAATATTTGTTCAAATATTTTACAGCCGCAATTACGTTAACTTTAAATTCTGCGATGAGGCTCAAACGAAACTGTGAGTATATGTTATTTTCTCTTATAACAAACAAACCGACTGCGACTCTTCGTAGTCGGTTTGTTTTGAATTCTTTCATACACACAACCTATTTTAGAGACGTTTTCTTAAAACAGATAAAACGTCAAACCTCAAGACGTGTTGTCATTCCAACTTTTACAACTGTTTCGTCAGGATACCCTTCGAACACAGCTCCTTGAATACAAATTATGGTCTTGCTTGCATTTTCTCTTCGTCTTCCATATCAGGTCCTTCAAACGAGACGTGAAAAAGCATCTTATGTGTCGCTAGTGTCACCCATAAGATGCTTTTTCTGTGCCTTCACATACAATCAAAGCATACAATACTTTGTTCGTTGTACACAATGTATTAAAATTTTACAAAAATAATAAATAGACCCATGAATCTTTGGTCAAGGCAAAAAAGGGGAGAAAAGCAAACCTAGTAACATTATAAACGAGAAAGTTTTTAAATATATGTCTATGTTTATTACTCCTTCACGCTTAAACATCTGGATAATTTTTGATGTTTGGTATGGAGTTAGCTGACACGCTGGATTACTTATAAGCTACATTTTAACCGGCAGCATCAGAGGCGATAGTATTTTTGCAGCTATAACCGATATTCGTGTGGACGAAGTCGAAGGCAACAAGTCTTTTAGTACTTAAACATTATAAACGGTTTACTCATGCGTATTTATCGGGATAGCCCGAGTAGCTTCGGACCCAACCGGAGTCCTTAATCATGAGCTGACGCGGCGGCGGGGTCGCGAGTCGAACTGAAAACTGAACTGAAGTCTTTTAGTAAAATGTCGTTGGTGCTCAATAGAGCGCTCAGCGGAGTTTAGCTGAATACCCATATAAGATTTACTTTTTTTCAGTGCGTTGACGTCAGCTGACTATTTTCTTTATTACCTCTACTCCTTTCTGTTTCTCGTTCTGCGAGCACTGATGCTGTCATTATTTGCTGCGAATGTACATTGTGTGGCTTTGGAGACTGTGTTCTCAATGCATGATGTGCCCCCATCAGCTTATGATGACGAGGTGAGTTCAGAATCTATTTTAATGAAATTCTGGAGATGCACCGACATAAGGTGACTTCCTTACCAAAAAGTACCTACTTTTAATTTATTGTTTAGTCTATATTTATTGGTTTAAAAATATGAAATATGGGCAAACAGAAATTGTATAATCTGTAGCGTCCAGATATCAAGAGATTTAAATAAATACGGATTAAAAAAATGTCATAGACGGAAAAGGCAATACCCACCTAGACAACCCGGCATTAATGAAGTAAAGTAACAATGAATTAATCTTATCAATACACATTCTCCTTCATAAACCTCTTTTGTTTTTTTTACATAATTTCATGAGAATTACGTGCTTTTTTTATTATGTCCATAATAATTAAAAATGCTCTCTGAATTTCAGGTTCGAAGATTTCAATTACAGCTCCATCACACGAAGGTCGGTTTAACCGGGAAATTCTTCTACGTCACCCGGGAAATGGTCCTTAAAGTGAGTTCCTTGAGATTTTCATCTAAATTCCTCTACTAAGGTAATAAACGTTTCCGGGAAAGTTTTGATGGACAACGATAATTATCAGATCTTACATTATAATCATTTGGTACGATACCTTGAATATTTTTTAAGTTATGCTAATGCAGTTCAACTTTGTTAGGTATTTATCCGGAACACTCGTTACAGGCATAAGCTACTTTTAGTCCCGACATTGTTTAAATCAAAATGAACGAATAAAACGAATAAATGAATTATCTGTCTGTCATCTTTTGGTCAAACATACACATATAAGTAACGCCAAAAAGTGTAGATATCAGTATCTTTCAAATCAAAGTATAATCGGGCTATGCCGATAAATGAGCGTTAGTAAACTGTGAACGTATTGTCTTACAAATCAACACTTAAATATTATTTTTTCTTATTTGCAGGTTGTCGGAACAATAATAACGTACGAGTTAGTGTTACTGCAATATTCACTGCCACCAAAGGCTTCATACGAGTCGAACACCACAACTACTGCCATTGCCAGCGTTACCAAAAGTTATTTGAACTAAAGACAAACTTTGATTGCACAAAAATGTGATACAAATACAAATAAACTGTAAAATAAAATAAACAAAGGAAGCAGAAAGAAAAATATAATGTTTTGTATTTTAAAGTATTTTTTGAATGTTTAGTTTGAATGTTTATATACCTAGATCTTTTTTTTTTCGTTCATATCGGCAATCAGTCGCAAGACTTTATGCTTATGCTGATGTGCTGAAAGTTCCAAGCAGGTAAAGTGAAGTGGCCAGTGCCTCGTCTACCTCTTGAAAGACTCTCTCTTTTTCAGTATACTGGGTACTGTAGGCTTTAGGAGTTCTGTTGCGAGTATGTTTGGATGAACAGAGAGCTAGTCTGCACATATTATGTCTTTAAACCTCTCTATTTCGCAACCTTTCTATATACCCAGATCTAATTGATTGATACAATTTGTATTATATCTTGGTTTTGATATAAACTAATGTTTCTAATATTAATATTCGTACAGAAACTGTGAAGTTAGAAATTTACGGACCAAGTTATAAATTGTTTCTAGACGTCTAGCTGGCGTAGATTAACAGGTAGCCGGGATACAGAATGCATCTTAATTAAATCTTCCCACATACTGTGAATATTATTAAAAGCTCACGTTGAATATATTCCTGGGCATATCCGAAAAAGCGAAATTTGAGGCGAAAAGAGCTACGGCAGTGCTACGGAAAATCAAGCTACGCCCAGTGCTACGCATGACTACGCTACGTACACAACGCACGGAATTGTTAAACGTAGTTGCGTAGCGAACAATAAACATTAACTCAACGCTTTAGTCCTATAATGCTATATGCTCTAAAAGGGTTCGTGGAGTCATTGATGCCAAAGAAAAATAAACTTTATACAATGGATTTAAAATCTATTTTCGGTAGAAACTTTTGGAACTAGTTCATAAACATCCTAGATGATACTTTTTCAAGTGTTACTTAGAATACTAGTTTTCCCTCCATTTAGTGCCCACTTTATGGTCGAGATCAATAAAACCACTCGTTCTCATACAGTTCCGGTTTATGACAATATTACCAATAAAATACTATTTTTCATACCCAAGAAGTTTATAGTCGGGAGTTAGAGTCGCAACAAATAAGCCAGTAAAATTACATTGTCGAACCAAAAACCAGGGGTTTACAACCTGTGGTAATAGATAGCATGTTCTAGTACCAGATATTATGTTTAAAGATTACTTTGAAATTAGTTGTGAAGAGGCAAATGTAATCTTCCATTTTCATAACTTTAATTGTGATAATACTGCTTCTAAACGATCTATAGTTAAGTACCTCACCTCATATCATGATCTTCAGAATTTCTAACAATGCTGAAACAATCCTTGAGGACATTCCATCAAAAAAATGGAGAGCTGACTTTGGCTCATTGAAGTACAAAAATCAGAAACAAAATAAGAAGGGTTGACCATTTCTGATAAAGAAGATCACGTAAAAATGCCGTTAAATCTTGCATCGCTATCTACAAGTTAATTCATCTTCGCACTGTTTTATTATACAGCGAGAGATCCTTAATTCATAGCAACATTGTCGGTGAGTATGAAATATAACTTGAAATGTAGAGGAGAACTGTGAGTAGTACAATAAATGTAGTGTATTTTACGTCATTCTAGATTTCTTTAGTTATATCTGAGCGGAGTTGCAACACGTGATTAGTAACAGTCGGAGAAACAACGCATAGAAAAATTCGCCCTTATGTATGTCTCTGTCATTGTCAAAGAGTAACTTATGGAGTTTCTTGCCGGTTTTTCTCTATAACGCACAACTAGAATCAGTAGACAGTTATAATAAAGTAACCTTTTGAAAGTGCCTGAAAAGGCGTAGGTACTCGAAATAAAAAGCTTTTAATTTTGATTTTTGACAAAAATGTAGAGACGTAAGTATTTTAGAACATCACTTACGTAAGTATTGTACTTACATACAGCTATCAGTACCAATATCACTAGATCTAAAAGAAAGATACCTAACTTAAACTAATAAACAAGGGCTTTGTAGAAGGTCAACAAGATAACAATAAACCTTTGTTTCATTAAATAAAATAACATCGAAAAAGTAATTTGTTGATTGTATCAACCTAATTGTAAATTGGAATATCATTAATTTAAAAAGTATTCATTTTGAAGCCTACTATTAAAAGTAGATCAAACAAAATGCCTGTGATCAAGTGACAGCGATTGTCATGTTGAATTAATGAACTTAGACATGTAAATAACTAAATTGGTTTTGTGTGAGAATGTGTACAGATGTTTTTAATTTATTTAACCCTTATGAGACGAATAAAGTTGATTTAAAACTGGAATACAACTTGATTTTTTGTTTTTGGATACGATTTTCATTACAGCATCGTTTGAACGATATCGAATTACTAAAATTAACTAACTCTATTGTACATTCCTTTATTAATTAAATTATTCTCACATGCTAATAATAGCAGGCTTCTGTTATTATTGTTATGGAATAGAAGTATTTTATAAAAAAAGGAATAGTTTAGCAACTGACAATGTAGATTGCACCTAGCGTTGTAAATCAGAAAAATATGATGCAGGTACCTATCTACCTTATGAAAATAAGTCGTTTATCATTACGTGGCCAGGGTTAAAAAACACCATCCATTATAGTATCTGTGAAAAAAATCAAATAACGTCATCCGCCCATTGTGAAAAATCAGAAAAAAGACGACTCTTTAGCATTCTGAGAGTCGAGCAAACGAATTTCCCCTTTCGTTACATTTTAAGTTCTGCCAAATTACTACGGAAATGACAGCGGCAGAAATCTCCAGACTAATCAAATAAAATTGTAATTTCGCTGAGACATACATTTTTGCACGTTAATAATATACGTAGAGAAAATTCTGATTGACGTAAATTAAAATATTTTGTCATCGTTATTGGTTCCACAGTTTAAGTATATTAAAAATTGTTTGTGTTATTTATTTTTGTTGGTCGTAAGTATAATAATACGTTATTAAGACATTTGAATCTACCTATTTTTAATTAAGAACTACTCCGATACTTGTCTATCGAACTTAGAGTAAATTTAATGCTTGAAAAAAGATTTTTCAAATCCTTCTAATACTAAACAGACAAATGTATTTTTGTTATCCAGTTAAACAGCTGAACCAATTTCAGTGAAATTTGGTATGAAGTTGGCTGCCACTTTAGACTAATACGCAGACTTTTTACCTAGCCTTTTTATTATTTATTTTCAGGTATGACATCTGGAAATATATAGCAATAGATCAATAAATCTTACTGCTCTAACTTACAGGAAATCAAACTGGACTTAAAATTATTAACCAAAAGTACACCACAGTAACATTTCCTTCTACTGACAATCTAGCCACCCTCAAACCACGCAGAACTTCATCCATAAATCGTCCACCATTTAAAACGCGCTAAATCATCTTGTTCTTTGTAAAAAGGTTTTCTTTGAGTACGTTAGTCTCGCACGCAGGTCCGGTCGAGACGGTGCAGATAAAGATATCTTACCTTCCTGCGATAGTTAGACGTTTTCAACAAACCTACGTAATATTTTTTAGCTTTTTACTTTAGGTCTTTGTGATAGGATGGTAAAGTATGATATAAAGGTAAAACTTTGGTGATAAAGTCATTAAATTTTGAATCATGATGTCTATGCTGAGTTTCTTCCTATAAGGCTTTGATAGGTATTGTACTTTTTAAAATATTTATCGGACTAGAGTGCTTTATCCCAAGCACAACCGTGAGCGTCAGGATCTTCATTCCCGCCTGTTTGAAGTTGACTGTGAGCCTCAGATTTTCCTGTTTGCAATTGACCGTTTGTGAACCTAAACTAACCTCAAAAAGCAGAGCTGTTGGTCCCCACAGTCATGCACGGAATACTGTGTTGCCTAGGAACAGAAGCAAAGCAGATTGGCAATTGCTAAATAATTATGAAAATGAAATGTGGTGTATTGTTTTACTTAGACAACTTAGGATAGAGCTGCAAAAGACCTGACGGAAAGAACGTATATTTTTTTATACAACAGATGTACCTGTAGCTTTTCCCGATAATTGTTTCGTCAGCTATTGTAAAACATTATATTATGATTATGTTTACAATCCAAATCAGTATATTCGACGTTAAAGGTAAGAATCAAAATGAATGTCAGGCCTTATGATATATTGATGTGTTTGTGTCAAAAGATAACGAATGACTCAAGGTGAATGTTACCTCTTACTTATGTTCATGTTGTAAAATATTTATATATCTTGGTATGTAATTTTGGCTTGTTCATGAATGTGACATTTTATTGGTTAGATATGGGGTATATTTTAGCACAATCAATGAAGAATGATTTATGATAAATATGTTCAAGAACCATTATTTAAATTAAAACATGACTCCTTTCAATTTAATTGTCACCATTTTTTGATGTAGAGCCTCTTTTTGACTTCATGACACTTTTTTTCTTAGTCAACCTTGAGTGTCTTACTGCAGATCAAATATCTCCTTTCCTTATATTCGTTTACTCTGGATAAGCTACACCTGCTTAAAGCCGGGTTAAATAATTATATTATACCAGAAACTAAGTCATGTTCTACTAAATTATCGAAAAAAATTTTTTTTTTCCAAATTATTTTAATACTTAAATGTAATATATTTGAAGTAGCAATAGCTCAGTGCACGCCGATTACATCAATGTGCCCCGAAGTCCGTACTTCATTTACATTTCAATATCAAACGCTACAGTTTATGCAAATACTTGGCCCTAAAATATAGCCATAGACTAGCAAGTCACGTAATGATACTCCAGCTTCACTATGGTACTGAAAGACCGAGTATTTTGCTTAGGAATTGTAACTTTAAAGTTGGGCCATTCAAGTTTTAGTAGTTGTATTCGTAAAACGATTTTTTTTGCAAACAATTTAGGGTTGTAGAACTTTTGTAGAGCTGGTTATATGTAAAACACTACTAAGGAATCGATAGATATATCAAATTAGCATACTTATCACAAAAGTCCAGTTAGTTTTTTTTTATTTGATTATACTTACTCTTACTTCCGTCAGCCTAAAAACATACAACCTGGGACAGAATAATGGGAATACACAGCTTAAATGTCTACATAGTGAAAGCTGGACTGAGAAAACCATCAATATGTTAGGTAATAAACACAACATTCTAGATGAAAGAAAACAAAATACGCTGACTTTTGTATTTCCAAACTCTTTTTACGTATCCTCACCACAGTCTAAACCACAGCCTAAAAAACTATCCACTTCAATAAATTGTCATACTGTAGAAAATGTAAGAGAGATTTGTCAAATTTGTCTGCTCTATGTAACATGGTGATAAAATAAGGCAAAAGTAACAATTGTCGGAATATCTTTTACGTACTATTTTCATTTTGTGGGGAAGGCTACGAGGCGATGTTTCGTTTGCAAGACAAGTTTATATTCGCCGAATAAGGGTGTTATTGAATGTCGCGAATAAACCTACTTTATGTAGTTTACACTCTTTTATTTTTGTTTGGGGTAGATTGAAATCAAATAAGGTGTGGGTTTATGTGTAATATACAAAAGGAGTTTGACTTTTTATCTGTTTTTTTCTTCAATAATGTGTGAAAGAAAATGTCCCACGGCTGAGCCAAATAATTTACATATAGGTTTGAGCATTGATCACCACTTCTTTTAAATTAAGCGATTCAAGATAGTAACCTTTTATTGGACCTGTGCTCCACACGTTGGTAGGTACACTTAATTTAATGCCTTGTATTGGGTCTCGTTTTTCAACCGTTATATTCTCATACTCAAATACACCTAAACCGAAATTAAATTCATGGATCATACAAATATATCTCCCCTTTGATAAAAGAGACCACGTCATACATACATATTTTTAGAGACTTTGTTTATTTATAATTTTGTCATTCACATGAGGCAATCAAAGCAATTTCTCATCAGACGTAATCAATGAGTCCCTTTATGTTCACTGATTCGAACGTTCAGTGCATCTCGGTAAGTGTAAATGAGTTCTCGATATCCTTCGATTCGTATCGATAATCCCATTCGATTACACATACAGGCAAACACGCATTCATTTGTCAATCATCGCAGTTTTGCGAATATTAAAAACTGACCCTCTTTGTTTTTCGGTCTCCAATTTTAATGGACTGGTGCAATGCACAAGTGTTGTTATATGTACGATTTAATGACATGTTTGGGAAATGGGATGGGAACTTTAAAGTACAAAACTTGTTCTACTTCCGAATTATTTAAATCAAGAAATGTATAGATGTGATTGACAAGAAATGTGTGATTCATGTTCCACCAAAAATAGCAAAATTTATTAATTAAATTTACTTTGATTACCTACTTAATTATAACGCACCTAAATGTATTACGAGCTGTTGCCTGCAACTACGCTTGCGTGAATTTCGGTTACAGTTGCAATAATAATACTCTCATCTGACGCAGTCGGTTAAAAGTAGCTTATGTGTTAACCCATTGTGTCAGCTTAATCCATACCAACTTCCTCAAAGTGAATCCAGCCGTTTGAGTATGAAAGAGTTACAAAGATTCATCCATCCATACTTATAAATTTTTGCGTTTGTAATATTAGTAGGAAAACTTACATTTAAGTTCAAAACAATTGACAGTCGCCTCACCTTCCCCTCGAAAATCGTTGAACATGTTTATTTTAGGCCTAACCAGTCTCTATTATAAGTTTGACGTGGTCATAAAATATTCATATAACAATAACACACATAAATCATGTGACCCCATGCGTCGACAGCCAAAATAATCTGTTGACACTGTATTTGACAGTGAACTTGGGAAGCAAGGAGGTAAGTTTGTGAGGTTAAAGTTAGAAATCTTGTGTGAAAAAGTTTTTTTTTGGGTCTTTGATTAAAAAGATCTAATTAGTCCTTCAGATAGGTTTCCTGAGAACATCGTATACGTGTTTTTCAAAAAATACGAAGATATAATATATCGAATCAAAGATAGTAGCGGTTAGTAACGTCACTTGTCTTTAAAAAGTGCATAGCAGTGCAGACGTGACGTCACACGAGATTAAAACTCACAGTATTGCCTACAATTTCATTCACGCGGTAAAATAAAATCGTTTCGGTAAAAAAGAAATCGATCTGATTCATTCATTCCTTTTTTATGTACCCAAGTCAGTTAAATACCCAATTTGCGTGCACCTAAATAGTGTTCGTATGTTGTATGTATGTTTTGTTAAAACATACATACATACAGACTTCGATTTTAATGTCTAAACCATTCCTACAACTACGCCTATTTTGGCCATCCCTGTAGTAGATCACTCAATTGAGTATTTTTCCTCTTGCAGGAAGTTTCAGAGCAGCATGTTATTAAAACATTAACTTCAAGTTCAATATGAAAGTGAGCGCCATCAATCTTAATAAAAATATAGGTATGTACTTCAATATGGATAGTAAAACAATTATAATATTGAAGATAAATTATAAAGTTCATGACAGAAAAAAAAAAGAAAATATTTTAACATATTAATTTATGTTGCCGATAATGATTTCTTTTCAGAAATTTCAAAGGAATTAGAAGTTATAAATTTCAGAGTTCTTAAAGAGAATTCACAATATGGGTGAGTATATAACTAAGGCTCCTTATACACGAGGTAAGATAAGTCTACGGTACCCGGCGACTATTCTCATTAAGCGACAACCGGAATACAAACCTATAGGTGCCTATAGACAGCTGTTAACTTTTTGTATCCCCACGGTTTAACCATTCATGAAAAACCCATATAACATTTCTTTTTCACAAACGAGTCCCGCTCTAAGGAATTTAATCCTTGTATCGCGGGGGGTTTCGCAGACACTTATTTTTCATGCTCAAAGATATCCAGACTGAGAACAAGCCTTTATGAATCGCACAAATTCTTGTCTTACGCGGGGATCGAATCCGCGGCACGTCGTGTACAGTGGTAATTGTCGTGGTAACCAATACCACTCAGCTATCCTTGCAGTCATTTGCATGCACTGCGCATACGCATTGTTTTACAATTAGCACAAACAAAATGTTGTGTGACGCTGTACGGGCCAATCTGGAGCGTAGTACTGTCAAAGAATGTTTGAGCGTCTTACGAGTGTCTCCATTATAAAACATACCATGGAGGTTCCTACATTGGTGTCATTAGATACAAAAGTTGTCTGGTATTAGACTTGTGTTGCTAGGTGTATATAAGGTATATCAGTTCATTAAAATGTTATGCTTGAAAGAATATTTTTAGACTAATTTTAATCGCTTCGTCGGTTTCAGAGGCAAGAATATTGGGCATTGGGTGTTGGATAATAGTAAGTTACAAATTAGTCATAATTGAAAATCTTACAAAATTCATTTATTGGTTTTGCCCAAGTTACGTTAAAAGCATTTTAATATTTCTAAATGTGTACTCTCAATTTTGAAAAAATACAATTTTTAATCCCCCTGCATATAAACAAAAATGCGTTTTTTTTTCAAACGATCCCCTAACTTAAAACATTGTCATAAATAAGACTTGTTTTCCCCTTATTTTGCTATAAGATAACTCTCTTAGAACAATTAATTTTGTCTCCTCTTAATTTCTTATAACTAGGTATTTTTTCAGATAAAGTTCAAGACAAACACAATATAGCAGAGAGTCAATTCATAACCTTCCAAAAATCAATGAAAATCGTTTTAATCTGGGGACAGTGTATAGGACTTATCCCTACCTGTGGTATTACAAATAAAGACGCATCTAAAATAAGGTACGTACTTATGGTACTTCATTTCTATCCTTTAGCTTACTCATAACTATTTTGTTTCAATATTATGCTAGTATGACACAGTACTAAAAGCTATTGAAGCAAAACCTTTGGAAGAGAGATGCCGCTAAGTGTATGCTGTTTTCAGAACAGTTACAGTCCTGCTTTGAGAGCTGGTAGTAATGATAACTTATAATCCTTACTTCAGGTTTAAAAATAACAAGAATATACAAAAATCTTTCACTTACTTTTCATTTAATAGTTAATCGAAGCGATAAGAACCATTATTTTGGTCTTTAAAAATCTATTAGTTACAAATATCCTTTTTCCATCAATAAATACACGTTTCGACGGCTGTGAATATTCATCGACATTTTGTCAAGTATTTGTAGTAAATTCTTCCTCTTTTAACCTCATTAAGATGTTCTGTCGTTTCCTTAATCAGTCTTAGACCTTATAATGGTACCGAAGGATATCCTAATTGGAAGTAGAATGTAAGGATACACTTGACTTTAAAAGCTAACCTTTCAGAAATTAAATACGTCATTGAACTTAAGTCAATGAAGGTATTATTGTGAGGTTGTATTTCTTCAGTTTAATTAGGTATATCTGGTCAATTTTACGTTTTATTGACAAATTTCCTCATTTTCTTCCATTCAAACTCTTAACCCCGACTTCTGAAGGCAAACCGCCACGTTTTAAAGAGAATGTCGTTGTGGCTAAGGAAACGTACATTACAGGACCAAACAGTTGCAGTAGATTTCTTATGCGAAATGTTTAAAGCTGATTTGCTGAGCTGTTTTCTGAATTTCTGTTATGAAATATTCCTGATATTGTAAGCTAAACATAAAATGTTTAATTTGAAAGAAAATTTTATGATCCCATAAATCATTTGAATAGTACTTAAACTTCAATTGTTTGGTCCCCCACCTAACCAAAAAAAAAGATTATTTTATGCTGAAAGCCTACTAAAAAATTATAATTCTAAAAGTAATGTGTTAGTAACATTTACACAATATGTCATATTTGGTCATGACTCTACAATATGTAAAGCTGCCTTTTGCTTTTCTAACTGCAACAAATTAGTAGTAGAGGTATTGTCACTACGACTGTGATTAGTCCCACTTAAATCATTAAATGACCTGGGTTTTTCACCAACAGGTTTACAGTCTTCTCCATAAGATTTATATATTCTTTGACATTGGCCATCTGCAACAGTATAATAGCCAGCCTCTGCTTATTCAAATTGTCGTCATCGCCAACAAATATTAGTGCCCTTGGTAAGTACTTCTATTTAGTTCATTATAAGTATTATGTCATGTTTCCTCAAAATACTTCATATGTTCAGGGTAATCAGAACACTGTAGATGACTATGTCCAGCAGTGGACTGCGATAGACTGATGATGATGATGAAGTGGAACATTCATATGTTACTTCACGTTTTAATATTACATTCACTGATATTTTAGTAACATCATTACTTTAATATTACATTTTATTTGTTAGTACAGAACCTATAACAATAAAACGATATTAAATCAAAAATTACTACTTCTTTCAGCATTTTCAGGCTTCTATCTTACAAGCTCTTTCTCCTTAATATTGTTCATTCAAATCGCAACAAGATGGCCGGCTTTGATGAAGGAACTGTCCAACTGTTCTCTCGACGAGTATGTGAGACCAAGAGTTATAAGGAAGTGCAATTGGACTTGTTTTTTCTTCATATTTGTGTCTTTTGGTAAGTTGCCTCTTGTTTATACTCATATGGTTCTGATTGTTTTTAAACGACTCCTGCACTAAAAAAAAATTCTTCGTACACTTTCAATTCTCATGAACAAACACACCCAGACTCAGAAAAAGCATTTGTGGAACGCACAAATTCTGTCCTACGTGGGGATTGAACCCGCGACACTTTGCGCACAGTGGCAGTTAGCGTGGTGACCTATACCACTCGGCTATGCGTGCAGTGAAAACATATTATTATGTACAAGTTTAAAAATCCCACTCTTCCTGGTCTTATTAATCCACTTAAGGCCGGGTGCCTTTGAAGGTTTCCCTCTGCAAAAAAAAAAGTATATTAAAATTATCATTTTCTAACGGTAAGAATAATAAATAACACAACATAATATTGGGAAAGTTATTGAATCGTCTTTTCATATATTTTTTTAATCTTGTGCGTATCCGCACATTTTTTCCCATGATTTTTGATATGATAATATAAAACTTAAGCTGATTTTTTTAGAATACTTGGTTGTTGCTGAATTCAATATATTCTTCAATATTTTAGTGGAACATTTTCTATCAGTACTAGCGAAAATCGCAAGAATATCTGATTGCCACGATAGTGATGAATTTTGGAACATGTTTGAGAAATCGACATCGCCCTGGTTCTTTCAATTCAATGGTGCCATGGAAGTATCTATACCGACGAGAATTTTATTACAGGTTTGTATTTTAGTATTGTAAAATTAGATTTTAATTCCGATATGGTTGCTAGTTCAGCAAAAAGTAGCCTCATACTTGGAAAAAGACTGTCTCCGTTACAAATGTTGTCAACACAATGAGGCCTAACCTAGTTGGTGTTTATAGTGGTTTACTGTGGTTATACTGTTTATATCCTCTGTTTAATCAATATTGAGCTAGCAGTCTATCATTGGAACCTAAACGAACAATATTTTTTTCCATAATAAATATTTAAACATATTTTTTTCCATGTTTTTTTTTCTAGGCCCTAAATATATCGGCGACACTGGTTTGGAATTATCTGAATATGTTTATAGTTTGCATCAGTTTGTATCTAACGTCTGTATTGATGGAAGTTAATAAGAAAATCGTTAAGGCTGCGGATAAGGTATGGATTTACTCAACAAATATTAATACTGGAACATATTCCAACCTTAAACGATGCATATAAATTCACCACTGGAAAGCAAATACAAGTAACTATTCCCTTACTTCAAAAAATAGCCCGACGGTGAAAACGGTTTAATTTGATCACCATGCCTGGTCTTGCCAAGCCATTTTCATTTCGGGTTTTATTCCTTCTAAATTTATCTCAATAAAATTGAATACTTTTATTGCATACCACATTACAGTGTTAGATAATAGAGGTCTCATTCCTTGACTTCACTGTGTCCCATACAGCCCGACTGCCGTGTTGAGGCCGAAATGCGTCCTTGCCAGTTCATTTATACGCTTACCTTTACTTAATTCCCAAAGTGAATACAACAATGAATCCGTATATTAAAATTAATGCTCGTTTTTTAGAATTACATGCCAGCATCAATATGGGGTGCGCTGCGGGAGGACTATACTCGAGCCACGCGCCTGGTCAGGTTGTTCGATGACGTCATCAGCCCCATCGTACTGGTGGCGTTTGCTAATGACCTGTTCTTTGTGTGCGGGCAACTCTTTAATGTACTTGTGTAAGTATTTATTTATCTACTTGCTTATTTATCGTCAAGCCAATTTTTTTTTCCCCGCCAAAAAACCCTTCATAATATTTGAGTTCAAAGAGTAAAAGTTGGTTTCCTTTTAGGATGGGAACAAATTCCATAACAGAAACAATACAACGGTGCCCGCATTATCCCAGTGGGTGAGTAGAATCATGTTTCACCTTAGTTGTATCCTATTTAAGTATATTGATAAACATTATGCCTGTAGCAACCCAAAAACAATTTTCAAAGCGATTTAAACGGTCAATTATTTGTAAATTTACAAAAAAAAATTCAACATTTAACTATCCCATATAGCTCAAACCTTCCCTATACGGAAAGAGGCCTGTGCCCAGCAGTGGGATGTATAAAGGCTGGTTTATTTATTTATTTTATATTTTTTGGTGATTTTTTTGGCAAGCCCAAAAAAAAAACAAACACCTAACTACCTATTAGGAACGTAATTTTTATCCCTTTGTTGATAAAGTTCATTGCCCTTTTCCAGTCTCCTCGGAGGTTACGAGTACCCTATATATCTGATATACTCTTTGGTGTTCCTGTGCGGCCGGTTCATCATACTATCCCTGGCTACTTCGGGAGTCAACAGCGCGTCGGTGGAGCCTTTAACAGTCTTGTACAGTATACCGTCGTCTGCGTATAGTAAAGAGGTGAGGCTTGTACTGTTGAAATGGAGATGTAAATTATCTAGAGAGAGCAAAAGGATTAGTGAAATGTGCGTGATGATTTCTATTAATAGAATATGATTGTGATGATGTTTGTGATATTGACTTACTGTCAATTGTTTTTAACTGTATTGTTGCTGGCTATTTCAAATTCGTAAAACAACTTTGACTGTTAGTGAGTCGTTCTTTTTGCAATAAAAGGTCTTTGTTCAGCAGTAGGATATTGATGGACCGATAATAAATAAATAAATAATACCTCCTAAAAATATATCTTCGTGTCACAGGTAGAAAGATTTTTAACCCAAATCAATGGTGACTTCGTGGGATTAACGGGTCTACGTTTCTTTAATATCTCTAGAGATGTTATTCTTTCGGTAAGTATCAATTTAAAAAAAAAATCAGCCGAACAAATTTGACATCGTTTGAAGTTTTGACACCGTCTTCTAACGCCACTCTTACGTCTTTATATTTTTGTTTCAGGTGGCCAGCACTATAGTAACATACGAACTAGTACTTTTGCAGTTCAGCAGTCAATAAATATCCCGTGTCGAGAAATATTTTAAAAGAAAACTAATTCTTATACACAAAACGCTAATCTTGTTTAGCGTTTGAAATAAAATCAAGAATTTTACAAAATATAAAAAACCGCTTTACAGTTTTTAAACTTAAATTTAACTATTTGTGTAGAACGACTAAGTAAAACAAGAAACACAAATATGAAATGTCCCATAAATATTAAAGCAATAAAATAAAAATTGAATTTCAATTTGTTTTTTTTTTTCGAAGCCTAGGTGGCATGTTCTTGCCAGCCAGTTTATATTTTTTAATCGGTAAGAAAACACCTCTTTTAAATTTCGAATGAAGAATACTATATGAATTTGACGTTTGTACAATGGTTTTAAAAATGTTAAAGTGTAGCCATTTTGCTAATTGAATAAAGCAGAAACTATCTATTACCGTGGAGATTCGTAGTGAATAATGGTGATTATACGTAAGCCCTTACAACCGTTCATTACGCCGGTCCAGTGAGTCAGGGGCGGGGCAGTGAGGGTGTATTATCACGACTGTATCAGTGGAGATGTTAGCAGAAGTGTACTACAAAATCAAAGTTCAAATCATTTATTTGCCATAAGTATTATAAACGTACACCGTCAGGACTGGTTCGAAGCGGCGCAAGACAGAGAATTGTGGAGGGACTTGGGGGAGGCCTTTGCCCAGCAGTGGGACACTATAGGCTAGGAAAAAATGTATTGTAGGTACAAATATAGGAGAAAATGGGTAGTGTCAGACTCTTACTGGCTAAACCTGAACAACCATGCAACGTCTTCGGCGTTACTATTTTTTTATATACTATTTTAAACCTAGTCGTTTATACACCGAACTCTACCACACTCATTTGAATCACATCAGTATTTACTGTTACATACTATCACACAACACAGTTCTCACAATGGCATCAGCAGCACCAAAACTGACAGACCTACTCAAAGGCACCGCGCCAGTCAACGAGGAGTGCAACCAGGTGTGCCGCGACCTGCCCGAGACAGACCTGGAGCCGGTGTGCATGATGTTCAGCCGGTACAAGAAAGGCTTCCAGTACTTCGTCAACCAGTGTCACGCGAGACGAGCCATTTGTAGGGAGAACTTGAGTAAGTTGGGATTCATTCGTTGTGCTCTTTTAATTCACGGGATAACTACTTTAAGGCAAGAAACCCGGAAACCCTTCTATGTTTGTACATAAATGGCTTTCTTCATCAAACAGTCAGTTCACAAACTGTCTCTTACAAACATAAATATAAAATGGGCTACAAATGAGAGCTGATCAAAATCCTTAATAGGAAGATCGACATTTTTTTTTCAGAATAGAGAAGCTATAACTGTTTTCTTATTTAGGAGAAAGTTCTCGAAAAAGATTCTATTCGTATGTCAAAATACTAAAAGCATGAGCGATGTATTTTATATTAGATACGTATTACTGAATTAATTAAACAACTTTAGCTTAGCGAGCAAGAAGGATATCTATATTACAAGCCGTAAACAACCGGTGTAAGATTGAATAAGGCATACACACGCTTAATTCCACACGAATAAGGCTTACTAAACAATTGGATGCAGATGTCGTAGGCTCAAACAGTTTGCTCTACCACAGAGCAGGGTACTTACAGAGGTTTTATTCTAGAATTATCATCCTACACTAGGTTACCCTGTCTGATTAAGATTTAGTGTCCCACTTCTGGTTTTAGATTATATCTTTGTATTTTTTTTGACTTCGCGGTTTTCGTGCGAAATTTTGCATACATATGTCATTACGTGACAATACAATATCATGATGAAATAGAGCTGATTCAATGAACCTTAAAAGTTCTCCAATAGTATTTCAAAATCTCATCGGATTTGGGTACGTTTGATTTGTCTCGACGTGTATAACTTAGATCCAAAAGCAAGAAAACCAACTTAAAATCTTGGTTTAGCTTGTTTTTTTTTTCCCATCTCTTTTATTTCGTGGGATATTATCAAATGTCCCTTCCTGCTGTGGGTGTAGCGGGAGGGAGTGTCAGACTTTTACTGACTAAAACCCACTATGTTCCTCCTGGAGCCCTTTGAGTGCCAGAGTCGCGGTACCTCTTACGAACATCTCTCAATGGGCTAGTACCACGATTCATTTTCTCTGTACCTATCTACTCTATGTTGTGTACAGAGTTTAATCCATTAACACCGCTTATATTACACGGAGGAACAATATAACAACACGTATTGTTTAGTAGTAATTGCTGCGTGTACTTAACCCAACTCCCACTGTCAGGCTTTATATGTACGCGTTACTTTAAGTCTGTTACAAAGTGAATTTTTAATTATTATGAGAGATAATGTGGAAATGGAGATATTAATGTTAATGCCACTGGTTACTAAGTTTTTAAAGAAGTAAAATTACATAGAATGTAAAAAAAAATACCTTTTCTAGCAATTGAGAGCTACTAACTCCCGGTTTCTGGAAGGCTGATCAATTGAATCTGCTGCCAAATTGGTACTTATTTCTGTCAGATCAAAATCACATTGTGAAAATCGTGTGTTAATATCCTGACTTTAGCATATATAAGTATTTTCAGTACTATAAAAGTGTTATTACGATAGAAAGCGCGACCAAAGGTGAAACGGGGAGAATTAACTTTGAAATTGTTTGCTGTAAGCGCTTATGGTAAAAACGCTCGCTCGTTCATTTATCTTCCCGTATTAATAAGCAAGCGAGCATTTTTTTACACACTCACCCTTTATACGAGAGTACATCCACGTTATGATAAACATTTTTTGGGTTAAACCATATTCTTTCGTCTAAAAAGCTACTAAAATTGGACAAATAATTCCTAAACGTAGAGCCAAGAACTGAGAAAAATATTTTTTTCCCATTGATTCCCCAAACTTGAAAATCGGACAGTGTCCATTGACTTTTTTTGCCAGATATATATTAAATTCCTTTTAAATCCTGAAAACTTTTTTTATTCTTTTTTTTTTTTAGTCGACTGCCTTGGCCATCATGGTTTGTCCTGCGGCAGGAGCGCGGGGCGCATACTGCGACACGCAAGTATTAATGACATTTTATTCGTCGTGCTCTTGTCACTGCTGGTGTACCTGCTGTTCTAGAACCGAACGGTTTGGTGCGCAGCGATGGTAAGAGACCTGACGGGATGTCTTTACTTCCCTGGAAATTGGGCCGGCCTTTGGTGTGGGACGCAACGTGCGTCGACACCCTTGCGCCGTCCCATGTTCTAAGTTCGGCGGTCGCGCCCGGCGCTGCTGCTGGAGCTGCGGAAACCCTAAAGCGACGAAAATATAATAACCTTACGGGCAATTATATTTTTGAGCCTTTTGGGGTTGAAACGCTTGGGCCATGGGGACCGGGTGCACGAGCTCTGTATAAGGAACTCGCTAAGCGCTTGGTCGACTCCACCCGTGATCAGAGGGCTGGACTGTATTTCGCGCAAAGAATTGGTATTGCCATTCAGCGTGGTAATGCGGCCAGTCTCCTGGGCACGTTTCCCGCCATTGACGGAGATGAGGATATTTTTTTCGACGCTTTGTAAATATGTAATTTTTTTTAGTTACATAAGTTTAGTCGTAAATGTAGATATTTCTTCTTCACGATGAATTCATAATAAAGTTTTTAAATTAGAAATATGAATGAATATGAATAGTAAAGGAGAGAAGGCACAAAATAAAAGGTATCACATTTACAGGTATATAGAGAATATTAACAAATACATATTTCACTGACCATTCAAACTTATTTGTTCCAGTGTTACATCTAGTCCATTCAAGCAGATGCAGAAAAAGCAAACAGTTTTTCCTGCCCATAGTCTGAAAAGTTTACCTTACAACCGACAAAAACATCAAAACACATTATCCCTAAAATGCTTACTTCTAAAAGAAGAGAAATAAAAAATATGAAATTAGGTTACATTTTTCCTTTACAAAAATCCTTTGCAAATTACTTTTTTACCCTTTCTTTTAATTGTGTTGTTAATGAGATCTCTAGTGAATGTAGAGAGAAATGAATCTGAGTTTACCTTTTTTAGTTGTGTTGGTAATCGTTTTGCTTAAAACCTAAAACCTTTTACTACCTTCTTTTAAAGTTAAATAGTTGCTGATGTAGAAAAGAGACGCCGCTCTACGCCGTGTAGTTCGCTGTCTTGCTTCCACAACTGCAAGAGTCTGACTTTAGGAGATAGTAGTAGGCCTGTAGTCTGTTTGAACCTTTTTTACATAAGTACCTGGCTAGTAAGACTTTTTTATTCTTCGCGTGCATTTGTTTGTTAGATAGGTTAGTTTTTAATTAGTTCATTATTGACGTTGAGATGAATATAGTGTCCCATTCTAATTAGGTGTCCATTGTCGTATTTGTATTATAGGTATACATGTATGCGTGCAAACATGACGTTGTTTGTACAAGATTATATAAGTTCAAAGAGAAAGTGTTGTTAGATAAACTTTGCTGTTTTTAAGACAAATGACGCAATGAAAAAACCCTGAGACAAGATTCATAACTGCAACTTTGACCCTTCGTATCAGTCGTTCTACCACCTAGTTTCTGAGGTCAATGACCGAAAGTTAAAATCTTTCCATCACATCATGAAACGTTACAAATGATCAAACTTATTGAACATCGTCATTACTAGAATTTGTAATAAAAAAATAATAACAGCACATTTTTGTTACTAATTAAGTCAGCAAAAAAGCAACGTAATATTACTGAAACTAACCCATATTGTCCTAACAACTGTGTTTGCAATTAGATCCTATTCCATATTAACATTTGCATCAATATTCAGCAAGTCACGTGCCAGGCTGTGTGTGTACAGAAGAAATGAAATTAGAGGGAAAATCACGACAAAGAAAATAATATAAGAAAAAACAAACGAAGCAAAATTATCTTGAATGGTTACAAAACTCTATTTGGTAGTTTTTGCGTTGGTTGCAGACCGCAACAAACTGAATATCGTTGACGTCTTAATTAGAGATAGAGTATTTTTTTTTTGTGAAATAGCAATTGGAATAAGTGGTTTAAAACTATTATAATTAGGTTTAGAATTTCATGTAGTGTTTTTTTAAGTATTTTTTAATGTTGACATTTTTTTTACTAGACAGATTAATTACTATTTTTGGATCATTTTGTACTTCGATATTACAAACACAAGCACTTATTGTTTACCAATGTGCAAATGCCAAAACAATACAAAAAAGGTGTCAAATAAATTCCTATTGCTTTGCTCGTACCTAATACCGACGTTCATACGTCGCATAGCCGCATAATTACCAAACGCAGGCTATTTCGAGGCCTTATTAATATTCCATCGCAGGCCGTAACATGTTGAAAAACGCTAAAATTTTCACAAGTATGCGTCACGTTTCAGTCTGAAAATGAATTATTTAATGTAATCTTCTTTGCTTTGTTTAGATTAAAAGTATTTATGTCTGTATGTTAATGATATGGTATATTTGCTGTAAATAAGCTCTCGGAAAGTAATGGACAGGATTCAAGAAAGTTGAGTCACGTTTCTCGAGTCAAAATCAGACACGGATAATTTTGAATTTTTCGTGATGTCAGACAAAAGTATCAGAGAAAATTGTTCAAAATACTTGGTGATTCAAATATTTTATTGCACGTTTGTGATATTATATCGCTTCTTCAAGATCAATATTTGTAATTGAGATGTTAAGGCATAATTTTCGGATTCAAAATTTCACCCAATCAAAAATCCAATAATAGAAATTGAACTTAATGTTTTAGTTTATCAAAATGACAGGTCATCACACTACTCCCCAGAGACTGAGGTTCTATTGAAAGATATCCATTACATTAATTGCAATCATCATAATATTTTACAGTACTTTCTTCCACTGCTTTTAAATTAATAACTTAATGTTTCAGGGTGTGAAAAATTATTAAAACCTATTTATGTGCAGGTATTCGTGTAGTCCGTAAAGCCATACAAAATTGAAGAAGCTGACGACCTTAAAAACCTTTTCTTATATTTTGGAGAAGTCAATATTGAAAACCTCCCATAAAACAATAATATTATTTTTTATTTAACATTACTAACGTTTGTACGATATTATTTTTGCTTTTTGGGTTGTGTAGGTGCTCTCACTGCATCAAAAAAAATATCTAACTAACTCTGCATGGCATTGCAAATGGCCTGAATGGACGTTACAGACTCATAGAGAATTCATAATCAACTGTCGACGAGTAGGTATCACGGGCCACAGTTGTATGATACCAAACTAGATGAATAAGTACCAAATTCATATCAAAATGTTGTACTAATAATAATATCAACCTCTAAACGTCCCTAGACTGGGCACAAACCTCTTTAAATATAGGGAAGGTTTGAGAATTGATCACTACGCTAGCTCACTGCGGATAGGCTATTTCAAATTTTAATATTTGGAATCCAGGTTTTCTCGCAATATTTTACGGATGTTCGTCAGTAGTGCCTTAGATTAATTAAAAAAGTACTTATAAATTTGAGAACATCCTATTGGTACTTGCCTCCGTTGGAATCAAACTTGCTCCTTGTGCGTACAAATCTGTTTGACATAGAATGTTCATCATAATATTGCAATAACCGTACTAAAAATATAGGTATACAACTGAAGGACCGCAAAATGGGTTGTGGGTGTATTCAGGTTAATCTGATGAGACTGTAACCCAACCTAAACATAGCTGGAAAAAGGCCCACGCATAAGAATACCTGAAATTAATATTACCTAGCTTAGGTATGGCATAGGGTATTATTACATGTTACAAGTGAATTTATATGAATATGAATGTGAACAAGTGTGAATGAAAAATGAGTAAATAATACTGTGTCGTCTGACGGGGATAATGGAAGAAAAAAGCCCCAAATAAAATGGTATAAGTGCAGAAGATTATGATAATGATGATGAATAAAAAAATCTGAAACTTGTGTGTTGTGATTAATCGCAAGATACCATTTGTTATCAAACATTTTTTTACCAAAATAGTTTCAAATAAAAAAATACATTATATTATGAACGATTCTATGGACCTCTTTTAGTTAGATAATTATTATTGTGGAAGGGGGACGCGGCTCTACACTGTGTAATACACCGTCTCGTTTTTCCAACTGCAAGTCATACTTTAGGAAGTGGTCAAAACGACGTCTGAAATATATTATACAATAGAGTAAAATCACAAAGTCTCATTAGGATTCCGTTGACGAACTTGAATCGCTATCAAAGAATGCAAAGGGCAACATTTGAATGTTTGAAAGGAGCCCTTAAACATAATTGTAATTTTTTCCAATTCAAATTGTAATTAGAAAAGTTCTTCACCTTCATTTGCATAGCGTAATGAGAATTAAGACTATAGATACTTTTGTCTGTGTGTGGAGAAAATCTTTGTGTAGCTTAGTCGGTGATTCTTTTTATTCAGTACTTTTTTTCGTGTACTAGTAGAAATACTCATGGACAATCTACCATCGAGGGAACGATGGGGTACCAGGCTAAAACCACTGGAGCCTCCTCATATGCCTATGGCCAGGCGCACAGGGCTTACTCTCGTATTTGGACTAATGACAAAAATAATGTGTCACTTTCGGTTGTTTTGCCTTTGCTATATAAATACCCATCGTATCCCCAATAGAAAAACAATTGACTACTACAGACTTAAATATCTATAGTAATAGTAAAAACATATAATGCAGTTAGTCTTTAGTTTTGACAGAAAATCCAAGTAGAGGCAACTTTTCTTAACAAAATGTTATAAACTGTACGAAACTTTATCTTGACAGTGAAACTATTACAGTTTTCTCAATAGAAACATTAAATTTTAATAATGAGACCAAACAGTAAAATAAAAAAGGTTTAATCTAATTAGAAACAAAAAAACCTGGCTCTTTTTCGACCCATACTTAAGCCTCATGATAAAATTTCATCGAAATCTTTATAACGATATAGACATTGGAGAGTGTAATGGTCTCTGATCATGAACTAGACTTAAGTAATGCTCACTTTGTTGGTCCAGTCATGGTTCTTAGCTTAATAAGCATAATAAGCCTTTCTTCATGTAAAAAAAAAAAAACAAAATCGGTTCATTAGATCCAGATATTACCTACCTCACAAACAGGACCCCTTTATAATATAAGTAAACTCGAAGATTGAAGTAAAATATAGATAATATAAACCCTCTCAGCATTACACAAAAAGAAAATATCAGAGAATAGTTCCTAAAAGAATCGTGGCACTAAATATGTATAAAGTCTCGGACGTTTGATTCCACTGCTTTGTCACAAAATATGTTGATATCGTATTCGATACGGTACAGCGGTCCCAGTATGTCAAAGCTGGCGTTATAAAACGTTATTGATACATTCCGTGAATGTTTGTAAGGGCAATCGTTCAAACGGTTTTGCTATGCGTGAATGTATGTGAATGTTATGTTTTGTTGATAAATGTATGTGCTCCTATTATACGTGTCAATGTTTTAAAATTTATTGTAGTTTTATGTTTTTCTTTTGTTTTCATTATGTTGCATGCGATGCATAAGTGTGACAAATAAATCTGTAACCAAATTTTGGCTAGATGGATTTTGGATTTTGGAATTTTGGATTTATTTGTCACACTCAGTTAAGTTGTAAATTAAAAGAAGTGTATATTTTTCTTAAACCGTTTTGAAGACTTGATTATTTCAGAAACGTTGTGAAATAAGAAGGATAATTACAATACTTCAATACCACTATCAAACGGCTATAGGTAATACGGAATCCATTTAATTCAAATCCAAATAAAAGGCTTATACAAATGTATTGAAAACTTAACTACTTTTTCTATCTTCCTTTTTCCACAAAGTACGGGAAATAATTAGTCTTTTCTACAAAAAAGTGAACTTTGTCGGTCGTAGCAAACCAACTGCGAGTCGCTATGAGTGCACTTCGGTCTGCAAAAGAATTCTTTTGTAGAAAATACTTAAATTGGGTTTTTCTCGGCAAACAAGCTTGCAAATAATTTAATTGTGTCTTTGTATTTTGGACAAGGCGCCTTGGTTGGACTGGCCTCATTGAATCAACTTATTTTCATTCACGTTTCTGTTCATATCAAATTTTAGTTGGGTAATAACTAATGCCTACTATTTAAAAGGTGATAAAACTATACAAAATTCATAACCGGCTTAAGTTCCAATAGAACCTACTTTGTTTTTCCATACCTAATGAGCCATACCAAATTACTCACTGAACTTCTAAGAAACATTTTTGCAAAATTAAAATAGAAAACTTGTTATTGAAACTGAGACAGAAGCTGTAAAATTAATCGTTAGCCCGTGAGACCGAGGCAAGTTTAAATGTGTTAACTTTAACAATTCGTCTCGTCTCCTTGACCGCTCGCCTTTGTCTAGCAGCGCAAATCTCAAATGTTTTAAAAGTTGTATCACGGCAACTGGAAACGAGAATACGGGAGACAGATGCGGAATACTTACATGTCCCTGGACGGTGTTGGTCCCGTGTGATGTGTAAACTTGTTAAAGTGAAATATAATTTATTTTTAAACTTCATACGTATTGGCACTAAGATATCATGGCTTGAAAGCAAAGTAACCAATATCAAACCTTGAAGGAATTTGATACTAAAAATCAGCTGTCGTAAAAACAAAAGAAAGGCTCCTTTAAATCTTTTTTACTCTATTGACAGATAAATGTCAGGTCACCACTTTCGGCAAATTAACAAATGCATCCCGAACTGCGGAAAGATAAATACAAACATAAAATAAATGTTACATTCCAGTATTCATCTTCCTCAGTAAACAAACCAGGCTCGTGACTCGAACGACTCGTATTCCATGAGAGCGATTCCCCCGGACAAGTAAATCCCTTTACGAGATGTAGCTAACTACCGGCTCCAGTGCCGTGTAAGGTCTTAACTGTAACTTAAACGTAGTTGCATCCAGTTAACTTCTAAGCCGAGGCTGGGGAAATGAATTTAGTTGTTTGTTTTGTTCAATGGTGTGGTTCTATAGTGTTTTCTGGTAGCTGGCAGCGCAATGACTTTTTTATAAGAACGTATTGTACAAGCATACAAATGTCCCCACTGCACTGCTGGACATAGGATTTCTTCCGATTGAGGAAGATTTGAACATTGATCTCCACACTGACTTATTTCTGATTTTAATGATATGTTTAAAAATCCAGGTTTCCTCACGATGTTTTCTTTCTCCGTTTGTAATTTGCACCTTTTTAGAATCTTGGTTCCACATTAGTAGTTTACCTGCGTTGAGATCTGATTGCATCTTGTGCATACAAATCCATACATACAACTACAAGACCACCTCGAAAAATGTAATTGCGTAAAGAAAATGTTAAAGTTAATATTTTCTCTTCTAGTACTAGCTTAATAATGTTATAACCCACAAGTAGTACAACAATTTATGTTCTGCACGATATGAAAAAAATCTGAAAAACGTTCTCAGAGAAAACTGGAAGGAAAAAGGCTTCTTACAAAGGAGCACTACAAACCTTATAAACGTACATTATGCAAATGAAATAATACATGATCCTACAATATACAGGGTGGATGTATAATCTGGTGGCGAAGCCGACGAAAGTATCGCAGATGCATTGCGCAGGGATACAGGGAGTAGGAAGGGAGACAAAACAACGGATATGGTATGTAATGAATACGGAAATGGTTTTGGGAATTGTGAAAAGTTTTCTTTGTTATAGGAAGTTTCGCTTTGACACTTGTTTTAGAAAGATAAATGGAATCTAACAGTAAATCCTACTGTGCTATGTATTTACTCTCGATAATTGCATTTGAGTTTTCTGAATTTATTCTGGCACCAAATTTTATGTTAATGAAAGTAAATAACCAGTGATAATGAGACCAAGTAAAAATTACAAAATGAATTTATTTACAATTTTTTTGGTCCTGAGGATTTTTCTAGGTATCGCAATAAAGCCTAAGAACAAAATAAGAATTATTTTTGACCAGAAGAACAGTAATCAACCCCGTTATTTTCGAAAAGTAAAAAGCCTCATCCACCATTCTCACTTGTGCGTCAAAACCATGCAAGAGCAGCTTTGTGGCGAGGGTCGAATGGAATCGAGAGATTATCAGGGTTCGAGCTGCAACAGATAACATGAACGTACTAGCTGCGACCTGGGAGGAAAGGCTTGGTTAGGATCGGGAAAAGTAGCTTTTTGTTAAGTTTTTGGTGGTAAAAATGCACGAATTATTTTCTGGTTTTAGCAGAACGGAGTATGGGTAAAAAGTGTTTGATTCAAAGTCTATCTTATCGTTCTTGGAGCAAAATAATGAAGAGTTAATGGATTTGTTAAATAATTTCAAGTGGGATTTAGTATCTTGTGTTACCTATAAATTCATTATAAAAAGTAAATATGGCATTTTTTTTTAGTTACGTTTTTCTTGCCAGGATCTTATACGTTGCGCGAATGAAGCCTGACTGATCGGCAAAAGCCGTCACCCACAGGACGCTGAACGAACGACATCATCGTCCAGATTATTCGTGACGTAGATGATGATACGATCTAGTGAGATATGCGGAGCGTACATAGCCAGAAATTGCAAAAGATAGGTAGGTTTCGAAGTAAAGCAGGGAGGTTTACACATTAGTGGGACTTTAGACAGGCTACATTAAAAAAAGTTGTACAAAACTTAAAAACTTTATACCGCAGCACAATTCTACTTTATCCTTTCATGTTGAGCATGTTTATAGTTCGTTCGCGGTACTGAGGGGTGCCAACAAAACATGCTTGTTCGAATGCCTGGCAAATACAAAGTTGGCAACGAATGTGGTATCGGCTTGCAGACAGGCACATTACCAGCAAGACGAATGCCCTAAGAAATGTATTTTGTGAGGTTTCGAGTTGCAATTCCTTTTTGTTTATTTTTTGGTTGTTTATACTTAGTTCTGAATAAAAGTTGTTTACTTCTTTACGTCATGGATTTGAGAGTTAAAATTCTTGGTTTATTTCAGAGCTTTTTGCTTAAAGTGTGTAAATAGACCTGTAATGTTCGGAGTACAATAGTTGATACTAAAGAAAAATGCCTGTAAAGAATTTAGCATTTCCGCAATATTTTAAGAATATCATTAGAACGGACTACGAGACCGTCTGGAAAGTATAAACCTATCAAACATTTTTTTGTCAAGTAATAGGTGGACATACTTAAAAAGAAGCTATAAAGATTCTGAGGAACTGAAAACCGTTTCCTTTTTGAAGTTAACACTGACATAGTGACAATTCATAGAAGAAATATATTTTAATAAAATGCTTAATAAGCTAACTCTTGATGAAAATGAAATTCCAAACACTCTTTAAAGTAAACCTTCAAGAAAACTGTTGAACTGTTTCTTTAGGAAGTTTTAAAACTCCTTTAAAATGTTTCAAGTTTTGATTTGCGGACTTGAAATAAGTCCCGGATTGTAAAAGATTGAGTTTATACGACTATTTGTTATCCTTCTTCTTCATTTATTTTGTTGTATTTATTTTAATTGTTGCTTGGATTGTGCTGAGCAAATATTTCTGGTACCGTTTTCTCTTTTGAGGAATTTTGTGACGAAATATTGTAGTAAGATACAATTTGGGTACAGTACTTCAACAGTTAAAAAAATGCTGATTGTTATCGCTATCAAAAAGGAAATTCGATAAGATTTTATAATAAAACAGTCTAGGTATAGTCAATTTACATAAATACATCAACAGCAGCCCTGAACAACCCACAGCTGGGCAAATACCTCCCTTTGATTACGCTATTCTCGTGCCTCATTTTCTTTAGAGTAAAGCGTATATACCTAAATAGTAAACTAAAATTAATGAGAGTTTCATTCTCTAATACTACCAAGAGAAGCAATTATAAAAGGATATTTTCTTATAACATTACTCAAACTTTCCACATTTCACAAGTGCCTTGAATTTCCGTTTCTGGTTTTCTAAACCTAGAGATTTATAAATGTTAGAGATTAATCTGCGCTCTGCAAACGTATCTTAAATGTCAACTTAAAGTGGTACGACGTAATGTATGGACTTAGTATTTATATGTAT
The DNA here is from genome assembly GCA_941860345.1 of Chrysodeixis includens. NCBI lineage: Eukaryota > Metazoa > Arthropoda > Insecta > Lepidoptera > Noctuidae > Chrysodeixis > Chrysodeixis includens. The sequence goes on along the minus strand of OW796093.1, from coordinate 10,928,477 downwards.
ATCTACCTATACTAAGTATATTATACAAAGTTAAAGTTTTTGACATTTTAGAGGATTTAGATGAACAGATAGGTAGATGGGATGGGATGATGGGAGATGGGATTTTATAAATTTTGATTAACCATATCAAAATTTATATTATAGAATAGATTTTGATTTCTTTGAAATTCTTTAATCTATAAATAGCCACCTTATTTTTGAGTGATAACGGCTATATTACCCTAAACTATCACGTGAAGTAATCTTCTACCATAGTTTTGCATGAATAATTACAAAGAATTACCAAGCACCGACACCAAGAACGTGGATGATGTAGCATGTCGGTTCAAGTTTAGTCAGTAAGAGTCTGACTTTACCCGAGTGTCAAACTCTTCCTCATTCCTCGGGAAAGGCGATGTTTTAGAGGATGCCCCTGCCTAAGCAAAAAACTAGTCTACTGGTTTGCCATCAAATTGATGAGAATTATATAAGTTTAAAGTTTCTATTAATCAATTTGCAAGGTATTTTTTATCAATTTATGATAATCATAATTTTGATTGACGTGTATTATTCCACGTAACCACTGTTTTAGTTTTACGCGGAAATAGTTGTGGGCGTTTGTTAGTATGAAACGCATAAATGGAATGTATAAGGTTAACATTGAAATTATCTAGAATTCTGACGCAGTTATTCTGTTGTGCTGTTCTACTGATTCATTTTTTCAAGGATATTTCATTAATGCTATTATTAGAATAACCTAGAAATCGCATGCATCTACCTGAAAATAAACATAAATATTATTATAGTGATCAGACTATAATTATAAAAATAATTTTCTAGTGAATGGCATGACTTCCTAAATTATATTTACTAAACCAAACTCCTTTATTAGGTATAATACCTTTCAAATGCCGGGTATTCATAACTATGATACGCGTACTACCTATAACAGTTTAAACTAGTCGCACACTTGAGTAAACCGTTACAAAATAATGCTTACAAAACAAAATTAATAAAATTTTACGTGATTTAAAAACACCAAACTAAGTGCAAAACAATGTATTTTTCTAATATTACGATGAAAACGTCCTTAAAATGCACAGAATATCTATGAGACATCCAAAAAAAGCATTAATTTAATTCAAACACATTTCACCAATTCAAGCGGTGACGAACAAAATCTTTGCGCCTTAATAAATTCGTTTTCTAATCATATAATGTTATTGAGAAGATATCGGTTAAGCCAGCTGTTAGTTCCCACGTACAAGACAGGCTGAGTGCTTCCATTATTGCGTCTCATTACAGAACACGCATTCAGAGGCCTTTAATGTTTTGAAGGGTATTTTGAGTAGGTTCGATGACCTTTCGCGGTTATTGAGGATAAACTTTTGTGCTGAAGTGTAAGTTTCCGTGACTGGTAAGTACTAATTATTTCAATAAAGGATACTAATACTGGACATGAAATTAGTACACAAAAGTTTTTGAAAAGTATGAAAAATTGATGATTATTAATGTAGAAAAGTAGATGTGAGACGGTGCTCGACATTGCACATTTAAGTCTAAATAATCCATGTAATCATAGAGTAATATCAACATAATCTTTTTCGATAATAATCACAAAAATATACTAAATATTACTGCAAACATATCGCAATAAGAAGAACACAAAAACTTCAATAAAACAATACAATCCGTTTACTGTCAAATCCATATACAACAAATATATTTTTAAAAAGCTGATCTAAAGCCATTTTTTCCAAAGAAACATTAAAGTTGTATAATTTTAATATTGAAACAGCCGCCATCTGGCTTTCAACTGAGCCTTTTGCATTAAGTATTATTGACAACTATAAACTTACGAAGGCTTTATACGTGACGTGAAAACGTAAATATGAATATATTTAGACACTGAAAGTATTTTTAGGTTTATCCCGTATAGTTTCCATTTGCCTTTTACTTTTATGTATTTATTACTAACTTTTTGACGTAATTTATATCTTTTTACATTTAATTCGCCGAAAAATTATTTTCAAAATCGGTTCAGCGGTTCTTAAGATTACTTTCTACAGTCACAAGTTTTACCTCTTTATAATGTCAGTAAAAATAAACTGATGTTTGTTAACTTCGTGAGCTATTATTGTCTTAGATCTAATTCTAGGAAGAAACTAAATGCGTTATTGACGGGCCTGTCGGTGTAATGGTTAGTGGCCCTGACTGCTAAAACAGAACCAGTGGGTTCGATTCCCACCCAGGACGAAATTAAATGTTTGTGTAATGAGCACAATCATTTGTTCTGTGTCTGGATATAATTTATCCATAATTATGTATGTATAAGTATTTAAGTATGTTCATCAGCTATCTGGTACTCATAATACAAGCTCTACTTAATTTGAGACTAGAGAGAGCGAAATATTGAATTTTATGTTATATAATATGTTATATAGTTACGATGTATAAGAATATACATATATTCTTATACATCGTAACTTTTAAAGTCAAAATAAAGCCCAAAATCATTATACCTTTAAAAAATTATATTTCTAAGTTATTATTGTTGTAGTGTAATATTATACAAACGGGTACGCTATCTTAACCAAAACAAGATTGATTCAATCCCTTTGATGTGACGACAATAGCTATGAAAATGGAAGCCTTCAATACTCAGGTTTAATTAAATAGTTTTATCTCGAACAATATTGTTTTGATCACGGATCGGTGACGTCATTATATTATAATATCTTTGAACCGAAGTTATTGTTTAGGCAGACTGTTGTCTGTTTTATACTTGTTATAGTTTTATTAAGGTTTTTAAGTTGCGAAAATGAGAATTTTTGCGTACTATAAACTATAAGTTTAAGGCTATATAGCATTGACACACGCAGTCGTCAAGCGCTTCCGAAAAATTCGAGAACTATTTTTTTTTTGGACCTCATCGATATGCTTTTTCATAAAGCGTATCGATAAGGTCGAATTGAGAACTTCCTCCTTTTTGAATTCGGTTAAAACTAGAAATAAATATACAAAGGTTGAGAAGTTGTTTGATGGTAGATGTGTGGCACTAGACTACATCAAATTACTTGCTCCCTTAGTGGTTTCTACAGTCCTTTACAAGTATTTATGTAAATAACTAAATTAATGATATTAAATTGTTAGGTATATTTCCCGAATCAAGAAAACAAAAACAAAATACAACAAAACATTACAATTTATAGATTCATCATTTCATGCACGTGATATTTATATAAAGCTTCAGAAAAAAACAAAACACAATCAAAAAAGTTTTTATTACATTTCTTCGTCTGCATAATTTACTAACTCCCCTACATACTAACCTTCGTACGAACTTCGAGACCACAGATTAGTAAGCGAATGGAAAACAGATGCATAATTACACACAGAGTACGTTAGCAGACTAAGTGAAGTTGAACAACAGTATGGAAATAGGGTTCAAGTATGTAGATAGTTAGTTCCAAGTCAAAGTTCTGGAGCTGAGTTTTTAATACTATTCTCCTTAATACTCAATAAGGAATTTTATATTTGTGTTTCGACGCGAGTTGATTTTAGACAACAAACGGGTCTAATTCGTGATGTAATTCGATACTTCTTTTCTCAAAATTTACCCGTTTGTTGTGGCTAAAGTTTAAAAACATTTATGAGCAAGATAAATCAATGCAGATAGACATTGAGCCTAGAACAACTAGGTGTGAATTGCACAATCGGTGACATTACATACATTGTGGTACATTGTGGAACACAATAGTATTGAATATTGAATAACGGATCGAAAAAATGTCCATACAGTCACATAATTTTATATTGTCAAATCACTGCTACGGTTTTGTGGGGCTTAGCTTATTAGATATGTACTTACGTGAAAACTTATGTGAAAACGTTCTAAAGCCAGTTTTGCATGCAGTAACATTACTTGAAGAGAGACGTCGCTCTCGTGTAGTGCGCTGTCCCGCTTCCACAACTGCAGCGTCTCACTCTAATAAGTGCTGATAGGCTTAAAATCAATAGACGCTATTCCTGAGTATATTGTCATTCTGAAACGACAACGATTTAAAAGTATGATATTTCTGCCTTGATTGCAAAGAGAAAGGACATCATACATATTTCATCAATCTGTGTCTTGCTCGTTTTGAAAAAAAAACAGCAATTTCAAAGATATACAAACATGAAAAAGTTAGTCTTATACAACGTGTAACGGAAATAACGCACATCCACAGACACCCCAAAAAGAATATCCTTTTTTATCCACAATTAATGTATTGAAACATTTTTATCATTTTCTTAGATATTTGTTTTTATTACATATTGTCAGAATAATTTGTACAAATAATTGGCAAAACGCGTGGGCGCCCTATTGCTCAATACGTTACTTATAGCCTATAGCCGTATAGCCTTATTGCATCGACTTAAGGCTCATTTTCGTTTACTTCGAGTGCTTTATGAAAATAGTGTCTACAATTTAATTATTTCTAAATATTTTTTTGGTAAAAAAAAATATTTATTTTTATTAATGAAATGGATTCTGTTATCGATTCTAAACAAAGTAGTATCAGGATGTGCATTAATTATGTTACACGGTGTATATAAAATTCCCGTGCCACAATGTTAGTTACCGATTCTCTTGATATTTTTTGTATATGCGTTAAGTAGGTCTGAGAATCGGCTATATGTATTTTTTATCCCTATATTCTTTTTCTCGAACGAAGTCGCGGGCAAGAGCTAGTAATTTGTATAATTTAAACGTAGGAACACAACTTACAGCTGTCTGTAGCCCGTAATTTAAAGATTGATATTAGGCATGTCTATCATGTAGACTTGAATTTCGTACGTATGTAGTAACGGGGGCGTAGCTCAGATGGTAGAGCGCTCGCTTAGCATGCGAGAGGTACCGGGATCGATACCCGGCGCCTCCACAAAGCCCGATATCACCGTCCTTTTTGTTTTGTATTTTTTTTTTAAAGGTATGCAAAAGTAATCCAATATTATCTTCTATATATATAAAAATCAATTGCTGTTCGTTAGTCTCGCTAAAACTCGAGAACGGCTGAACGGATTTATCTCATCTTCGTCTTGAATTGTTCGTGAAGGCCTAGGGAAGGTTTAAAAGGTGAGAAAAAATCGAATAGTTGCCGGGCAAACCCTAAAAACAGCCCTTTTCTTTTTCCTATACAAAAATTTAGGTCTTTTATTTATCTTTGGGGCAGTACGAAGTCTGCCGTGTCAGCTAGTTGTATAATAAAAATGTTATTGATAAAAAACAACTGAAACTACTTTCAATTAAAGATAAGATGAAAATATTTTATATATCTACTGTCTAATATACGAAAAATATAAATTGTAATACAAATATATATTATAAGTGTGCTTGTGCTGTGTTTGAGACTAGATAGCCTTGCGTGAAAGTCGTGAAATACTATTATTTTATTACTTTAATCAAAGATACGCTATATACGGATATATTATATACTCAAAACCGAGCTTATTACAATGGTAAATTGGATTCATTAATTCAGTCCTGCACTGTATGACGTATGACCTGTATAGACCTTCATAGCTGTATGCGTTGTATTAATTACCTCTTAACTACATCGCTGTGGGCTGTCCTACGGGATGACGGCACTGTATTAGGCTCTAATGTCCCCCGGCATACGACGGACTCGATGTGCTGTCAACGTATTTAAACAAAATAGAAATAGAAGTGACTTTTTGTTCTTAAAGACCAACTTACAGGCCAGTCTTGTTTCAAGTAGGAGGACTACTTGAAACAAGACTGGCCTGTTGGTCTAGTGGTTAGTGGCTCTGACTGTTATCCAGAGGTCGTAGGTTCGATTCTCACCCAGGACAAATGTTTGTGTGATGAGCACGATCATTAAAATTTGTTTTTTCTCTTGGTGTAATATTTTTATAATTCATATGTATTTAGTAATACATAATTATGTTTAGTAGTTCTCTAGTACTCATAACGCAAGTTTTTATTAGCTTGAGACTACAAGGTGTCGTGTGAAAAATCCAGGAATATTATAAGTATTATATAATAACTTTCAATAACAAGAATTTATTTTTACAGTCAATCAGAATCGAATTACTCAATTTAGGACGTAAAATAACGTTAGCGAAACTTGACCCTGATTTAGGCCCAAATACAGCTGTGATACGGTCTAGTTTCATTCCATTAGACTTTCCAATCGCTTGAAGTGGCAGTGTGGTCAGAAACATAAAAGATAATGCTCTACTTTTTTTACAAATATTATCTTTTGACACCATACGAGTATTATAACTTTTAGCTCATCAAGTACCCATATATTTTGCTGAAAGACATTTAACCCAGATTGCCAAAACAGTATAGAATGTAATATGCTCACCACGAATCCTCTGAGGTTGCCATTAAGCATGCTAATTCAAGATGGCCACTTTAATTGGCAACGTCTTGTTTAAATTCCGCGAGGTCTTCCCTCTCATTAATTTAGTGTTATTACAGTAATTAATAGCTCTGCTGTTGTTTCAATTTGGAGTATTTATTCACTGTTAGCTCAAGTGTTTGTCTTGTTTATTCTTTTTCTGTTATTCTCGCTAGCTGGCTTACAATAGTTTATGAAGATGTAGAGTGACCAAAGACTACCCCCAAAGCTATTTGTCATGGTTAAGAGTACTAGCACTACCTAAAAGAGATTTTTAGAGTATGTTACTACATTAGAATATTATAATTATTTTTGAATAGACACATAACTTAGGCTTATCAATTCCGTAGATTTTAGCAATTCGTTGTTTATCATTTCGGTATATTTGAAAGATTTATTCAGCGTTTACGCTTGTATTTTTTCATTTTGAAAAAATAAATAAAAATATTCTTCTGATGTTTAAATCCCAAAAATATTTTCCTACAACGTTATAATATTCTATACCGACTTCATTTATTTCTAAAGCAATATTTCCACAGACCTTTCGTTATAGAGCCTGGACAACAAAAGCTCTATCTAAGCATGTTTATCAATTTACATAAGAAAGCAAACTTTCTGGCGTCCTGAACAATTTTCAAACAATTTTCTCGTTATGTATTGACTGGTTTCAGGTTCGGTAAACTTCAGAAAAACAGACCAGACAATGTGTAAAAAGGTTTTATTTATTATTTAGTAGAGAGAGGACTGAGACGCGTCTATATTATTATTGATATAAGGTAATGATAAAAAATATAACCCATAATAAACCATAGGGGGCCCATCTTGGAGTCGGCGAGTCACCGCCTGCCAATTTTAATTGCATTTTCATGTGTTGAAAGGCAGGTGCCATAGTTATCCATAGTTTGAGAAATAAACACATCCAACATATCCTATCCATAGCCCAAATTCGTTTTATCCATAATTTACAATAGTTTTGTAGCTACCTTGGGCCGTCCATGTCTGTTCTTTCATAGAGCAGGGGCGGATGACCCTTGGTAGTTGCCCCATCACATATTAGATTAAAGTTCTCAACAAGGCCTCTGCATGTTGGACCTGTGTCCCCGTGTAAGCCTTTAAAAAGGACCGGGTTTCTTCCCTTAAAGTTATCCCGTGAATAAAAAGAGATAAAAATATAAAACTATTATTGAAATGAGAAAAGTAGCTTGTTAAGAGGAAACATACAAAGTTTTATGATCATTTTAATTAAATTGCCTTTATTAATCTTTACAGAAAATAATAACGAATATTATCTTCTCCAAGAGGATTATTTTTTGCTCTAAAGCGAATAAAAAGTAAAAACCATTTCATCAAATAAGAAACAAGTGACTGCCAAACACGTAAAAACGAGGTAACGCGTTTATTGAATGGTAACTGTCTCTAAACTGCTATTATATTATCTACTTATATACGTATTACTATCAAATATACGTGAAAGTTTTGTCTAGACACATAAATGCTCAACACTCCCTTTTACTCCCAGAAGGCCTACCATCACGTCTAATAGCAATACTATTACCGTCGCGGAAAAGAGACAGCGCTCTACGTAGAGTCTCTACCGTCTCGCTCACACAATCACAGCAAACTTATTTTAAGGTGTAGTGGTAGACCCTTCTGCTTGATTCTCACCACTTTGGATATAAATGTCATGAAAAGCGAGGTCACCTTTACAATGTATTTAATTTAAGATATCGTTTAACAAAAGCACCCGCATTGTTATGTTTGGTATGATGTCTGATAATGTTTTAATGTGGAAATGTACCACTATATGGGTGATATTGTTTTATGCGCTACAAATTATTATTTCAAGGATTTTTTAATAAAGCTTCATAAATGTATAATCGTTATAATTTTGATGGCGTCTGTTAAATGAGGCCTAAAGTACATAGTTTTTGACTAAACTAATCAATTCAGTTTATGTTTTGTTTTTATTTCCTTGCACAAAACAGTATTTACATAAGACCTGGCCTTTCCTAAAAACGTTACATAAGAAATAATGACCCATGATGCAACATCTTCCACATAAAAAAACAAACAATCAAAATGTACTAATCCAACAAATAGGTTCATGTAAATAGGTTGAATAAATGTTTCTTAATCCGAGCCAGCCAGCATTTACCTCACAGTATAATTCAGAGAGATTTATTATCTGTAAATATTTTCCCGCGCTCTTCTTGATATTAGTAGGTAAGGCCATTAGGATAGGTACTAGATATTAAATTAATTCTCGTTAGACGATTTAGGATGTCTGGGACGTAGAAGGCTCGTAAGAATAAAGGAATATTTATAAGAATAAAAACGATTAAATCTGTGTTTTCTTTTTTGGTTTCAAAATTGGTGAAAAATAATGTGTGAACCTATCTCGTAAACTTTATAAACAATTGTGTTTTACAATGAATGCTTCAGTTTTGGGTGACTTATGTGTATTCAACGTTGTTGATAAAACCTGTAATAGTGTTACTATAGTACGGAAGTTTAATATAAAGGATAATAGAAGTATTTCCTATAGATTTTCTTAACTATTCCAAGACACTACTGACAAACGGTGAAGGAATTCCAAATATTGGAATCTGAAATCGCCAATCCGCAGCGAGCTAGCATGGTGATCAAATGCTCAAACCTTCTTTTACGGAAAGAGACCCAGCCGTGGGACGTATAAAATCCTGGTTTGTTATTTATATAGTTTTATATTCCTATAGATAAATAAAAGAAGACTAATACCGAATACTAAATTGTTATTCACTTTTAAACCTTCATTCTCACACTGTCTCTATCACATCCAGGAGCAAAGTAGCGACAAATACACATTTAAGAGCCACTTAAACTTAAGTTGCCTTTCAGTTTTCGGGTAACAAGTTATCCTTCCTAAAGGACAAAGTTTAGTTACGCCATCATAACTTTTTAATCGCAGGTTTAGATTGGTTTATTTATAGCAAAGTTTACGTTTCAGTTAAAATGTTTTTTGAATAATTACTTTTGGGGTGAGACTTGAATTGGTGTTTCATAACTTTTATGTTGCTTAGGCAGTTTTGAGATGTATTTAAGTTTTTTGATGTTATTTTAGTTCTCAATAAAATAGTGGTTTGAGAATATCCCATATCGGCTTAAGTTTAATCTTGCTGTGAAAAGAAAGGACTAGCAATTCGGTTTGGTGATTTCAATTTTTTACTTGGCTCTTAATTATTTTTTTACGTTTATCAGTGTGATCTTTAAACTATAAGAAAAAAATCTCACTTACTTTGAAATACTCAGAACTGGTCCAAATTAATGTAATAAGTAAATCCGAACTTTGACTGCTAGCTATGGCCAGAATGAAAATTAAATTAACATTTTGACAAAAAAATCCTCATTGAAACAAATTTGGCGAAAAGTCTTCACTTTTTCAAATAATCTTAAACACTTTAAGCACTTTTAACTTCCCTTGATCCCTATTTAAACTTTAAAGAAGTGACACAATAAAACGCGAAACAGGCGCATTTTATGGCTTCTAGATTCAAGGTTTTATTACCTAGATTTTCAGTAGCCGATTTTAAGTTTAATTGGCCGATAAATTGCTACATTCACTGAGTTATACCGAGGAAAGACCTTTTTTATGGGCTGCTGCATTATTCTGTACTGTTTTAGGACTGCGGGGGACTACTATCGTATTTTAAATACTATTGTATTTTAAAGCTGGGTTGTTGCCATTGTGGGAAAGTGATACCGCTACATGCAGTGTATTGAGCCATCTCGCTTTGATAAGAGTAATAGCCTTCTGTTATGTGACCTCGATCGGAAAGTAGGTCCCTTTTTGATCTACCCTTTTTTGATTTGATTGTTTTACGAAGTAAATTATTGAAACATTTCTGATATGAGAACATAATACATACTTTAAACAAAGTATTTGTAACATAAAATTACTACCTATATAAATTTACTTCTGGACAAAATTGCATCATGTTTGCTGGAAACCACAATAGCCTGTTTTACCACCACAAAATATTATTATGGTTTCTGAAACTTCAAATAACCAAACGATATCTTGTGGTGCTGTAATCGTACCTCTGATTTGATCCATTACATTACAGTACTATAAAAAAGTCATAAAGAAATTTGATTTATTCCTTGCACCTATAAAAGTAAAAATGAAATAAAATAAAGGCAAATTTTAATGGTTCCGTACATCGAAAGGAATAAAACGAACAAGAATTAAGGAACACTTTGCTGTCCGTCTGTTCGTTCGTCCGTCTGTATGCCTGTCAAGACACTTTTCATATTAATAACACTATTAAATTTACTTTGAATTGACTAAATAGACTTTCAATACACGCCAAGATAATATAAAAATGTACTCAATCATACCTAATACTTCATTTTCGTTATACTAAATTTACTACATCGTGAATATATTTTTTACCCAAGTCAGTATTGTAAAACCTTACTACTGTGGTAATAAAATGGTGCAATTGTTTCCTCTGACAATAAAATTGAAAATAATATTTATAAACATCAGAAATTTTATTTTTTAGAGTTCCCAATATTTCGAAGCGAAAACGGAACTCTTAGGTAAGGAAGGTCACTTTGTTGTCCGTCCATCCGTCTGTCTGTCAAAACCCTTTTTATCAGGAACGCGTAAAAGTATCAAACTGGAGTCAGACAGATACTCAGGTTTACTGTTTCTTAAAGCTGTGAAAATAATAAGACTTCTAAGCCAACTTATTCAAAAAATACGGCAGTTAATTTTTAACACCCGCAAGGCTTCAAAACCTGCAGGGTAATTCCCGTGACCACACAATCTTGAAATTTGGTAAGATGCAATGTCTCATAGTGCACATAAAGAAAAATCACGGAAACCGTAAATTTTATGTTACACCGTGTATGACAGGATCGCACATAAGGGTAACGTTTTTCATTTCTATGTACAGAACCTTAAAAAAAAAACAAATTTGTTTTTCTTTAACTTATTTGTACGGAGCCCTCAGTGGCGTGAGTCAGACTCACGCTAAACCGGTTCTTATTTACATTGCTTTGCAATGGAGTAACATTCGGTGTTTCTTTAACAAGTCCTTCCTTATTGGCGGTTCATCTGCCTTTAATAGTCCTGAAAATTGCGGTCACGTGACATAACTAGACATTTTTATTCCAAAAATGATTTTTAGATACGTTACGTTTTTGTTTTTTATTCTAAAATGCTTGAAGGTTGATTCTCAAGAATTATTTTACCCTGACAACTTAATAATTGGGAATTTGAGAAGACGAGAAGTCATACCTTTGAATTCGATTAATAATAATTATAATCATAATTATAGAAGGAGGTTTGGTGGGGTCGATCCTCAACCAAATTTAAATTACAGGAGGACAAAGGACATTCGTGAAGAATTTATTGATCGGCGGTTTGAGGTGAGGGCCTGAACTTTTCTAATTAAAGTAATTTAACCTAGCTAATCAAAGTAATTTTGATTTCAAATCAGTTTTAGAACGTAAGAGAAATTTGTGGTCATATTTTTAATACCACTTTCGCGCAGGTAACTGAACTGAACACGATCTTCAATGATTTCATATCTTCACAAAAAGCACCTATACCATACAAATTACGATACATTGTCATCAGTTGACACACATTTTTATGGGAGTTACAATCCATAGGAATTTTCAGGAGTTTCAATCCAAATATTTAACATAATTTGGATTTCCACTATCTATCTGATGTCATTGGCAAAAGATTTTTATTTGAGCACACGGGTGGTATTTATTATATGACTAGGCATTGTATTAAAAATATTTTATAATATCAAATATATGTCTAATTCTTACATTTGAAACTGATATTTTCACAAAATGTAAATTAAAAATTTCAGCTAACTGAGTCGCAGATACGAGAAGCAAAAATGGCGGAAAATAAAGAGACAAACCTGGACAAACTGCACGGTGAACTGAGATGGCTGACCATAGACACGGACGAAGGGATCGGTATCGGCATATAATGTTATTATAACCTTCTTTCACTAGTTAGTTACGTAGTAGTACCTATTCATGAAGCTGTGATAGCCTAGTAGCAAGACCGTAGGACTGCCAAGTCAAAGGTCTCGGGTTCGATCCCCACGGGGCGCATCGACTTTTCGAATGTTGTGTGCGATTTAGAAATAAATATCACAGTTTCTGTGTTGCGAAAGGCACGTAAAAATGTGGGTCCTGCGCCTGATCTCACGCCGGTTGTGTCGGATTGCCGTCCCATCGGGCTATGAGAGTAAAGGAACAGAGAGTGCACCTGTGTTTGCGCACTCGCTTGTGCACTATAATATGTCCTGCGTAGCTCTCGTCATAGCGTCATAGTAACACTAGCCACCATGGCCGAAATTGGTCAGAAGACGCACACACACACAGTACCTATTCACAAATATAGTGTAACCACAGTTCTGAGTCACGTCACAGAACAGTTAGTATCACTTAGAAGTTGGACCAATCACATGACCAGTGACTGGCCTGTTGGTCTCGTGGTTTATGGCCCTGACTTATACACCGTGATTTTTAGGTCGTCTTAAAAAAGTCGTCCACACAATGTATCCGTCATAAAATACCTCTAGGCGCGAATATAATTTTTTTATCATTAATTAAAATAATATGCATGAAAAAAATAAATAATACATTGGAAATATGAAACATCCTGTTAAAAATGTTTACGTATCAAACTGTTGAAGATACCTACATGCTACATTATGATTGCAATAGTAAGACAGCTGTTTTACGCTACGGTGAATGACCTGTGATAAGACGCCGCCGCGCCGCCCGCGCGGCCCCTTTGGCACAAGGTTCGGACCGCGCTCACTACAGAGTGTTCGTAAAACTGCCTTGTGTCATAATAATGAATAATATTTTTATTCATTCAAATCTTAAAAAATACATATTTTTTTATTATAAACGTTTCCTAGTCATTGGATACATGAACTGGGCTGCTTTTGTAAGACAACCTAAAAGTCACGGTGTATACCAGAGGTCGTGGGTTCGATCCCCACCCAGGATAAATGTTTGTTCGATGAGCAGTATCATTTGTCTGGTTGTAATATTTACCTATAATATTGACTCACTGATGCAATACTGTGAAACTGAACTGATCGAATACGTTGACGGAAATGTGGCCTTCCGAATGAGTGTGAATCATCCTTTAGAGCAGTTCTGCCCGCTGTCCGTTATTAAGACAAGAAAGTAGGCCACAATTAATATAAGTATATTCGATCTTGGAGTTCAAAACTTTATAATATTGAATTCTTCAATAGACTGAGTGTTTTTGCGATAGTGTAATAGAGTAGAGTTACTTTTTTGCTTGAAACATTATTAAACAAGGATAACATCAACAATCAAATGTCATACTTTCAACAAGTTTTTAATTAGTTTTACTATATGTTTTTTTTTCTATTTTTGTAATCAAATCTTGTTTCATTCACAGATCAGCAAAATAATATGTTGATTTTCGTCCCAACGTAGTCTGTTAGAAGTTTTAATTAAGCATTAAATTGATTGTTTTATATCATTTTGTAAAATAAAAAGCCATTAAATTTTATTTGTGTATTTATTTGTCATGAACTAATAATTTGTCATTCGTAGCAAAGTAGCAAACACGTGTATCGTAGCGTCGTAGCAAACAAATGATTCGTAGCACTGTAGCTAACATGAGATTCGTAGTACCGTAGCTGACGTAACATTCGATAGGTCAGGGTCAGACTCGACTTAGGATTAGATTTTATATCTTTGACTTCGCCATAGACTTTTGATCACCACAGAAGCATTACTTACCATGAATACTACGAAAGGTTACTACAAAAGCTTTTTTTATAATTACTTTAATGCGGTTAAATCTGCGTATTACTGAAAATGCTCTTGTTATCCTTCGTACGGTGAAATAAGCACGAAGCTATTTGAATAACATAACCAACTTATATTTAATTGAAACTAAATTGTAGGTTTTAAGGATAAAAAAAATGTTTTTCACCAGTTTTTGTCTGCATTTGTTTCTGCATAATAAACTGCGCTTTAAAAGCCTAATGTCTCGCTCAGGTTGCAGTGGCCGTAGTTAATTCCCGTTTTCTTAATATTATACAAACATTCAACGCGTTGGTTTAAAAGTTAAATTGTTCTTTCTTATTTTCAAGCTATCTCCTTTTTACAAACTTCATCAAATTCGGCGTTCTGGATAACTATGACGGCTAAGAGGCAGATAAACTAAGGCTTAGTAAGGAGAAAAAGATAATAATTCGCTTATCTCTAGAAACTTTCTAGACCTTTCAGTATTTCATACATCACAAATGTAATACCTGATAGTACTAAATCAATCTTCCTTAAGTTAAAATTACATTTAAGCTTACATCAATCTTCAAGCAAACACTAATTTTCCTAATACAACTAACGAACATTGGTACTTATTTGGTACTTAGTAAATAACATACAGCCTTAACACTGATACAATAACTATACCAATTTAAAGTCAGGGCTGATAGTAATCTGTGTTCTATACAAGGACACACGTTGTTTATGAGAAACTCACGCGAACAAACAATACGGTTAGTAACAGAAGTATTAACGCTATCAGATGAATGCCTGGCCTGTAGGTCTAGTGGTTAGTGGCCCTGCTATAGGTACTAGAGGTCGTGGGTTCGATCCCCACCTAGGACAAATATTTGTGTGATGAGCACGATCGTTTGTTCTGTGTGTGGGTGTAATTTATGAAGAGGACGAAACCCGAGTATTTTAATATGCTGATCTTTTTTGACTGTTTTCTGGATTGGTCTCGGATTCTGACGGAGTAATGTTGCTTATAGTATTAGTATTAAACAAAACATTGCAGTAAAAAATAACGAATTCTACCTACAGCTCATTCCTTCTAATTGAAGATCTACAGAATTTAGTATACCCAGCTTTCTTTCGCAAAATACTATAGTAATAAATAATCATAATAAAAAAGATATATTTTTCAAACAGTTCCTAAGGTAACAGGTGTGCCTTTCCAATTTATTCGAAACTCTTGAAGACAACTTCTGGTAAAGTGGAAAAACTGATGTGAAATTTGTTTAAAACTAGTAATACTTTTTAAACCTTATTGGTCTGGGGCAAGAGTTATTGCACGGAGGTTATATACCTCGTAATAATAGAATAGTCTCTTAAATAAATGGATTATAAGTATCGTATTTTTACAAAAAGTTTAAAAAAGCATTATTTCTACCTCGAGTAGGTAATTCATATTTTGGTAAAATAAAATTCTTATTTAAGAGGTTTAAACATTTAAACCGCAAAAAATCTTCTGTTATTTAAAACCTGAGGATTCTAGACTTCGTACAAACTCTCTGCCGAAAGCAATCTTGATCTAAATGAAGTCTAATTCGACAAGCTTATTAACTATATTTCGAAAAGAAACTGCGCTTCTATCAAACCGAACTGAACAGACACACCAGCATTAACATTTCTGCATCGCTGCGCCCGTCAAATATATAATTTACAGTTTTGTTTTCCTACAGAAAAGAACCAGCGCTCACTGGCAAGAAAACAGTTGACAGTCTTGCGACTATCCTGCAACTAAAACGAAACTGTTTATAGGCGAACGTCGCATATCTAAGTCTTCTTATCCTATCTTTTCTAAGTCGCGCGTCGTGTCAGACAAAACATTATATTATTGTACGACTCGCCATCATAAAAGTTTAAACTTTCAACGATATTATGTAGTTTCTTAATTAAAACACTACTGACAAACGGTGAAGGAGAACATCTTTGTCTACCTGAATTCCAAATATTAGAATCTGATATCGCCTTTCTTTTTGAGTTAGCGCGGTGATCAAAGCTCAAACTTTCCATATCGTCTGTGCACAGCAGTGGGGCGTTTGTATGCTGTTATTATTTGACCCACTGCTAAATTAACTCATGACAAAGACGTTTTGCAACTGTTTTGTTGCCAGTGAACACTGTCTCTAAAACATTCATATGTATCGCAGTCTTAATGCATCGCCTGCGTCGATACTTCTATCAATATCTTATGAAGCAAGCGTTGTATTTCTGTTTATTTCCTTGAAAATAGGTCAAGTGTACACACAATACATATTTGTGTTTGTGTAATGCTTACACTTGAATAAAATAAATGATTGCTGGCACATGTGTCGCGCCTTTTATTGTAGATTCGATAAATAAATATGTGCTTGTATACCTTTTTAAGTAAGTATAATATCAGTGGCGTTTTGAAGCAATTAAATATCTGTAGTTTTTGCTGTAGAACCTAAAGCCACTTTATTCTATAGTTGAGTTTAATTTAAAAACCGGAGAATCCCACTTTTATCATAATCCTGCAAAGAAATAAGCCAGTTCTCATTCCAACAGCTGACCAGTCCATTCTTTTTCCTTACACAAATAATATTTTTCAGAAAATACTACTTACCAAATGAAAATACATATTATCTGATTATAGAGTCCAGTACCACAACCAAAAATTCTCCTACAATCCATCCAAAGTTCCGTCATTAAAGATCATCTACTTCCAAATGTACATCCACACACCTATAATTTACAATTTCCATTAAAATCGAAAGCCTTCCACTCACACACACTATCACATTTGTACACAATACATACATTATTCAAACACTCACACACGGACACAAGTTGTTTAGTAATGTTATTAAACTGTTACCTGCAGTGCTAATCTGGTATTAAAATTAATTACTGTGATATGTGAATGCAATTATATCAGTCGTTGGCTGGTTTGAATAATTTTGGCGAGTTCCGTACATTATTGTTTGTTGTTACTCTTTCGTGTTTTGAATGCTAAATATTATTATGTTACGTGAATAGATTTTGTCATTTTTTGTAACAAAAATTGTTTACATTTGAGTGTTTAGTTTATCAAGGGTGTGTCAAGTTTCATATTTTCAAGTCTAATTTTCATATTACCAAAGAAAAGAGCAATCGAGAATCAACTGGCCAACATTTTTTAAATTTAAGCAAATAATTAAAATCATGTACGACTGAATGCAGTTTACGCTAAAAAATGGCACTGAATACTTGAACTGCATTTTGTTGGAGTAGCACGTATTAACAAGTTATGGAAAAAAATATCTAAATCAAACAAAAAAACATCCACAGAGTATTTCTTCTTTAAAACAGGCGATGACCCCTTAGTTTGTTTCAACGTTTCTTCTCAAGGTAGCCAGACAGAAAATGTCAAATCCAGCGAACTTTTAAAAATTGAATTGTAAAAGAGATAACATTTATCCTATTTGTACAATTTGTACAATACACCATTTTCTATTAATCACATCCACTAAAAAGCAATAAAATAGCGTTTTTACTAACGTCGAGGAACCCTAATTGTAGCACGAATGTAGTAAACAAAGTAGTCCATTAACGGCCATTCGAATGATAGCAGCAAACACTATTTAACCTCCACACAATATGAGGGAAAAGAGCTTCAAAAGAAACATGGCTTTCTGGATCCCTGTTCGAAGTAAGTCGCTTTTATTTTTGTTGTAACATATTACTTGGCACTAATTTCAATGAATGTTGTTCTGTTAGAAAAATGTTTAGTCCTAGATTGAAAAGTTTCCGCGGCTGGGTGAGTCCTTTTCCCATGTAGAGAAGTAGTGAACTTAGATGACATTTTCCGACTGGGGGTTAATGATTAAAGATACCAATGTTAGATACTAGCTGTTTCTCGGACCTTCACTCGCGCGAATGCCGGTTATGGCTGCGTAATATTACCCATTCTAACGCCGTTGGTTAAAAAGTAGCCTGTGTGTTATTCCAGGGTGTCAGCTAACTCCATACCAACATTTCATCAAATTGATCCAGCCTTTCGAGTGTGAAAGAGTAACAAGCATACAAACAAATCAGTACTTACAAACTTCCACATTAATAATACTAGCAGGATTAAGCAATATACGCTTCCCAGTTTCTTTTTCAGTATCAATGTAAGCCCTATGCACTTTGTCTGAGCTTCTGAAGTATAAGTATTAGGTATAATCTTAAACATACGTGTCACATTATTATTTAACAGGAAATTATTTACTACTGAATTATGTTTCAT
Source organism: Chrysodeixis includens (assembly GCA_941860345.1). Taxonomy (NCBI): domain Eukaryota; kingdom Metazoa; phylum Arthropoda; class Insecta; order Lepidoptera; family Noctuidae; genus Chrysodeixis; species Chrysodeixis includens. The sequence continues at coordinate 10,910,015 of OW796093.1, read as the reverse complement.
TGTTCAATATAATCAGCTGTCATATCAAACGTCATTAGGTTGTCTAAAATACTAACAAACACAATCATTCACTTGACTTGGAAATTGACAAATGACTAACCAATTGTTCTGAAAAACCAGTTGTTTTTCCAAATAAGAATTTTAAAACCAAATAAAGGCGGAATCGTAGTAAATAAAAAAAAAACAATAGTTCTTTACGTTTGAAGCAAGGTAACATGCACCTTAAATAAACGCAATAACAGAACTCGAACCACGAAAGCTATTGAAAAATTGTTCGTGTCGAAGCGTCATTATGTGTATCGTTTAAATTCAAATTGTCCGTATTAACGTAATGTTCTTGTAGAATACGTTTGTACTTAGAGCTTTGAATCAATAAAATAAATTGGCTCTGTAGAACATATAAATACCTTAAAATTGTGTATCTCTATGAGACAAATATGAGACATGAAGCTGTGATAGCCTAGTGGTAAGACCATAGGAGTGCCAAGTTGAAGGTCTCGAGTTCGATCCCCACGGTGAGCACTGACTTTTAGAATGTTGAGTGCGGTTTAGAAATCAATGTCACAGCTTTCGTGTTTCGAAAGGCATGTAAAAATGTGGGTCCTGCGTCTGATTTTCTCCGGTCGTGTCGGATGGCCTTCCTATCGGACTATGAGAGTAAAGGGACAGAGAGTGCACCTGTGTTTGCGCACACGTTTGTGCACTATAATATATCCTGCGTGGCTGTATTATAATGCCTGGCTTATGTCATGGTAACACTAGCCGCCGTGGTCGAAATCAGTCAGGAGACATTATTATTATATGAGACATCCTAAAGTTAGACAGACACCAATTTAAACTTAATAAATTGGACAATCTTACTTAGTTGGGCTAACTTTACAATCTCACCGAGTAAGTCTGAATATTCTGATGACATTGCTATATAATGTGTCATTTGAAGCATTGTTGGAACTTAAACTCCTACTGCGGATAATACGATGATTTAAATCAGCACTTTTGCGTTTGTAAGAGCGAGATGCCACCTCACGCAGTGTATTGCGTTAACTCTCTTCCAAAACGGCAACAGTCTAGATTTAAGAACTCATAGTATAGCCACTGAAATGAATTACAGGAATAACATAAATCGAATAGACTTGGAGGAAGTTTTTAATTATAACCACCAACCATATATTTTGTTCTATATATGCTTGACTATAGCTATTTCTCTCGTTTTACAGATCAGATACAAATTTATGCCATTATTTATTTAGCGTCTCATCCTAAGCTATCAGTGTTAATACCTTTGATAAAAAAATAGTTCAATTCTCAATCAAAATAATAACTGTGTTAAACCTAAAATCACACCAGTATCTACCCCTTAAATTCTGACGTATAGCCTCATAAATTATTTGTAACCAGAACTACTCGTACGTGGCACAAACGGGCAGAGTTTAAAACAACATTTATATTACAAACACAAATGACATTTTATCGATATGACTCGGACATATCGTGCAGGCTGCATGCGATTCTGATCGGTTTCAAACTGTAATAACATGGGAATTCTAACTTTGGAATAAAGGTATGGTTTCATAAACGTGGATTATGCGACAAATATTAATATACCCCAAATTATTAAAATGTTTAGTGCTATAAGTAAAAACTTTTATTAGCCTGACAGTTGAATAAAGAAGACACGGATTCCTTCTTCCTCTCGAATTGCAAAAAGCTACCTTAAAAAAAGATAAGTTTTGTTGATAAGTTTAGTTGACCAAAATATTTCGTATAATACACCGCGTGGACTTGTTCGAGGTGGCGCAGGACAGAAAGACGTGGAAGAATTTGGGGGAGGCCTTTGCTCAGCAGTGGGACACAACAGGCTAGGAAAAAAAAATATAACGTCCACAGTATTGTTCCGTAATCCACGGAACATACTTTAAAGTACACAAAAACAAGAGACTCAATTTTGACGTTTGGAATAACATTTTCCTTACCATGCTTTGATTTGTCATACGTTCGGTAAAGCCAAAGGTATATTGCACTGATTCACAGTCTTATAATTCTTACAAACCTTGTGTTGACTGGTGAATTAAATAGAGTAAATTAATATAAAGTACAATACAGAAAAATGGTTAAAAGGAGATTAGAAGAGTTAAACCCAACTCTGATTAGAATAAGAGGTGATTTTTCATGATTCCTAAGCTTTGCTTGTATTTTGGATTAGTAATTATCATTGTTTTTGAATAGTTAACCAATGTCCACACCAGATAAAGTGTTAATGATTAACTCAAACTCATTTTCATCCTAGTCAAAATAAATACTCTCTTAAAATTATTAATATCCACAATTTGAAAACCAACTAAAATAAAAAAAATATCCTTGCAACTTTACGTTCTTCCTAATCATAAAACTTCTTTTACTTAACAATAAGTTGTTCTTCTTTTCGCGTCTTATTTCTATTCAAGTTCAATTTTTTTTTTTACTTTTTTTATTAAAAACCTACATTGTCCTACAGCTGGGCAAAGGCCTCCCTCTTAACCTTCCATTCCTCTGTCGAGGGCAAGTGTAGTCCATTCTATTATATGGCTATTAAAGTCATCACGTCATCTCCACCTGGGCCTACTTCCTACCACCTAATGAGAATAAAGAACTATAAAACTAATACTTCCCTCAGAGAACAAGGTCCACGTGAGCAAGCTGAAGCCTCGGAACAGCATCGTGACGTTCCAGGACGCGCTGCGAGCCACCGTCATCGTGGGACAGGCCTTCTCGCTTATACCCTTCGTTGGCGTCTTCACTAATGACGCTAATAATGTTAAGTGAGTTGCTTATCAAGAACTGCGTATCAATAAAATATACAACACAATTATCACAACATATTATAAAACAAAGTCCTCTGTCGTATCTGTCTGTCTGTTTGCGATAAACTTAAAAACCAATTTTCATGTTGATTTCACCAACATATAGAGTGGTTCTCAAGGAAGGTTTTAGTATAATATTTGTAAAGTTTTTGCATATATTGGCTAAAATATAAAGATAGTTGTTAATGCGTTGTCTCGTTGCCAGGTTCGTGAGAACGTCATGGAAGTGCGTCTACTCGCTCCTGTCACTCCTCGGTCAGATGTTTATGACAGTTCTATGCATCAGCAAGCTGGCTAAAACCACTATATCTCTTAACGGCACTTGTAAGTACTCAACAATTCTAATTAAACCAGTTTTATTAAGCAACATGTCTAGAAGAAGTGAAATGGGATAAGGGCAGGAAGAAGAAGAAGATTTAACAACAATTCAGAACATGATTTTCCCCTTTTAAAACTTTATGTTAGATGGAGAACACATTTTTCGAGATGGGTTCACCAATCAATGCCTAAATTCAAATAATGTCTTTATCTACAGCTTCAACCATCATCAGGAGCAACCATACGTATTGGTGCTTAAGCCATTCTGACCTAAAATTACAAAATCACCGAGACTTCAAATTATCTGGCAAATTTATAATAATAATAATTACCTATATAATAAAACACCAAATTACCAAATACTTAATCTATACTTATATTATAAACGTGAAAGTTTGTATGTATGGATGTTTGTTACTCTTTCACGCTCAAACGGCTTAATCAATTTTGATGAAATTTGGTGTGAAGTTAACTGGCGCCGTGGAATAACACATAGGCTACTTTTTAACCGACTGCGTCAGAGAGGGTTATGCTTTTGCCACTAAATCTGATATTTGCGCGAGCGAAGTCGCGGGCAACAGCTAGTTATTTATAAATAGAACATTAAACACTCAGTGCTCTTCCTCCTCTCTCCTACTATTGTAAAATGCTGTACTAACAACCTATTACATTATGGTACGCAATATAGAATTGAGAATTTAACCAGATAGCTTTTGAAAATTTATCTAATTTTTAGCGCCAGTAATATTCTACGTGACGACTTGTGTGACGATGATGATGTTCTACCAAGTGGCGCGCCGCTGGCCGCAGCTCGTGCAGCACATCTCCAAGGCGGAGGAGATCGACCCTAACTTCGATTGCAGTCTGACTAGAAAGTGTAATATCACCTGTGGGATTGTACTGTTCTTGGCTTTGTGTAAGTAAAAAAATACTTGATCAATTATCAAAATGTATAGTTAAAAAAATAATTAAATTAACCAATGTTTTCATTCCCCATTTTCTATTCTAATAAGTAAGAAAGTACTTGATCAATTATTCAATTTCATCGTAAACAAAATAATTAAGCGCAACAAACGCTTTCATCACCTATTCTCTATTCTAATACCTTCGTCAAAAATAAATTAATGTAGCCTTGAAAACTACTATTGTATTAATTAAGCACCTTAAAAGTAATTAATTAACTTTTCGTAGAACTGCTAAGGAACGAGTTCGAGACTTGCGCAAATAATTCAAGATCTATTTTCGTTCATTCCTCACATTCTTCATAGTTACCCATCATTCAATTACATAACTCCATCTTTTTTTAAATCCATGAATTAGTGCCTTAAAGCGCACACGGGCTAACTGCATGGATCTTGCCGGGGGCGTGGTAACTAACGAAAACGAACCCCGTACCCACGGCCATAGGCAGATGAGGAACACTCCGGTGGTTTTAGCCATTAAAAGTCTGGCACACGCCCTCGTCAACCCCCTGACAAAGCGACAGACAGTCCATGAGGATATCCACTGGAATATAAAAAAGGCTAACTAAAAAGGTATGGATATGTGCTAAAATCTTTATCCTTTTTTTTTCAGTGGAACACATTCTATCCCTTCTATCAGCATTCGCGGGCGCTGCAGTATGCTATGCTAACTTGGATACCTACGAGGGATTCGTCCGGCACTTCTACCCCTGGGTGTTCAACTTTATACCTTACTCTATGTTACTCGGGCTTGTCACACAGGTAAATAATTGGTTTCAGAAAGAAGACAGTTGTGAATTTTAAATATTTCATTTAACTTTTTGTCGAGTTCGCTATTATTTTTATTGAGTTTAGCTAATTGGGTAAATACCAATTCAATCAAATTATATTTTGATTTCGTGATAAATATGAACCCGTGAATTATTACATTATATTATGTTCTAAGGGCCCTAGTCACTTGTAGTAAAAGGTAAAAAAGTGTGCAACTTTAGGTAGCAAAGGTTTCATAGTTATCCAAATTGATTCATCTTGAAATACCACCTCTCTTAGTTGTTTTCTTTCCAGTTCCTTCACTTCCAATCCACATTTATCTGGAACTTCTCCGATTTATTCGTGATATGCATGAGCTACTACTTGACATCCAGAATGAAGCAGGTCAACAAAAAGTTACTAGCGGCGCAAGGGAAGGTAAAAAACTAAAAAAATATATTTTTTAAAGGTTATATACTGTTGTAGTAGTAGCTGTCTCCCGCGACTTCGCCCGCGCGAATGGCACTTATAGCTGCAAAAACATTGTCCGCCTATGAGGCAGTCGGTTAAAAAGTTGCCTATGTGTTAATCCAGGGTGTCAGCAAACTATATTATATTTCATCAAAATTGCTCCAGCCGTTTGAGCGTGAAAGAGTAACAAACATACATACATCCTTACAAAGTGTCGCGTTTATAATATTAGCTGGAAGTAGGATAGGATAGCATATTTGTAATTCAACAGTACCTGCTTACTCTGGTTAGTGTCCAAATGTATTTTAATTTGAATAATTAATTTACAAAATTATATTTACGCCTAAAATAAGGCGACGTTGGTTAGTCTAGCAAACTTTGAAACATAAAAACAATCCTCACAATAATAGTTACGTGACAAATAAATAAAAAGCTTACGCAACACTCATTCTTCAATTCGCCAAACAATACGCTAGATATATTAAACCTAAACAAAAAAGTATTCATCACTCAAAACCTACGCGTTTTATGTAACATAACGTTACGTACATTTTACGTAATTTGTCATCTGAATAAAAACGATTCTGGTAAAAAATGTAAAGTATTCGGCGTGATGGTGCTGACGCTACCACGGTTTGACACTCGTGGCACACGAATGACGTATTATTCTATTTATTCTATGCGTGTTTGACATTTAAAAGCATTGTTATATGTAACTTTATTGACGTTGGTGACCCTATTTTATTGATAATGGGTCCGCGAGACGATCAAGTGCGCTTGACAAGTCTACGTGCTTGACGATTTCACTTGACCAGGGACTTGACGCGACTTGAAGGTGCCGTCAAGTCCACATGCCGCAGTCGTTCACCGGCGCTTGCTGCCATAACCACGTCTCGGTCCGGTCCGTCGTCCGCCATCTTTGATGTTCCGGTCGCAAATGAATAAAACTTGTCAAGTTGCGTCAAGTCGCATCAAGCGCAAGGAGGTTCAAGTACCGTCAATCAAAATTTTGGTCAATTATGGTCCAGCCCGTAGATACTTGACGGGACTTGTCAAGTCAACGCTGTAAACGATCAATATTCATTTCAAGCACGTAGACTTGTCAAGCGCACTTGATCGTCTCGCGGACCCATAAGTTACCTAACGTTTGATATTTTTATGTTTTTTGTCTGATATTCTAATTATTTCTTTTTAAAACCAATCTCTGGTCCGCAAACATTTGTTATTTTATAAAGTAGCCTATGTTATACCTACACTGATGATTTATCATTTTATTAGTTAAAATAAGAAGCGTATAAAATAAGAGAAGTTTAAAAAAGAAAAAAATACCTTTATTCAAAATTCATGTTATTCGCAACTATGAAACCTCAAAATTTTTCTCAAAAATCCTTAAAAACAAATGAATTCATTTGTAGTCCAAAACATACTGACTCATTTATAACAATGAAACGTACAACTGCATTGAGTCAGTATAATGCTCTTATACAAGCTTAAACAAAGTTCGTCAGTCGATGTGAGTGACTGTGTCTCCAACGGCGCACGTTCCCACGCTAACAACTTGAAACCCGAGCAATTTCAATAGCTCCACGAATATTTTTATGAATCTAAAGAACAAATTTTGTTTATTTCCACGCAGTATTTTCAAATAATACTAGGGTTTTGTTTCATACTTAGTATAAACTGCTGTGCAAAAGTAAACATTTTATTTATCGGTTTAAAGCGTCGCATTCTGAAGCCAACAAGTCTAGTTAAAACTTAATGTATATTAAATACAAATAATCCTTATTCTTCTGGACGAGTCCCACTTGTCAGTTCATAATATTTGAGCAATTTAATCAGTGTTAGAGGATAAATGTAGAAAAAATAAATATAAGAAACAAAAAATGCTACTTGTCGCCACTGATTCCCACAATTCTTAGGATTATTGTCCCGTCTTCTTTTCTTTTAATTACAATAATTCTTACTCTTTTTAATACTGCAAGTACATTGAAGTCAATACCTTTCAGTACCTTCCCGAAGTATTTTGGAAGACGACTCGCGAAGACTACTGCAGGGCGACGCAGATCGTGCGCAAGGTCGATGACGTCATTAACGGCATCGTCTTTATATCCTTCGCAAACAATCTGTTCTTCATCTGCTTACAGCTGTTTAATACGTTGGAGTAAGTATTTTCAATTAATAGTAGCTATGATGGTATCAGTATGCTTGCCTATTCTTAGAAGAAGTTGTTGTCAAACTATGTAAAATTTAGAAGATTTTGAATTATTTTGCATCAGTATATTGTGTTTTGTCCCTTAGAATAAGTTTATTTAATTATCTTATATTCTCAAATAAGTATCTCTTTTAGAGAAATAATTATTTTAACAATAGAAAAATAGAATATGTTATAATTAGTTGTGTAGGTATATACAACTGTAAGTTTATGTGTGGCAGTTATGAAAAAGAAACGTCGCACTAGATGGAGGAAGGAATATAAGGAATATTAAGTTGACAAAAGAAATATTATAATGGAAAGACGCAAGCCTACAATATTTGGGCTCATTTGATTTATCCTTGTATTGCTTATTGAATTTAATCATTTCATGTTTACAGAGATGGCCTAAAAGGAACCGGAGAATGCAGCAGCAAAAACAAAAAGTAAGTCACGCACAAATTCAATATCTCCACAAATAATTAATTAAAACTTTATTGCAGACTTTAACATTTATCTATGAAACAATCTTACTATCCTCTTTACGCTAATGTACCTAATTTAATTTAATTTACAAAAAAAAATCTTCTACCTAATCTTTTACAAACGCAGTGGCGTAATGCTCTACTTTAACCGTTCAACTCCTAACTTCTACGAATAATTAAAGGCGAGATAACACAGAAAGTAACTACTACTTTATCTTAGTTTAAAAGAAAACAAGCTTAACACTAGAGATCTCGATAATTGGAAAGGTACTTGAAGAACGAAGACAGTAAAGGAATAAAAGAAAGGAAGAAAGTCGATGTAAAAGAAGAAGAATAGCAATCTAATTTATTGGTACTATTTTGCTTTAGACTTTCGTTGTGTACCTAGGCACTAAAATAATTTATCTTGGCTCACATAACACAATGTTAGATTTGTTTAGACTGACATAAGACTGACTGCAGAGACAGCTGAGTGGTATAGGTTAGTACGGCAATTACCACTGTGCAACTTTACTGTGCAACTGTATCCCTGCGTACGACAAGAATTTTTGCGATCCACAAAATGCTTGTTCTGAGTGGGTTTGTAAATGCGAATTAAATGTTGGTAAATCCCCGTGATAGTAGAATTAAATTTCTTGGTGTGGGAATCGTTTTTTGTGTTTAAATTCTATAATACCAGTGTTAATGCTGTAGTGGGTTTATCCAGCAGCATTGCGACTTTAAACAGTCATGCAAATTTCTCAACTCTATATTTTTCATACAGAATAGTGGTACCAAAAACGGGTCCTCTGGGCGGTCACGAAGCAGCCACATACTTCCTCTTCTCCCTGGTGTACCTGCTGTCCAGGTCTGTGGCAGTGTCCCTGATAGCTTCGCAAGTGAACAGCGCGTCCTCTGTGCCGGCGCCGGTGCTGTACGATGTGCCGTCACCGGTGTATTGTATTGAGGTAAGTTGACGATGAGGTAGGTATAGTAGAGCAAAGGTTTTTTTATCTGTTGTTATTGTTTGTAAAGAGAGCCTCAACTGTCAAAGTCTTCAAACCTCTTCAAATTCTTTAAATGGTGACGATATGATCAGTGATCTTGTATCATAACGCAACAAGTCTAAACGTGGGTAGAACACAAATAAATGTTTGAAAGTATTTCAAATAAAACATAGTGACATAATCAGGCTGAAAAGTTGAAATATCGAACTTTATAACAGTAACCTTAGAATTATTTTTTTTACTTTTAGGTGCAAAGATTTTTAGACCAAGTGAACGGGGATAAAGTCGCGCTGAGTGGTCTACAGTTCTTCTCAGTAACTAGAGGATTACTTTTAACTGTAAGTTATGTTTGCAGCAGTTGAACGACAATTAAACATATTTATGAACAAAAATGCAGTTTTGTTTTGTCTGCATTTACATGATTACAATTCTTAAAAATACACTATGACAGGTAACACTAATGACGTAATTACAAGTAGCAATTACGCCTTTATCTTATTTTTCAGTATTCTATAATTAATTAATAATGACAAATATCTTGAAATTTGTTTCATCCTTTACCAAAATGATAGACGATAATCCTTCAAATTTTGTCACAACAGTCAATTTTCTTTCGACCGTAATTTGACCTAGCCCCATTGATTCAGCCTAAAGGCATCGTTACACTAACGATGAACATACGCCCAATTGAACTAATGCTCTACACAACTATGTTCCTTACAGGTGGCCGGGACTATAGTGACGTACGAGCTAGTGATGTTCCAGTTCAACTCGTCGACCCCGCAGCTAAATATGACTTCACCGACTCTACCCTCAATATATAATGTGACTAGTTCCTTGTCTACATTGGTTACTTAAGTATTTGTTTGTTTTATTTTTATACCCTTTTCTGAACTGAAAAGTTTTAGGGACTCCTTCTGATTAAAAAAAACTCTCGATTTACCGGAATTTTGCAAAAAAAAAAATTGAGTGAGGAAGAGAGTTGCTCTACACTTTGTAGCATACTGTCCTTGTCTGACACTGTATTTCTTTAAAGGGAGGTTGTAGGCTTGCAGTAGGGTAGGGCGGGGCACAAAGGTCCAATTTGACTATTATTAGTTATGCTGTGAAAACCAAAGCCACTACATCAAAACAAAAAAACACATATCGAATCAACTGTTATCAAAGCATGATTGGCTAAATTTTCAGTTATTTAATCATTGTAGAAATATGTTTTTTTACTGTTTTTGTAGACCTCGTCGTCTGGTTCTTTTTGCCCCATAGTAGGGGTAAAAAGGGACAGCAAAGAGGCAAAAAGGTTTTGGTTATTTAAAAGGTTTTATAAAATAATAACTACATAGGATCCAATGCAAATCAAACGTATATTAATCTAGAAAAACATAAAGTAAAAATATTCTTATAATTATTAAAAGCATGAACTATTTCTGATAGTTTAGGATCTGTCACAGGAATTTAATCAGTCTTAAAGGAATTTTAAGTTTTTGTCAATAATTTGTGATTCTTAAAACTCGAATAACACAACTAAATATGTCTTTTTAAACATAACATAAAAATATTTTTTTTCTTATAGTCTTACTTTAAAAAAGTCCACTCTGGTCCTTTTTACCCCAAACACGTGTAAGTATTTAGATAGGTTATAAAAAAATAATAATTAAATCGAACTTAAAAATAACAATAAACCTTGAAACACAATTAAATGACCTATACTTAAAAACTACATTCAGGCATCATAGCCTAAGTAGTAGTTCTCCAAACCAAAACAATCAACAGCGGAAAAAATTACTTTCGAAATTTAAAGGTGAGGTCCTGTATCTCCGGCTGGCAACGTCGCTCAACTGTCAGTGATGGCGCCTTACTCCCCGCGCGGACTCATCTTTTCGCTGGTAGCGTTCGGAAAAACGTAACTTCACTAGGTTTTGAGATTTTAATGGTGGACCTTTTTACCCGCGGACCTTTTAGCCCCGCCCTACCCTACATGTGCGAACTCTGAGCAAGACTGTTTACATTGTGGTAGGGAGACGAAAGACAAAATTATGTACACCAGTGACTCTCATTTTCAGCAATGTAATCATTTAAGTCGTATTTTACAAGTAAATAAGTCTTCTTTGTATAGACATAAAATATACTCTAAGCAACCAAATAATAAAACTACTAGTTGTAATTATCCAACTAATGGGCAAAAACCATAGGGAATGACCCGTTTAAAGATAAAACGAACATTAAAATGACACAACATTCAAATAGCTCTACATTATTTGAGCAAAAACATACAGCCATTCAGAATTTAATCCTCAGGGAAGCTTGTTTCGCAGAACCTTGCCAGCAACTCTATATTCTAGACCAAAACATTATCTAAAGTATGCAAAACAGAGAATATTTCATATGAAAGTACCGTTTACAGTAAGTATCAAAACTTGAGTGGAACAATAGCTAACATGTTAATTTTATTGTTGAAATGTTCCGGAAACTACTAATGAGTGCTATGAATAATACTTGGTTTTATTACTTATTATTAATATTTACTATTATAAAATAAGTGACTAGTTAATTAGTTACAAGGGCAAAGCTAAAGGTAAAAACTACTGTTACAAAAAAAAAATCAAAAGGAGGAAAACTACAGTCCAACTTTCGACAATTATTTTTGCTTAACAGTTGTTTCTGGACATACACGACAAAAACATACACGAAAATAAAAATAAACTATATTTTGGCTTCCTTACGAATCGTAGGTCACGCATCAATTATATTTTTAAGAAAACCATCATATACAACGTTGATAAAAGCGAGAGGCATTAAATGAAACCACATATTCTGTATATCATTATAAGGCTACACAACAAAAATCAAACCAATGTAAGCAATGTAAGCGAAAATGTAAGTATTTATATCAGTTTTCTAGTACTCATAATACAAGCTCTGCTTAGTTTGAGACTAGATGGCGTTACATTACAATAATTAAACAGTATTATTTATATTTTAAACAGTTTAAAAATCTGTTTGTGTTAACTAACTGTTCCTAACCGTACTAGTATAGAAAAGTTTTGAAAACTTTGCTTCAGCGGCGCTCAATAGACGTTATTTGTTCCATTAAGCGTCGCTCTCACATTGTAAGGGTACGTGCACACTCACCGGGATAACTACGTGGAGTTCTGTTATTGAGTGTCTTTTCTTCACGTGTTGCGCTTAAAGAAATAAGTTCGTGAGATAATTAGTGTTAAATAAGCCAAGAGGTTTAATGGTACTCATACTCGAACTCGTAATACAAGCTCTGCTTAGTTTGAGACTGGATGGTGCTGTGTGTCAGTCGTGGAATATTATTGTTAACATATTAACTGTAATAAATCCAATAAAATCTAATAAAAATCTTACATTTAAAGCAGTCAAACCCTTTAATACGATAAGCTAAATCAGTCCTGAATATTGAAATAGAAACGGCGATATTATACCGATGCCAACTCCAGAAATTTGCAATCGTAACATTATGCAAATTTATTGATTGGAAACATACGGGAAGCAAGATGAAATATAAACGCTGAGAATAAAAGTATCAAACAATTATCATGTGTCTGAAAATGTTTGTTTCTGGATATGACTGAAAAGGAAAGCAAGGACCGATTCATCATAGCTGAGAGTCGGATCACATCAAAAAATATTTAAAGTGGAAATAAACTAATCTGAATGTCAGTGTAGCAAATTAAACAATAAACGTTATACTCATACTTTCAGGAGCAAATTAATTATGTTTTTTTTCCAATTCTTCTTCTAACGTGCATTTATTTATTTCTTAATTCTTTCAATATTATTAGAGTTACCCTAAGATTACAAGGATTAAATACCTCTTATTTTTATTTACTCATGGTAATATTCCTTGGAGACTAATCGAGACGTGTCCAGGGACATCCTTCACTTAATTGAAGCCATATAATATAATAAGTCCCGCCTAATTAATTAGTTCATACTACACACAAAGACGTGCGACGTGCGTTAAGTGCGAATATATGTAAGTAAGAAACCTAAAACGTGCGCGTAGTTTTTTTTCATCAAACAGTGAAACTTTACTGACCTACTTAAAATAATTTAATCTGGAATTTCTTTACCAAAAACTGAGTAAAAGAGTATTTAACCATTTTATCCCCAAACCCCCAAAAAAGGCAGATCGCATAGCCGAGCGGTATAGGTCACCACGCCAATTACTACTGTACGCGACGTGTCACAGGTACGATCCCTGTGTAAGACAAGTACTTGTGTGATCCAAAGTTGTAAGTCTTTGTGCTTGTAAATAGTATTTCTGTGAAGGCCCCGCGACACAATAAATAAATTCCTTAGTAATAAAACATATCGACGAAGGTTTATCAATCAGATGTCGTCGCTACAGTGTCATAGACAGGCATATAGAGCTCAAACTATAAAACCTCTTCGCGTATGTCGAGTTGAGGGTAAAAATAAACTACGCAAACAAATGAACACAGCCCTACTTTTGCTATTTAGAACTATGGCCCTAATTAGCTGTTGCGTGACTTCTCCCGCGCAAATATCGGTTACAGCTGTAAGAACTTCACCAGTTTGACACAGTCGGTCAAAAAGTATAGCCTATGTGATAATCTAGGATGTCAGAAAACTCGATACAAAATTTAATCAAAATTGATTCAGCCATTTGATTTTGAAAGAGTAACAATCATCCATCCACCCATTACTTTATAATACTACTTAGTAGCATTTTACAGTATACGAGACAAGAATAAATCAATCGCACTGGTCACGTCCAATATAGATTTCTGTACATTTTCATTCCACAGGTAACAGTTTACTCAAATCTAAAAGAACGTAACCAGAGCGGAAAGCTGATTTAATAAATCATTTCAAATGTTATTCTCATAGCTAATTCTATTACCCAAAAATAATAGAAAATTAACATATTTGTATCACAGTTTATTGTACAATTAAGTTACATTGTTATAACTGAGATGATATTAACATATTTTGTTTCAGTCAAGAAATATTAATTCTGCAATCGTTAACAATACTATAACAAGAAATATCTACATTTATGGCTAAACTTATGTAACTAAAAAAAATTACATATTTACAAAGCGTCGAAAAAAATATCCTCATCTCCGTCAATGGCGGGAAACGTGCCCAGGAGACTGGCCGCATTACCACGCTGAATGGCAATACCAATTCTTTGCGCGAAATACAGTCCAGCCCTTTGATCACGGGTGGAGTCGACCAAGCGCTTAGCGAGTTCCTTATACAGAGCTCGTGCACCCGGTCCCCATGGCCCAAGCGTTTCAACCCCAAAGGGCTCAAAAATATAATTGCCCGTAAGGTTATTATATTTTCGTCGCTTTAGGGTTTCCGTAGCTCCAGCAGCAGCGCCGGGCGCGACCGCCGAACTTAGAACATGGGACGGCGCAAGGGTGTCGACGCACGTTGCGTCCCACACCAAAGGCCGGCCCAATTTCCAGGGAAGTAAAGACATTCCGTCAGGTCTCTTACCATCGCTGCGCACCAAACCGTTCGGTTCTAGAACAGCAGGTACACCAGCAGTGACAAGAGCACGACGAATAATGTCATTAATACTTGCGTGTCGCGGTATGCGCCCCGCGCTCCTGCCGCAGGACAAGCCATGATGGCCAAGGCAGTCGACTCTTTCACCGCATTGACAGAGATGAGACACGACACATGGTACACCTAATCACAAGCTAACGGCGAGCCTGAAAGTATTGTTATCCAACATCGAATAAAACATCAATAAAAAATCTCAAATGTAAGGAAATACACACAATTTTCTAAAAGAAAACAATCATTTACTTTTTTTGTTTTTCTTTTTCATCTTCTAACATACCAAAATAAGTCGACTGACAATTTTTCTCCAGAACGCACGAACCGATTTCCACGGTTTTGCATTCGTTGGTAAGGTCTCGAGCTCCGTGCGGTTATTAGCAAAGAGTATTTAGGAAAAATGTAAGAGAAAACCAGGAAAAAGGGATAATCATTTTTTCACATACAGCGCCATCTCTGATATATAGCATGTACTACAACGGCGCTAATACGTAGTGACACATAAGAGAAAAGCAGAAAAACAGGGAAAATCTTTTTGATAATTTCGTTCATTTTGTTTATTTCATTCGTTTCGTTCATTTCGTTCAAATCGTTCATTTGATTCAAATCGATCAAATCGTTCAAATCGTTCATTTCGTTCAAATCGGTCAAATCGGTCAAATCGGTCAAATCGATCAAATCGGTCAAATTAGTCAAATCGTTCAAATCGTTCAAATCGTTCAAATCGGTCAAATCGGTCAAATCAGTCAAATCGGTCAAATCGTACAAATCGTTCAAATCGTTCAAATCGATCAAATCGTTCAAATCGTTCAAATCGGTCAAATCGGTCAAATCGGTCAAATCGATCAAATTGGTCAAATTAGTCAAATCGGTCAAATCGGTCAAATCATTCAAATCGTTCAAATTGTTCAAATCGGTCAAATCGGTCAAATCGGTCAAATCGGTCAAATCGGTCAAATCGGTCAAATCGGTAAAATCGGTCAAATCGGTCAAATCGGTCAAATCGATCAAATCGGTCAAATAAGTCAAATCGGTCAAATCGGTCAAATCATTCAAATCGTTCAAATTGTTCAAATCAGTCAAATCGGTCAAATCATTCAAATCGGTCAAATCGTTCAAATCGTTCAAATCGTTCAAATCGTACAAATCGTTCAAATCGTTCAAACCGTTCATTTCATTCAAATCGATCAAATCGTTCAAATCGTTCAAACCGTTCATTTCATTCAAATCGATCAAATCGTTCAAATCGGTCAAATCGGTCAAATCGGTCAAATCGATCAAATCGGTCAAATCAGTCAAATCGGTCAAATCGGTCAAATCGGTCAAATCGATCAAATCGGTCAAATTAGTCAAATCAATCAAATCAGTCAAATCATTCAAATCGTTCAAATCGTTTAAATCGTTCAAATCGTTTAAATTGGTCAAATCTGTCAAATCTGTCAAATCGGTCAAATCGGTCAAATCGGTCAAATCGTTCATTTCGTTCAAATCGTTCAAATCGGTCAAATCAGTCAAATCGGTCAAATCGGTCAAATCGTTCAAATCGGTCAAATCGGTCAAATCGATCAAATCGGTCAAATTAGTCAAATCGGTCAAATCGGTCAAATCATTCAAATCGTTCAAATTGTTCAAATCGGTCAAATCGGTCAAATCATTCAAATCGGTCAAATCGTTCAAATCGTTCAAATCGTTCAAATCGTACAAATCGTTCAAATCGTTCAAATCGTTCAAACCGTTCATTTCATTCAAATCGATCAAATCGTTCAAATCGTTCAAACCGTTCATTTCATTCAAATCGATCAAATCGTTCAAATCGGTCAAATCGGTCAAATCGGTCAAATCGATCAAATCGGTCAAATCAGTCAAATCGGTCAAATCGGTCAAATCGGTCAAATCGATCAAATCGGTCAAATTAGTCAAATCAATCAAATCAGTCAAATCATTCAAATCGTTCAAATCGTTTAAATCGTTTAAATCGTTCAAATCGTTTAAATTGGTCAAATCTGTCAAATCTGTCAAATCGGTCAAATCGGTCAAATCGGTCAAATCGGTCAAATCGTTCATTTCGTTCAAATCGTTCAAATCGGTCAAATCAGTCAAATCGGTCAAATCGGTCAAATCGTTCAAATAGGTCAAATCGTTCAAATCGGTCAAATCGGTCAAATCAGTCAAATCGGTCAAATCGGTCAAATCGATCAAATCGGTCAAATCAGTCAAATCGGTCAAATCGGTCAAATCGGTCAAATCGATCAAATCGGTCAAATTAGTCAAATCAATCAAATCAGTCAAATCATTCAAATCGTTCAAATCGTTCAAATCGTTCAAATCGTTCAAATCGTTTAAATTGGTCAAATCTGTCAAATCAGTCAAATCGGTCAAATCGTTCAAATCGGTCAAATCAGTCAAATCAGTCAAATCAGTCAAATCGGTCAAATCGGTCAAATCGGTCAAATCGGTCAAATCGTTCAAATCGTTCAAATCGTTCATTTCGTTCATTTCGTTCATTTCGTTAATTTTGTTAATTTCGTTCAAATCGTTCAAATCGTGCATTTTGTTCATTTCGTTCAAATCGTTCGAATCGTTCATTTCGTTCAAATCGGTCAAATCGATCAAATCGTTCAAATCGTTCAAATCGTTCAAATCTTTCAAATCGTTCAAATCTTTCAAATCGTTCAAATCGGTCAAATCGGTCAAATCGGTCAAATCGATCAAATTGGTCAAATTAGTCAAATCGGTCAAATTGGTCAAATCATTCAAATCGTTCAAATTGTTCAAATCGGTCAAATCGGTCAAATCAGTCAAGTTCGTCAAATCGGTCAAATCGTTCAAATCGTGCATTTCGTTCAAATCGGTCAAATCGGTCAAATCAGTCAAATCGTTCATATCGTTCAAATCGTTCAAATCGTTCAAATCGTTCAAATCGTACAAATCGTTCAAATCGTTCAAATCGTTCAAATCGTTCAAATCTTTCAAATCGTTCAAATCTTTCAAATCGTTCAAATCGGTCAAATCGGTCAAATCGATCAAATCGGTCAAATTAGTCAAATTGGTCAAATCGGTCAAATCGTTCAAATCGTTCAAATCGTTTAAATTGGTCAAATCTGTCAAATCAGTCAAATCGGTCAAATCGGTCAAATCGGTCAAATCGGTCAAATCGTTCATATCGTTCAAATCGTTCAAATCGTTCAAATCGTTCAAATCGTACAAATCGTTCAAATCGTTCAAATCGTTCGAATCGTTCATTTCGTTCAAATCGGTCAAATCGATCAAATCGGTCAAATTAGTCAAATTGGTCAAATCGGTCAAATCGTTTAAATTGGTCAAATCTGTCAAATTGGTCAAATCGGTCAAATCGATCAAATCGGTCAAATTAGTCAAATCAATCAAATCAGTCAAATCATTCAAATCGTTCAAATCGTTTAAATCGTTCAAATCGTTCAAATCGTTTAAATTGGTCAAATCGATCAAATCGGTCAAATTAGTCAAATCAATCAAATCAGTCAAATCATTCAAATCGTTCAAATCGTTTAAATAGTTCAAATCGTTCAAATCGTTTAAATTGGTCAAATTAGTCAAATCAATCAAATCAGTCAAATCATTCAAATCGTTCAAATCGTTTAAATAGTTCAAATCGTTCAAATCGTTCAAATCGTTTAAATTGGTCAAATCTGTCAAATCAATCAAATCAGTCAAATCATTCAAATCGTTCAAATCGTTTAAATAGTTCAAATCGGTCAAATCGTTCAAATCGTTCAAATCGTTTAAATTGGTCAAATTAGTCAAATCGGTCAAATCAGTCAAATCGGTCAAATCGTCCAAATCGGTCAAATCGGTCAAATCAGTCAAATCGGTCAAATCGGTCAAATCGATCTAATCGGTCAAATCAGTCAAATCGGTCAAATCGGTCAAATCGGTCAAATCGATCAAATCGGTCAAATTAGTCAAATCAATCAAATCAGTCAAATCAGTCAAATCGGTCAAATCGGTCAAATCGGTCAAATCGTTCAAATCGTTCAAATCGGTCAAATCGGTCAAATCGATCAAATCGGTCAAATCAGTCAAATCGGTCAAATCGGTCAAATCGGTCAAATCGTTCAAATCGTTCAAATCGTTCAAATCGTACAAATCGTTCAAATCGTTCGAATCGTTCAAATCGTTCAAATCTTTCAAATCGATCAAATCTTTCAAATCATTCAAATCGTTCAAATTGTTCAAATCGGTCAAATCGGTCAAATCAGTCAAGTTCGTTCAAATCGTTCAAATCGTTCAAATCTTTCAAATCGTTTAAATCTTTCAAATCGTTCAAATCGTTCAAATCGTTCAAATCGTACAAATCGTTCAAATCGTTCAAATCGTTCGAATCGTTCATTTCGTTCAAATCGGTCAAATCGATCAAATCGGTCAAATTAGTCAAATTGGTCAAATCGGTCAAATCGTTCAAATCGGTCAAATCGGTCAAAGATGTCAAATCGGTCAAATCGGTCAAATCGTTCAAATCGGTCAAATCGTTCATTTCGTTAATTTTGTTAATATCGTTCAAATCGTGCATTTTGTTCATTTCGTTCAAATCGTTCGAATCGTTCATTTCGTTCAAATCGTTCAAATCGTTCAAATCGTTCAAATCGTACAAATCGTTCAAATCGTTCAAATCGGTCAAATCGGTCAAATCAGTCAAATCGGTCAAATCGGTCAAATCGGTCAAATCTTTCAAATCGATCAAATCGTTCATTCCGTTCAAATCCTTCATTTCGTTCAAATCGTTCAAATCGATCAAATCGTTCAAATCTTTCAAATCGTTCAAATCGTTCAAATCGTTCAAATCGGTCAAATCGTTCGAATCGTTCAAATCGTTCAAATCGTTCAAATCGTTCAAATCAGTCAAATCGGTCAAATCGGTCAAATCGGTCAAATCGGTCAAATCGTTCAAATCGGTCAAATCGGTCAAATCGGTCAAATCGGTCAAATCGGTAAAATCGTTCAAATCGGTCAAATCAGTCAAATCGGTCAAATCGGTCAAATCGGTCAAATCGTTCAAATCGGTCAAATCGTTCATTTCGTTAATTTTGTTCATTTCGTTCAAATCGTTCAAATCGTGCATTTTGTTCAAATCGTTCCTTTCGTTCATTTCCATTTCGTTCATTTCGTTCAAATCGTTCAAATCGTTCAAATCGTTCATTTCGTTAATTTTGTTAATTTCGTTCAAATCGTTTAAATCGTTCAAATTCATTAAATCGTTCAAATCGTTCAAATCGTTTAAATTGGTCAAATCTGTCAAATCAGTCAAATCGGTCAAATCGGTCAAATCAGTCAAATCGGTCAAATCGGTCAAATCGGTCAAATCGGTCAAATCGTTCAAATCGTTCAAATCGTTCATTTCGTTAATTTTGTTAATTTCGTTCAAATCGTTTAAATCGTTCAAATTCATTAAATCGTTCAAATCGTTCAAATCGTTTAAATTGGTCAAATCTGTCAAATCAGTCAAATCGGTCAAATCGGTCAAATCGGTCAAATGGGTCAAATCGTTCATTTCGATCAAATCGTTCAAATCTTTCAAATCGTTCAAATAGTTCAAATCGTTCAAATCGTTCAAATCGTTCAAATCGTTCAAATCGGTCAAATCGTTCATTTCGTTAATTTTGTTCATTTCGTTCAAATCGTTCAAATCGTGCATTTTGTTCAAATCGTTCATTTCGTTCATTTCCATTTCGTTCATTTCGTTCATTTCGTTCAAATCGTTCAAATCCTTCAAATCGTTCATTTCGTTCATTTCATTCAAATCGATCAAATCGTTCAAATCTTTCAAATCGTTCAAATCGTGCATTTCGTTCAAATCGTTCAAATCGTGCATTTTGTTCAAATCGTTCATATCTTTCAAATCGGTCAAATCGTTCAAATCGGTCAAATCGTTCATTTCGTTAATTTTGTTCATTTCGTTCAAATCGTTCAAATCGTGCATTTTGTTCAAATCGTTCATTTCGTTCATTTCCATTTCGTTCATTTCGTTCAAATCGTTCAAATCGTTCATTTTGTTCAAATCGATCAAATCGTTCAAATCGTTCAAATCGTTCAAATCGTACAAATCGTTCAAATCGTTCAAACCGTTCATTTCATTCAAATCGATCAAATCGTTCAAATCGTTCAAACCGTTCATTTCATTCAAATCGATCAAATCGTTCAAATCGGTCAAATCGGTCAAATCGGTCAAATCGATCAAATCGGTCAAATCAGTCAAATCGGTCAAATCGGTCAAATCGGTCAAATCGATCAAATCGGTCAAATTAGTCAAATCAATCAAATCAGTCAAATCATTCAAATCGTTCAAATCGTTTTAAATCGTTCAAATCGTTTAAATTGGTCAAATCTGTCAAATCTGTCAAATCGGTCAAATCGGTCAAATCGGTCAAATCGTTCATTTCGTTCAAATCGTTCAAATCGGTCAAATCAGTCAAATCGGTCAAATCGGTCAAATCGTTCAAATCGGTCAAATCGGTCAAATCGATCAAATCGGTCAAATTAGTCAAATCGGTCAAATCGGTCAAATCATTCAAATCGTTCAAATTGTTCAAATCGGTCAAATCGGTCAAATCATTCAAATCGGTCAAATCGTTCAAATCGTTCAAATCGTTCAAATCGTACAAATCGTTCAAATCGTTCAAATCGTTCAAACCGTTCATTTCATTCAAATCGATCAAATCGTTCAAATCGTTCAAACCGTTCATTTCATTCAAATCGATCAAATCGTTCAAATCGGTCAAATCGGTCAAATCGGTCAAATCGATCAAATCGGTCAAATCGGTCAAATCGGTCAAATCGGTCAAATCGGTCAAATCGATCAAATCGGTCAAATTAGTCAAATCAATCAAATCAGTCAAATCATTCAAATCGTTCAAATCGTTTAAATCGTTTAAATCGTTCAAATCGTTTAAATTGGTCAAATCTGTCAAATCTGTCAAATCGGTCAAATCGGTCAAATCGGTCAAATCGGTCAAATCGTTCATTTCGTTCAAATCGTTCAAATCGGTCAAATTCAGTCAAATCGGTCAAATCGGTCAAATCGTTCAAATCGGTCAA